>JAHQIW010001219.1:0-333212 GCA_019055375.1 Parelaphostrongylus tenuis
TGGAAAGGTCAAATTGTCCGCAATCCAATAAGCCAAACACCTTTAGCACTCCTTCAGAAAAAATCACCAGCCTAGATTTCAATCGCGTCAAGCACAATATCTCTCAACACACTCACCGCTTTTGTGTATGTGTTCCACCGAGTGATTCGAGTGGAGACCACCGGAAGGAGTTCACATAGGCTCGTAATGCACCTTACTCATCAAAACAACAGTCTTATATACTGACTCAAATCACGTGTGATAAGGGGGCATTCCACCTTGCGGTTTATGGCTGGATTGGTGGTATTAATCCAAAGTGCTTCAAGAAGTTTTCGCGCTGATATTTTTGTTCCTGCGCAAGGATGGTGACTTCGATCTCAAAATCAACTCCGTCGTGTTTCTGTTCTCTATGCGTCCCTAGCGGGGTGTTCCGTCTATTAAGACGCTTGTCAGCTAAGTGTTCTTCTACGCGGGCATAGAGAGGCCTACCCGTTTCGCCAATATATCTTATCGCTACACGCTTTGCAAGAGATTAGGTAGACTGTACCTACGCTCAATCACCGTCCGACATATTTTACAATCTTTATTTATACAGAGACGATCATATAAGCGGTTTTGAAGTAGTTGGCGTTTTAGAGTATTCGGTGGTATTTCAGTAAAAGCCATCGATTGCTCGAAACCCGCCCTTTTCAAACAGCGTTTTATAGCTGTACTAATCTCATTTGAAAAGAACGGGAGGATGAACGGGACTTTCCTTTTATTCGAGTTTTCGTTTGGAAGCGATACTCTTTCCTCTATACCTAAGCCAAGAGGCTACGAATTCGTAGCCATTAGAAGTGGCTATTTCCCGAGCCAGTTTCACGGATTTTACTCTCTGCTCCTCCCCAGTACATCATATATTGGCTGCTGTTTGAAACATGTTCTTTACTAGCGCTTTTTTCGTATGTGAGGGATGAGAAGAGAGATAATGAACCAGGATATTTTAAATACTTGGCTTTCGATACCACTTTGTTATGTTGCCGCTCTCGCTCAAGCTTATTTGCACGTTCAAAAAAGGGAGCCAATCATGTTTTGGTATCTCACGAGTGATTTTTATATACTTTGACTGTTCATTAAACAATCTGGAGCAATTATCTAGCTCCTCTTGAGTGGAGCAGATAACCAAACAATCATCTATATACTTACAGTTGAGTAATGGCCGGAGATCCATCACTGGTGCTTCCACTTTCGACATCAAGGCATTCGCCAGGCTAGGTGCCAGTTGCTGCCCATTGCCAGCCCTCTCATTTGGGCATAATATTTCCCGGACCATCTGAAGATTGAGCAGTTCAGACACTCTTTTAATAGGACTATGAACTGCTCAGTCGGCAAACCATACATGTTCACAGCTTCCTGGTGTTGTGTCAGAAGCTCTTTTTGATTTTTGATTTGCAAGATTAACTCCGTAAAAGGCCAGAGCTGAAAAGACTAATAGGAATGAACAGCAAGTAGAGGTTGCACCAATACCACCATTTCCTCAGCCGTTCTATAGACAACAAGACCCCAACGAGGAAGTTGATAGAAAATTCCACAAATTTGCGGACGAGATTTTAAAAACCCTCACTCACTATCGTACGAAAAGATTTCAATCGAACCTCACCGAGCTACAAAAGCGTGGCTTGAAAGAGGTTCGAAAGTTGATAAGGGAAGGAAAAATAAGGTTAGTAGTTAGTGATAAGGCTGGAGAATTTGTTGTGATTGTAAGACACTTAGATATCGCAATAATGAATAAGCATCCCGAAGATGCTTCGCTTTACCGATCATCTTCTATAAAGGAATTCAAAAGTCAAAACCGCAAATCAAACAATGAGTGGGTCCGTACGGCAAAAGCGGCAGGCTTAAGACCATCTATCATTCCTCAATTCAAAATGCGGTCACCAACATGTCCTGTCTCATACTTACTTATGAAACACATAAGTTAGTATGCACTGATGATCTAATGCCTAACGATCCATCTACATTCAACGTTAGACCCATCATCAGCTGTGTAGGAGGACCGACGTATAGGATAGCATGGTTCTCAACGTTAATGACATCTCAGTTGCTAGAGCACATTCCAGCCCATCTGACGAACACTCAGATGTTAGTGGATCGACCACGTAACGCGAACCCGAACAGCGCGTACGTAATGGAGTCATTCGACGTCACTGCTCTATACACCAACGTGTCGATTGACTCCGCATTGCAAGCCATTAGCTTCTGACACAACACCAGGGAGTGTAAACATGTATGGTTTGTCGACTGAGCAGTTCATGGTCCTATTAAAAGAGTGTCTGAACTGCTCAATCTTCAGATGGTCCGGGAATTATTTCGCACAAATCAGAGGGCTGGCAATGGGGCAGCGACTGGCACCTAGCCCTAGCGAGACAGCCTTTGTGTCGAAAGTGGAAGCACCAGTGATGGATCTCCGGCCATTACTCTACTGTAGGTATATAGATGATTGTTTGGTTACCTTCTGCACTTAAGAGAAGCTAGATAATTACTTTAGATTGTTTAATGAACGGTCAGAGTATTTAAATTCGCCTGTGAGATACCAAAACATGATTGGCTCCCTTTCTTGAACGTGCAAATAAGTTTAAGCGAGAGCGGCTACATAACAAAGTGGTACCGAAAGCCAAGTAATAAGAATATCTTGGTTCACTATCTCTCTTCTCATTCCTCACATACGAAAAAGGCGCTAGTAAAGACATGTTTCGAGCAGCAGCCAGTACATGTAATGTGGAGGAGCAGAGAGTAGAATTCGTGAAACTGGCTCGGGAATTAGCCACTTCTAATGGCTACGAATTTGCAGCCTCTTAGCTTAGGTTTAGAGGAAAGAGTACACCTCCGAACGAAAAGTCGAATAAAAGGAAAGTCCCGTTCATCCTCTCGTTCTTTTCAAATGAGATTAGTACAGCTATAAAACGCTGTTTGAAAAGGGCGGGTTTCGAGCAATCGATGGCTTTTACTGAAATACCACCGAATACTCTAAAACGCCAACTACTTCAAAACCGCTTATATGATCGCCTCTGTATAAATAAAGATTGTAAAATATGTCGACGGTGATTGAGCGTAGGTACAGTCTACCTAATCTCTTGCAAAGCGTGTAGCGATAGATATATTGGCGAAACGGGTAGGCCTCTCTATGCCCGCGTAGAAGAACACTTAGCTGACAAGCGTCTTAATAGACGGAACACCCCGCTAGGGACGCATAGAGAACAGAAACACGACGGAGTTGATTTTGAGATCGAAGTCACCATCCTTGCGCAGGGACAAAAATATCAGCGCGAAAACTTCTTGAAGCACTTTGGATTAATACCACCGATCCAACCATAAACCGCAAGGTGGAATACCCCCTTATCACACGTGATTTGAGTCAGTATATAAGACTGTTGTTTTGATGAGTAAGGTGCATTACGAGCCTATGTGAACTCCTTCCGGTGGTCTCCACTCGAATCACTCGGTGGAACACATACACAAAAGCGCTGAGTGTGTTGAGAAATGATTTTGTGCTTGATGCGATTGAAATCTAGGGCTGGTGATTTTTTTCTAAAGGAGTATTGGAGGTGTTTGGCTTATTGGATTGCGGACAATTTGAAACTGCTGAAACGTCAGAAGAATATCAGGAATTGTAATGAAGCATGCCAAGGTTAATAGACAGTCGGTCTTGGGAATTGTTAGCTGCTGTGATTTTTATTTTGCAATGATCTCCATTATTTCCCCAAGAGCTTCAATTGTGGATTTATTTGACGAATTTGTATAAAGAGTCAGGCCGATGGTCACGCCTAAAGACTGAATGTTACACGTACCGAATGTTGTTAAACGCGGTACATAGACGGTTCAGGAACATTTCCGTGTATTTCAAGATAGGCTAAAGTACGTTCTGAAAACTGGGTGACTATTTTGATATAATACTATGCTCTTCCATCGGTGAGGCCGTTTACACAGGTGGTTATCGATATAACTCCGAACTTGGAACTTTGGTAGAAGTAAGACAATCAGTGATGTTAAATTGCGTGTTTTGATATATAGTCAAAAAGCGAATTCGCTAGTACTGGGTTGGCAAGAAATTTTGTGAACTTTTTCGTTTTTGCTGGTTACTTTGCGTGCTCTTGTTTTTGCTTTTGTTTTTGCCATCGCTTGAAGCAGCTTGTGATTGTTTTGATATATAGTACCTATTCATTTGTCTCAAGATGGAATTGTTACGAAGGCAAAAAGGATTGTTGATGCTACCCGAATATCGTTTGAGTTCGAGTTTTTCTTCGTCACACAACGATATTCGTGTGACATCAACAATGGTTTTTGCTCTCGGGACAATTCTGTGGCAAAATAAATGTATAAGTGTCACTTACCAAAATACTAGCACGAAACTGCTATAAGTGATAGCAAGAATAGGAACTTAAATACATGAGAAATAACTAGCAAAAACGAAGAAGTTCAAAAAATGTCTTTCCAACCTTATAGTTCAGTGCGTTTAATAATTCTTCTTATTATCTGCTTCGTGACTCGCTAAGGAAACAGTGGAATGATTAGATGATACAGACGATAAAAAATGAGAGATCTGGAGAAGTTAAAGCCATTTAGTTTTTCATGAAGTCGTAAAGGTTTTCATTTAGTTTTCAATAAAGAGAATTGAGTGGTGAGCAAAAATACGACCTCAGACGGGATCGAACCCGCGTTTCATCCACACCCGGGACGCGTGCTACCAACTACACCACAGCAGGTACATTGTTTTTACTTATATTGCATACAGTGAAGTTTTTGGAGGAAGCTTAGCACAAAGTCGCCACACCTCTGAATCGACGCCACACTGTACTATCTATCACATATTCAAATTACTACTTTGAATCTTCCAATGCATACGAAGTCACAAGGAAACGTGTATCACTGAGAGACTACAGCTATTACACGTAACTTCTGGGATGGCTTAATTGATAGACATGTCCAGTTTCAAATCTACCGGAATTTTGAGAGTCTTCACAAAAATATGTTCTGAGAGCAAAAAAAAGTGCCCGTACACGACACTGTTTAAGCAAAGCAGCATTTCTGATGCAACAGTGCCAGAAACAGTACATGCAAACACTTTCTGATCCTGAATGCAAAAATGATGAATTTCGATCAGACATACTAACAAATTTGTGCGATGCAGCCCACGTATAAAATAGGTGGTGACGCGTTTCGCGCTCTGATCCGTAACATTGCGGTTTAATCCGAGCTATGTATTATCGTTTTATTTTCAACCATTCTCGGACAAAATGCTTTCAACAATGAATACTTATCTGAGAGTGCTGATTATAAATACGCTGATGATAAATATCAACAAAACATATATAAGCATTAGCACCTTCATAATTTCATTTCATTCGCCGCTTTTAGAGGTTTCCACACTCACTCGTACTCACCATGCTACACTAGTCACCAGACTAAGTACCACACGATTAAAGGTGACTATAGCCCCTGAATCTAACATTCGGAAGCAGCACAGGTTATTTTTTCATAATGAATTTTTTTCCCTCACGATGTTATGGCAAGATTTTGTGCTAAACTTACACTAATTAGTTTTAGGACTCTGAGATCACCGCTCCGAGTACTCTTGATTCTTCCTTTATTGGAGAAGCACATCGTAGTGAACTTGCCATCCTTAGTGATTGAAGAGTGAGACGATTCGTGAATTATACTATCTTCCCAACAACTGCCCATCATTTTGTTTTAGTAAACACAATGCCATAGAGAAGGGCTAATTTCTAATGTTGTTCATTTGAATCATCTCAAAGCTGTTTTCTGTCATTGATTTCTAAACATTCCCAGTCATTGTTATACGTAGAAATTCATTGAGGTAAAACCAGGTGAACTGCTATTAATATGAGCACGATGAACAAAAAAATCTTCCACCAGACAATGTCAAAAGTAAATTACAAAGTGCAAAATACATATGGGTTTATATCGACCTACAATCAAATACTTTTATTCCCCAAAATATCATGTGAAATCCTGCTTTGAGCTCTTCTTATAATATCTTTCGAGTTTTTACTAAAGGATATTTGTAGGCAAGATTTTCATTGGCTGATTCAGAATCCTGTCATGGAGGAGAATACTTGTGTCGATTCTGGAATAAAAGGCACGCCAATAAATCAGAAGATACTAAGCAACCGAGAGCGCCACCTCGTCCGACCAATAAAAGTAGGAGGAAACGTAAGGTTTGTTCGAAGCAATGATATCATCAAGAACGTTTGTGTATACACTGCCATTACAATTTTATCGTTAACAGGGCCGGCGACGAAAGCGCTAGTCTTCGATGAACAGTGACATCGCGCTCGTCACTATCAGAACGGTAAGCTTTATTATTCATGTACAACCTCTTTAGGAGAATCTATTGATGTAGTTAATAGATGATGGTGATCATTCTCCACTGATGCATTCTTAATAGTTCAATTTATTTCATTCAGCTTTCTCCTATTCGATCGGCTTGGTAAGATGTGACAGCTGGCGAGAAACCAGTTATCTTGCTGACCAACTACACTGATAAGCAAAGCGTTCAGAGGAAATAAAATGTGCTAAAATACTAACATTCTTCATTATTGTGGATAAAGAATTGAATATCTCGAATATTAACTTATTAGATTTTACTGTGCAGATCTATAGAGATCTGATTCCCCATCCATTAATCGTCTTTAGTATCGGCATTTCGTGAAGTTGGCTCCACAAGCTGATGAAATTACGATATGTAACATAACCATAGGTGTGCCGCAGTAGTAACAAAATGAAAAATCTGATGCCTGTGCAACGAACTAACTGATTACTGACAGTGACTGATTACGATTGAGAACGGCTGAGATAAAGACAGAATGAGAGCTTCGATGATGTGGTGCGATGCCTCGAAAATGTATACGGGTGTAATGAACACTGATGGATTAATACACACTGTGTTTTAGAAATTTCCCATTTGAATTCTGTTTTTTTTCCATAGGAAGTGATGAATCTGAAATGGACTGAATAGATAGGAATAAAATTCCACTACAATAATTGAAGCACACTGTGAGAAATCCAAAAAAAGTCATGCTGTTATAAATGTTATGAATGTCTTCCACCTATATTCGTATTGAATATATTGAATCGTAAAGAGTATGTGTCCGCAGCCGATTATCCATATTGTAGTCCACCGCCGAAGATATATATGAGGCAATCCACACTCATTCAGGTTCCAAAACAAATACAGCTCATGTTTTTGTAGGGATTTTTTACTGTAATGAATTTATTTAAGATCTGTGCTAAACAGTAATCAATCAGTCTCAGAATCTCACTGACTTTATAACCTATTCGAGTGCAAAATTCACACATTAGTGTACTTGTGCTAAAAAAAAACCATACAACAATGAGCCTTCAATTTTATCTGTACAACATAGACTCAGATCTGAGTAACAGCCATTATTACGTTGATTTTATAAGCTCGTCTTCAATGCTTCGATAACTACAATACACGAATGCTTTGACTCCGAAGATTAATGATTGCATTAAATTTATCTCTTCGACAATTTCTACGCTTTCACATTATTCGCAACAGACACACACCTGACATTAAAAAATCAAAACAGCAATTGAAGAGGGCCAAAAGAAGGACACTTCAAGAGAATGCCAAACAAAGAAGAACTACTTGATTATCAGTACTTTAAAACGATTCATTCATAGCATCAGACGCTTAATATACTTATAGGTTATAGATGAGCTCTTTCTCGTTTTCAAAATATATAGAGAACATTTATTTTCACTTCAATTGGTCCTTAACAAAAAGCAAATTAATAGTCGAAGTTGTCGTTCCACATCAGGACAATTCAGCAACATATCCGGCTGCATTAGAATCAAACTCGTCAGCCAACATCCGCCAACTCATCGATGGGCCTTCTTCAGTTCGATTGACGTCTGCTTGGCCATTGAATTCGCGTGGATCCCCCTTTTTTGGGAAGTCGGTCAAGCGGTCTCCTTCTTCGCGGGATGTCTTGAAGCAACGCTGGGCTGTACGAACATCGCAAATTTCGTCACCATACGCCTTGCGGATTCATCGATGGGCCTCAGAAGCGCCGCCATCCAATTTGAAGTGGAATTGGAGCAGCAAGCGAATTTCTTTCTTGAGACAGTTTTATCAAGGCTCTATGAACAAGCGATATATCATTCGATGTACAAGAGAGCGACCTATCTGATAAGGAATGTTGTCCTATCGGTTGTCCACATGAGGACGGACTCAGTAACACCAAAAATCATGCCAAAAGTACCAACAAGCGATTACGGTAGAAAAGAGGAGAGAAGGGCTTTGAATATCAATAGAAACGCACTGCAATGAAATGGCAGCGAATTCAACGATGATCCTTTGAATTGACTACTTTATCAAGCCACTGAGGATTAAGTAGTGTAATCTCATTTATCACGCCGACGCTACAGTCAAGCTAGTTTCCAATTCAGCTCCGCACTAGCATGTAAAAAGGTTTTCCTTTACACCGTTTTGTCTACTGTTGATGGGAAACTGACGAAGAATAGAGCAGTACCATCAAGTACGCATAAGTATTCAACGATGTTTGTAGGATGGAACTATACGTGATCAAATACTTCCACGCACTGCACTATTTTTGTTGGTGTACCAAAACAATTACCTTTTGATTGACTTTCGCCGAGATAAAATCTTTGCAATAATTAACCAAAAACGTTCCTGTAGAGAGAGAGCTGTTTAGAGAGTTCAGTATGAATACCGTCGTGTTTTTCAGCACGTTTGCTAGCCATAACATAGAACGTCGGTAGATTGTGTTTTCAATCACCTGCATATGAGTCTGTTATGCAAACAATTTTCTCAGTGGGTACCAAGCTATTTACGTCGAATTGTATATAGATTATTCAAATTGGACTTAAAATCTTTGAAAACGATTTCATTTCAGGTCTTTTGAGATTTCCCTTACTAACACAGCACTATTACTTGTCTTCCCTTGTTATTCTTCGCTATTTACTGTTTTAGTGGGTGAGTAGATGATTTATCATACATGATTTCATAGACTGTTCTGTCAAAAAGAAAAGTCTAAGAACTCAATTTAAGCTAGATTTTTTGTCGTTGATAGTCACTTCAAACTACAGCTTAGCGTGCAGCTATCAGTGATAATAGGGACAATACTTTCAGCGAAAACCAACGAACTGATCTCAGATCTGGTCCTTGTGCAGTAGTGACAGTCATTTCTACCTTACCTGTCACTGAAACCGTGCCACCAGCACAGCAGGTAAAGCACCGCTGCTCAGGTAAATGATGAATTGTCGCCAAGTACTCAAGAATTGGCAATCAAACTTGATGCTTCTCATACATTTGTGCTAACTGATCTCCACCTTCTTAAGATTGTCCACAAGAAGGTGCGACAAGATCCACACAAACTCGCTGCACCACAATCAGCCAAGAGAATTGAAATTTGTCTCTAACTGCTCATCAGTCCACTGAATGACCGATTTATGAAGCGTATTGCGACTTCAGACGAGAAGTAGATGTACCTGGTCAACCACAATCAAGACAAGCAGTGGGCGCGCTCTATTGTCAGCAGTTAGGCCGGGTCTGCGAAAGCTTAAAGAGAAGTAGCCAGCTTTGGTCAACCGAAAGCGCACTTGATGCAGCAAGACAATGCTAGAGTGCACACTGCCAAAAAACCAAAGACAAGTTTGATCAGATTGGACGGAGTCAAGGTTCTGCCGCATCCCGACTACAGGGCACATTGCGCTTCATCCGACTTTGACCTTTTCCCATCAGTGCAACATCTTTTGAAGAGTCGCTGATTTGAATCGTTCGATGAATTGGAGAAGCATGTCAAGAGTTCTTTGATTCAAAGTCGTCAAAAAATGTTACTTTACCACATCCGAAAATTCGGGGACTGATGGCAGAACGTCACAGAAGACGACAGAATTTCTTTCTGATAATAGTTATTATTTCGCAAGTATTATTTCAGCTAATAAATCATGTGATCTGTAAATGGGCTGTTGTACAGTCCTATACACGTGCTTCGACTTTACAGTCTCTTCACTCGGGCAGAATCCTCCGTCTTTTAGTCTTCTAGCCAACCCTCTCGGGAGCTTCTACTCTCCCTATAAAGAGACGGCGTCGAGAAACGATGTACACTGTAAGTCAAATGAGATTATCACCGAATTTACAGTGCTGTACACTCGATTGCTCTTCGGCTGGTATTTTTATAATCTTCTACCTTTTTTGAGTGTTTAATTAAGACCACCCTCAAAGTTCAGTATAAAAAGGATAAAAGGATAAAGCTCTCGGCGTTGATCAATCCCTAAGGGATGCGCCATGCATTCGACTTCAATTTTTAACTTCGTTTGAGGTGATTGAATGTACATCTGGCCTTTACAATGACTCGCGGTGGCCTCCCGCTGAACCGAGTCAGTGCTGCTTATCCTCCCAGACAAGTCTGAGACCTGTCTGGTACCAATTTACCGACCCCGAAGGGATGAAGGCTTGGTGAGCCATGAGCGCGAGATCGAACCAGTGATCTCGTGTGCGACACAGTGCACCTCTAACCACTGCGCCACATGCGCCACAAAGTTCAATATATCTTATGATTATTATTTGAGCCAACATGTCATGTGGACTGTTAATAGGTTCTTGTACAGCCCTATACACGTGTCGGATACACACATGACAACGATACACTTGACTTACAATGTGAATCGTTCGTCGACGCTACCCCTTCATACGAAGAGTAGGGACTTTTGAGAGGCCTGGTTAGAAGACTAAAAGACGAAGGGTTTCTGCCCGACTGACGAGATTGTAAAGTTGAAGCACGTGTATAGGGCTGTACAAAAGCCCATTTACAGATCACATCATATGTTGGCTCAAATAATAATTATGAGATATATTGAAAATTTAGCGTGGTCTTAATAAAGCACTCGAAATGAAGGTATTCACCAAAGTCACGATTTCAGAACTGTTTGGTTGCGATGAAACACTAATTTAATATGTTGATAGATTTCGGCAAGTCTTCTTAAGACAAATATACATTTTACCATTTTCACGATATTTGAAAGAATCAACAACGTTTTCAGTAAACGTGCACCCTTTATTTTGCCCCTTCTTTTTGAATGTGTAGGGGCTAAGTGAGAACCAAATGTGATATTGAAGTAACTCATTCACCTTTCAAGACAGACTGTCCCTGAAATCATGTTTTTCCATTTCTTTAGATTTAAATATGAAGATACCTTCTTTATAGAAATTATAAGCCGGCCTAGAATGACATAGTAGGCTACACAATGCTGCTCTGCCTCTACCACCTGCTGTTCTCTTCTTCCAAATGAATCATAAAAAATTCATTGATGTCTTCGTGCACTGTATCTCATTCAACATATTAGCTTCGTTATCTTTGAACAAGATATTTTTGAAAAAAATTGCAGATCTTGAATGGAGTGTGAACTACGTTATCTACATTCATGTTAGGAATATGATTTTCTCTAATCCGTCTTACGTTTCGAACCCATAAAAACTTACTGGCACACAATTGCTCAGTTTTACAGCAAGAACCTACTGAAGCATCGCCATCGACAGTGAGCGTAAATAAACTAGCGTACTAGCCTGCCGATAATGAAGTCAGTGCTGCTATCCTTTCCCAAACTCCAATTCGGCGATCGCGCAATTAAAGGTTTGATGAGCCGGAGGCGCGGAAACCAACCAATGACTAGTGATGCATGCCACTTCAAATCACCAAATTACACGCGCCTCTATCCCATCTGACGTCTTCCTCTAGAGATAAATGAACGTCATAGTTTGACTAGACTCGAATATACTCGAACAAATTTGAATAACTTTGTGTGTACAAGGTTAAAAAGTTTGTGAGAATGTTAGAGCCTTTTTAAAGTTGTCACGTCAGTGACCATCAGTAGCTTATGTACGTTCCGGCGGCATCCCTCGTTTCATCAGTGCCATATGCCGCACACTGATCCCTACAGGGGCTGGGAGACGTGTTTTGGTGATAGCACGTGATGGGACTATCACCGTTATTCCAGTAGCCGATATTGAATATGTGGACATTACCTTCCGGCTGAGTCTTTTCAAACTTCACTATTAATATTCAAAACAGTTTGTGAGAACGTTCAAAGTCTTTTAGAGGTCATTACGTCAGTGACCGTCAGTGGTCGACAATGGCTGATGTGCCTTCGGCGGTATCGCCTACCTAATCTCCCCATCGTTGTTATAGAGTAAGGAAGCGTGTGGCTGTGATGAGGCGGGCGATACCGCCGAAAACGTACGAAAGCCACTGGCATATTAGCCTAGGAAAAACTTCAGACATTCTTACAAACTAATTAATGTTTATAGCGAGATTTTCAAAACAGTCGACTGGGAGACTAGAAGTGGTCTCTACGGCAAATCCTGGAATCTTTCGTGCTAGGTGGTTTTAAAACTTGTAGTTTTATCTGAAATTTCAAATTAGCTGTGTTAGGGCTCACCCAAATCCTGACTTAATGTATTCCTTGTAAATCTAGTGGAGTTGGCACTGCCATCACGAGGCTTTTCAGTGACCGATGTGACCGCAGCCAATATTGCAATTACTTGATCAGCGATTTGAAGAGGACACAATCTGGATACGATCAGCTAGATAAAAAAGCCTCTTGTGGCTAAAAGGAAAAGGTTTTTCGCCAAATATTGATTACCTGGCTCTTTCGTAGAGAAAAATTGCATAGTAGGGTTTCTTAAGAAATTAATCCCAGCGAGGAAAATGCTAAATGGGTTTAAAGTGTCTTTTTTTTCGAAATAAATCAACTCACTATGGCAACTGTGCCGTTTGTTTTTCAGCGATTTCATTTCTCATTCAAAATGGCGTTAGGAGACGTTTCACTCATAAAATTGCGCATGAGTCCGGTCGATTGTGGTGACGTTTTCTCTTTATTTTATTGTGAGAGTCATAACTAAGAAGTGCTCATGACTGTTCTATAATTGATATTGTTGGTTTCTTAGAGAGTTTTACATGTGTAAAGAGATTATAAAACAAAGTGAAACCTTCTAGAGCAACTCGGATTGCTGGTTGTTGAAATAAATCCTTAGATTCATGCATTTCGAAATCTGGTATGAGACAGAAGTTTGTCGAATACCAAGAACAAATCAGTCACTGAGTTTCTAACCCGCTTTCAATTTTTAGTCTCTCCTTAGTCGTTGGCTTCAGTGCCTCTTTCCCTTATTGTTGCTAGCTTTTAATAAATAGCTGACTTGTGAGTATCTATCATTTAAATAATTCATATGAGCGCTAGACATTGGTTCCAGACGCTCAGCGTGCCGTAAGTTAACTTCCTCGCATTAGAATGAATTTCTGTTTATTACTATTATACACTATTTACGACTTCTCATCACAATTTGCTGCGAGTTTCCGAGCAATTTTTGCATTGGATTCGTTTTCTCATATTCGTCCTCTGCAAAGGTCTTCGAGTACCTGAGACAACGCCTCACTTACAACTGCCATACCTCGCCCTCTTTCGCATTCTCATTAAATCACACACTAGGATCCGCATAATCTCTATTTAGCAATCAGTGGCGAGTCAAAAATCGGCCAACTGGCCTTTTTAGATTGCCCTTCTATTGTTTCAGTCATAAAATGAAAAGGGTCCAAAATGAACTTAAAGGACTTGAAAATGGTTTGAAGGTCACTACTACCGTGCCCACATACCCCTAGTGTATGTGAGGTATCTTGTAGGTCAACTAAAGTAGTCTAGTTGCATTTTCAGTCCTAACGCTGCTGTTGTTGTTTGGTTGCATATTGTTGCTAACTGGGAGGCACTCCTGGAATTACGGTGTCGAGCGGGTAGTTTATGCCTCATTCAACTTCAACTGGGTCTCCATATCTGGGTAGGACTTCGGCGCTCTTTTGGTTCAGTTCAACTGAGGTGGAATTCTACCAGAAATAACTAGCATCCTGATTGTAACTAATTGCAAGTGAGCGACTCTATTTGGTCACCAAGGACCAGC
Organism: Parelaphostrongylus tenuis; assembly: GCA_019055375.1. NCBI lineage: Eukaryota > Metazoa > Nematoda > Chromadorea > Rhabditida > Metastrongylidae > Parelaphostrongylus > Parelaphostrongylus tenuis. The sequence continues at coordinate 13,973 of JAHQIW010001219.1, forward strand.
GAGTGCTCTTTGGCCAGGCTCATAGAACACCTTATGCAGATCACTTCTTCAGTGAAAACTCAATTTTAAGAAATGAGAAAAATGCTTTTCATATGGGTCTTCTAACGCTACCACTCATACTAAGATCAAATATTGTTTTGGGAACAAAAAATGAGACCATTGTGACACCTCAGTGACACCCGAATTTTGCAAGAGATCTCATCACCGAGTTCTGCTTGTGAAGTTTCATGAAGCTGAGCTGGAAAAGTACTTCTGGCATGTTCAAGAAAGTGAAAGTAGCATCAATTTACCAGCAAGCAGTCTTCGCAAAGATCGCAACTTCATCATCATTAAGAAGTTACTCGAAAAGAGGAGCAAGGTGGAACTTGAACTTATTAATATACTCAGCTAATTTGACGAAAAACTGGTAGTTGTAATCTTTGCAGGGTAACTTACATCGCCTTGGACAAAAAAGGTCATCGCCGGAATGGGTAAAGTGCGGGTACGATTTCTATCCAGAATCGAATATTCCACATATCACTCAGTATCCTTGCAAAGAAGTTCACTGAAGCAGCTCGTAAATGGCTTAGTCTGAAGAGACATATTGGCAAACGTGTGTTTCGCTATCCACATTGGCGAATGCAGACGAGCCATTACTACATTCTGCTATGATACAAAATTCTTAACGGAAACTTCTATGCAATATTTTTTCTCGAAGTCCCTTTTCTGACCCCAAAATCTCTGTAGAAGAAAAACCGCTTGAAATTCAGCTGTTTGAAGTCCAAGTTGCAGCACGATGCATAAAGAGAGACATAACTCCGAAACCCGATGATTTCGACTGCCGAATTTACTGTAGTCGGAGGCGACGATCTGCATAGAGTTCAAAAGTTCGGCTCCTTCCAAATCTCACAGTGTGGTACATAACACTGGTGACTCACCCATATAAGTCTTAAAAAGGCTGTGACGAAGGCGGGCGGCCGAAAAGTTAACTGTCAAATCCCTCAAGAAGAAGACTTACATACACTTCTTGGAGCCCATATGACGTAATTTCTTCACAAAGGTGGGGATCGTAAATAGTGTAGGACATTACGCAAGTTATGCTACCTAAGGTAAATGATAAAAGTATCTGTCGTAGCTATCATCTGATGTGGTTGAGTGGACTATGCAGGGTATCGACAAGGACTATACTTCTGTTCAATTTCAGTAGTTGAGATGAGGTACAGTCTGCTGAGCAGACAGGATTTTGAAAGTAACTTTTCTACATAGGTCATGTCTAAATCGTGTGACTGGTGATAGAAGTCGATAAGGGAATATTTTTTCTCTATTCCAACCTATTGATTATGAGAGCGTTGAGTTGTTTCCTCTATCCAACTTATTGAATATGTGAAAGCGTATGATGTCTATCAGCACTTGTCGATCAAGGTGTAGAGCCGTCCTTTGAACGAATTTTATCTTCTGTTGAGACGTAGCACAGAAATACGGCTTTTCCTTCAGGCCCTCACCGCACTTATAGAAAAAGAGATTTGAAAAGCCAACACTAGATCACCAAAGCTGTTCACTGCTGCACTACAATGGTTAATGAATTCGCCTGACTGGGACGAAAATAGCATTCATTGATGGAAACTTCCTATTCAGACATTCGCTTTGCGGACAACATTCTTACCTTTTCTAGAAGTACCAATGAAGCAAAGACAATATTCAGTGAGTTCAACGAAGCGGGAAAAAAGATTGGGGTGCGCATAAACAGGACAAAGATCCAGTTTATGAAGATTCCATGGTGCGAAGGTGATCGAAATCAACTGGATGAGCACTGATAACGGAGACCAGCTCGCACGTATGCCTTGGACGTTCAATGAACATGGCGAACAATATGAAGGAGAAATTAGACAAAAGAAGGAGAACATCAGGGGGCGCATCCAGTCTTCCCAAAGGAGCCACCGAATATATACAGGGCCAAAACTCCGAGTTTAACTTTTCGATCCAGCAGTTTCACCGCGCTTTGTCATGCCTTTGCTCATAGTTCAACCACGTCAAAGCATATGTGCCCTAGTCACAGAACATTCGAACCATTTTCCGTTGAAATGTTTTCGTTAATTATAAAACCTAGCAGTTTAAGTAACTCATCACTTCAAAGACTGACTCATCTTCGGATTTCAGGAGGTTATAACTCGGTAGTGAAAATGAGCCAAACATATAAGAAGATGAGCAGATGGTAGATGGATGAAAAGAGCAGTGCAGTGGACTTCAAGATTGTGCAAACCTTCTCCTGGATAAAAGCCGAAGCCATGAGTAAATGTATTCGTGGCTAACGTCAACCATACGTGCCCGTAGATGGAAACTAGTTGAGCATTAGGGAATCGAAACAGACCACCATGGACGACAGTTGTGGGAGAGAAGAACGGATGGAATTTATGCTCGGGCCCCACTACTAGTGAAGACAGGCCATTTGAGTAGGGCCTTACTGCTACAGAAAGCGGGTCCTTCAAGTAAAAAAGTTAGCATTATTGCTGTCGTTGCTGTTGTTGCTTCAGTTGCAGTTATTGTTGCTATTGTCGTTAATGTTGCCGTTTTTTTCGTCTATGCAAATTCTAGTTTATGAGCTCGTGCTTATTAAAGGAGGAGTTTCTGAAAATGCTTTTTTTAGTGTTTTAGCTGGGCAGATTTTATAATGAAACATAAATGTAAATACCGAAAACACGGCCTGAATATCTCATGTGAGGAAAAAATTCGCGGAAGCCTTACTTTATCAGGTTTATTGTTTGTTCTCAGATCTCCGATCAACATTTGCGGTATTCTAATGCCGGACCTTTTTTATTTCATTTTCAAGCTCCTCCATTTTTACAAATTATGACGCTGTAGAAAACCATTCAGAAATTGAAATAGTAGCAAAAAGTAGCTGTTACCAATGCTACTATACGAATTGCTGACGTCGTGATATCAATTACACCTGCGAGAACAGGCGAAGACCGCTAATCAACTTTATAATTCTCGTATGTGGTACCTATAAAATTTGCATTAATTGTATTCACCTGCTCATTGACGGTAAATGAAACATCTTTGTTTAGATACAATTTGATATGTATTATACGTACGACTTTGACTTGCCAACCTCGAAAAGTCTCTAAACATTCTTAGGGAGTATACTGACCGTTTAGAGCGAGGTTTAAAAACCGTCGATGAAATGGATTTTCACACATTCACTGCCAGCAGCAATCTATTGTCTGAAAAAATGGTGAATATAATGTGCTATGGACGATACCGCCGAAACGCACTTATTGCTTTGAAATTATATAACATCATAACACTACTAGAAAATAGTAAAAATAAAGAATGTGAATAGATGTGTATTTCGATTAGCTGCGAGCTTGACTGAACCTCACGTAGTTAAGAGTTATTCGACCAGACGCGTTAGAGAATGACTGTTGACAGCTACGATAGGCCTTGTCGAAGAAAGAGTACAAGCAAGGCAGTAGTCTCCTTGATGCAGTGATAGCACATGTCCCAGTGTGGGGGCAGCGCGATGTTCAACTCCAGTCTCATGTTTTGCATATCGCTCATTACTCCTAGATGTAATTCAGTATTTTACACGTCGCTCAATCCTTAGCTGTTTAAACAGTAACTAAATTGAATCACCAGAGTTTACGGTATCGTGCGGATTATCGGAGGGTACGGTTTCGTACAAGTGTAGACTACCAGCCAACCGCAGGTTGCCTTAATGTGAAACACATGCTCTCACCGTTCATCTCGGTCACCTCCTAGTTGAGTGCTTTCAGTTAAATTCGTGTTCAATCAGAATGAGAAGTTCACAAACCAAAGCACATTTGTATATTGGGTCTTCTCATAAATTTTGGCTCTAGTGCAATAAACACCAAACTTATTGACCAAAACTAATCAAAATTGCTCAACAGCACTATCTGAAGTTTGCCCTATTAGCCTGAACACATTTCTCTTCATATTTGCCGCATAAAGGCCTCATGGCATCATGCATCATGGCGAAGCTCAACAAGTAACCGAAGCACTGTTCACCTAAACAGGAGTACTTGAGCCTTTGCACGGTTGATGTTCTCGAAAGCGGTCGATCCATTGCGTCCTAAATCGTACTCGTAAAGCACCAGGTCACGATAAAGGCTTTGTTGAGCGGTCTACTGCCGAAACATATGAGAATACATAAAAATGTTATAACCGCGCAATAAGTCTTCAAAAGCAGGATTATGCTCAGTTTTGAAGAGTGCACACTGATGCATCAACACCGGGTAATAAGAAGTGCTTCGTATAGAATCTTCAAAAGTTGATTTGATGAACGTCGATTATCAAAGGAAGGAGATCCGCTGGTGGCGATAAGCAAAATGAACGGTAGTGCATTCCGCGGTTAGCGATCGCTTGAGAAGGTGCCATTCTTTTTGTTGACAACCGTAAATTTGAGTGAAAGATTTAATATCCGAAATGATTAACGAGGGTATACCAATCTAACGAATTCATGTTTAGATTATCTCAGACAAGTTCGGTACAAATTTCATTAAAACGTACATGATCTGCTCTGGGCGCCAGATTACACTGAAGACCATGTGCATCGCAAAATGCTTCTAACCACTGCACTACGTTCATTCGTGACTAATGAGGTGATTGTAGAAGTAGACAGGAGATGGTTATAATTAGGTATTCTCAGCTCATCGGTATGATGCCAAGAATTGCACGACTACTGTAGAATTGTTTTTCTGGACAGAAACACAGCTTCATAACAAAAACAATGGGCTTTTTTCTACTTTCTCAGGCTTTCTCTAAAATCAGACCACTATGAAAGACTTTTTTCCTTTTATTCTACTTTCTTTTCGTTTTTCTCATCAATTATCGTTCCTTTTGCTTTTTCACTAGCACACAGATGGATATACTTTCTTTTCACTTAAGAAGTCATATGTGTGAGGAGGCTGCAGATGTGTGTGCAAATTTTATCCAGCCTAAATTGAGCAATTTTTTAGCTTTATTTATTACTTCGTTCTCTTCTTATTCTAACGGAAGGGTGTGATGTGAAATATGACGGAAAGAATTCTGAGATACGAGCAGAACTCGGATCCTGAGATGGTTTTCGAACGTCCGATTATCCTTTCTAGAGGCGAGCAATTTCTCTAGTTAAAATGAACATTCAGAGTTCTACATACAAGTAGAAGCCTGAGTTTTCCAATCTTAAGCTTATTCATGGAATTTATCGAAAAAATTGGTTTACCATTAATTTTCCCCCACTTCAGCGCACAGCATAAGCTAAAATAGATATGTTACGAAAAGTTGAAAAACTTGGTTGATTTCTGAACGAACATTGAACTCAGTGAAGCTTGCTGCGACCGCCTCAGACGTCGTGAAAGTTTACAAAAGAATCAAAAAGAGTATGGCATCGAATGACTCCATAATTGATTTGACGCTTTTTAGTAGTAGTATAACGAAAGCTATTTGCTGTAAAGTTTTTTATTGCACATCGAATTTGTTCCTTTTGGGATTATCATATTTTTGATGGTGGGCTCTAAGTGAGATTGTTTATTCAAAGAGTGCTGAACAGCTGTCTTCGTTTATTTTGTATAAAGGAAATCCTTATGGGCAAACATGATACATGGTGTGTTACATGAAAACATATCAAATCTTTTGGTAATTTTTAGCTCCTTACAACGATCTCGCGCTTCTCTTTATTGAAGTGATATTTTATTCGAAAAAGCGAAAAGGATGATAAAAAGATATGAATAGGGAAATCATGCCGGAAACACATATTTTCTGTCGTTTTGTACCTTTACACTCGACTGCTTTCATAGACCTCGGTCAAAACAGTGCATTATCTGTAACATATCTTAAGCCTTTCATGACTTTTGTTATGGCACCTGTACGGTGCTAGTCACTCCTTCGACATTGCAGCCTCGTCAACTGTACGGTGCTTTTCGGTTCAGCCAAGCCCTTACAGGAGGACATACCCTTTAGTTTATAAGGAAATTGGAGCCGCATTACTCACAAAAACTGCCGTTTTGAGCGAGATTTATGAAAAGCAGTCGGATGAAAAGATATAATTCATTCTATCAGCTATGAGCGGTCGACTGTTGGTCACTGCAATGTCAGAGAATTCTCACCTGACAAACGGTGATTTTGCAATTCTACGTCGATTTCTTTATATGTAGGGGTGGTTTTCCCCCTGCAAGGGTTTTGGTTTTGCAAGGGTGCAAGGGCTGAACCAAAAGACACCGTGCTACTGATGAGACTGCAAGATCGAAACACGTGCCTAGCACTGTAAAAGTGTTATGACGGGCTTCATGAAAAGTTTAATGTATGTTAACAAATTATAAACTTTTTCGTTTTAGTGTGTCTTCAGAAAGAACTGATCATCAGTCTAAGCTGACTGAAAATTATAGTCCCAGTAAATGCTATCTGATAACGATTGTCAATTTTTGAACTGATTCAAAGCTTTACCACCTGTAATACAAAAACTACCAATAACGTAGTCATATATGGCTCATTTGTTACTGTTGAGTACATGTTACATGCTATCTGTGGGTGCAGATGGTTGTTACAACATGATGAACGACCTAGCTCCAGAGTTGAGCAGGAGGAAACTAGCGGTTTGGGAACGTCTAAGAGCAGCGAAGATGTAGTAAAGAGAACAAAGAACATCCGACTCCGAGCCCACCTTTTCGATTCGACAATCATCCCTGCCTTTAACGTATGCAGCAGAAATCTGGTCGTTACTTAAGCAGGATGAATGATCACTTGGCGTTACCGAACGCGCAGTCGAAAGGTCAATGCTAGAAGTACCCTGCATCTCGCAAATGAGAGAAAGGCTCCAAAGTTCCGACCTACGTCAACGATCGAAAATTCGAGACGTCGTTCTACACGCCAGGATATCGAAATAAGGTGGGCCGGACACGTGATGCGCTTCAACGACAACCGATGGACGAGAGCCGTTACCGACTGGATTCCTCGGGATGTCAAGCGCTTTAAAGGAAGACCACTGACCCGTTGGTCCGATTTCTTCACGAAAGCGATGGAAGAAAGATATGATGCTCAGCGAATTCCTAGAGCAAGGAGGACCCAGTGGTCTACTCTTGCACGCGATAGGGAAAAAATGGAAGAGTTGCTGGTGCCCGCTCGAATTACTCGACGATCAACGGGACAACAGGTGATACAGGTGATATGGCTCATATTCATTACTGTGTTCTTATGTTCATACGTACCTATTTGATTATATATCATATTTCTATATACATATATATATATGCGTATATATTATTCTTTTTACAGAAAATATGCACTGTAATGATTTCCCTCATTGTAATATTTTAATTGAAAAAAAGCGTGCGATATCGTCAGTATATTAGCACGTTAATACGCTCTCATACGCTTTGCCTTGTTTTCATTTATGGACAGAAATTTTGAATGGTATCACACAGATCATCAATGCTATAAAATAACTTCTAGAGTCCTTCAACCTTTGCATAATTTTTAAAAGATTATTATCTCACATCTATCTCTAATATTTTCCGAAATAGCTGAACCGAAGAAAAACACTCATAACAAAATCATTTAATAAAAAAGATTTCTCCAAAAAACCATTTAATTTGTAATTAGTTATCGATTGTTTATATCCGTTTTTTTATATGTGCCATAGGACTACTTTTGTTTATGGCTTTCGCTTTTCGCTCTTCATACATTTCTAACGAGTCACTATAGATACCTATGTCTTGAGTGCAACTACACAAGGATGTCGTCTCTACTGAATGCAGTTCCCTCCCTTTAGCATCTAGGTACTGTGAGCTCATAGCAAAATTGAGAGATTCTGCGCTTCTGTGTTCCGCTTGAATTTCATTTTTATTGTACTCACTAATAGATGTGTGACAGTGGGATGTTGGTGAGCCTCTTGTTTCTGGATCAAATCCTCACAAGAAACGTCTAATAATTGCTCAGTATTACTTAAGTTCACCCATTTTGAATTTTAATCTAAATTATCCAGTTGACATTGCTATCCAGTCAACTGAAACGTTTTCTGCTGCATTCATAACGATAATGGCTCTTAAAAGAGAGCTTATTCCTGATAATCTAGTAAAATTGCTGAACATTGAGAATTTCCCAGCTTATGTCAAATATTATATTATCTACCTCAAATGTTTTTCTTTTCAATCAGTGCTTGTGACCACTCACACAAGCACACCAAAACTTTTGTTATCGAATTAAATTTAGGTATGAGGTTCGCATAAATTTCAAGATGAAGATCTCAGTACACGCATCTATACATGAATATGTAACAAAATGTTTGAGTTAACAACTTCCCCACTATCCTTACTTCTCTATATTTTGCCGCGTCATCGTGGCTAATAATGCTTATCGGACTCGAGCATAGAATATGAAGTTCATTCGATCCGTAGACTCATTGAGTTGCGAAGAAGTTTAAAATTCCATTTGAAAGACCGATTAGAAGTGGATCTACGCTACATTGAGGATTGTCGAGTTACTCCTAGGTTTTCCTTTCGAAAAGAGCAAAAAGAGAGCCTCGCACTAAAGGTTTTTTCTGCTCCTCGTCTACCTCGAACATATCAAACAAACGGATATCATTGAGGAAGCAGTTTTGCTGTGCATGTGACGTGCGCAGATCTTAATGATCCCTGCTCGAGCTCCGCGATAATGAAGAGAATTGATAGGAATATGGTGGTAAACAGCTATTGGATATGGGATAGTGTGTGATTAAGTTTACAGACCCATCCTCAAAGTTTTCGCCGACCAATATTTACTCTGATATATATATATATATATATATATATATATATATATGACGACATGTATGTGTACCGAGATGTCGTCAGAAGTTCTACGCTGCAAGTAAAAACAGAATTTGACGGGGGCATTATCATAAGATAGTGACGAGTGACGAAAATAAGGTGGGCCGGACACGTGATGCGCTTCATCGACAACCGATGGACGAGAGCCGTTACCGACTGGATTCCTCGGGACGTCAAGCGCTCTGAAGGAAGACCACTGACCCGTCGGTCCGATTTTTTCACAAAAGCGATAGAAGAAAGATGTGATGCTCAGCGAATCCCTAGAACGAGGAGGACCCACTGGGCTACTCTTGCACGCGATAGGGAAAAAATGGAAGAGTTGCTGGTACCCGCCCGAGTCACTCGACGATCAACGGGACGACAGTTGATACAGGTGGCAGTGACGAGTAGTGCTCACTCATTCGGTAAACTGCCAACAAAGAAAATCATTAATTTACCAATCAATCTTATCTCCTGCATTGATTTTTTCGCATATACTTCCCAGTTGTCTTTTTTTCGTACTCAACTAAGTTCGAGTATGCAAAAAGGCTCTACTCAAAAAGATGTTCGTTAAATTTGATTTCTTCTCGATAACGTAGTTATTGTTGCAGATGTGACTGTCAATAGCACTGCTAAATGATAAAGAAAAAAGTCGAGACTGTGATTTTACTAGTAGTAGATACAATATGGTTATATTCCTTATGTATTAAGTCAATGATAGTTTTTTATATAGGAGATAGTTATCCTTTCAGTGGTTGTCAGCTCATTATGGCAAATAGATGTTTCCGGTCGAATAAGCACAGAAAGAGATTCAGCATCGAGCAAGCATAGCCAATTTGAGAATGGGTTTGATAATTACATCCAGAAATCTCAGTTGGAAGACAGTCGATGATGCCATTTTCGTTTCGGTCAAGGCCATAATATTCTTGATAATCTGAACTGACAGAATTGCCTAAGCTGAGTTTGACAACTGAAACTCTTGCGGGAAAACTATATTGTGGAGTGAAGATTCTAAGTGTGGTTTCTTCTTAGCATAAACATTTTTCGCAAAAAGCCTATCATAGCGTGACTGATTTTGCATCAAATCAATAATGGTTTGGTAGTTAGTATTTAGTCTTTATGTAGCAAACTATTTTCTCAAGTATACCCAATATGTGGAGCGCTGTGCAAAAACGTTCCAGCCGGGATTCGAACCCAGATCTCACTCTTTCTGAGAGCGTATGCTAACCGTTGCACTACTCCCGGAAAGAGTGAGATTTGGGTTCGAATCCCGGCTGACGCGATCGTTTTTGCACGGCACTCCACATATTGGGTATACTAAAAGATCATACCACTGCAGGTGGCAGTCAAAATAGAAAGGATTTAGACTGATTATCGATATTTTCTCAAGGCTGTCGCTCCACTCTTTGTGTCACGAACCAACAAAAAAGTTTGGAAAGAGACTAAGTGGCATTGAATAAATGGTTTAAGGAGCTAACTAGAGGGCTGTATGTGCAAAAGAGAAGATCTATATATTTCTAGGAAAGGGTTGGGAAAGAATTTATAACAGTGGTTTCGAGATCTCCGCTCTCCTTCATCATTGAACGACTATGGGAAGAATCTCAACAGAGTTGGAGCTGATTTGAGGACTAAAAGATCGAAAGAATCAAATTTGGAATTAAGATAAAAGGTGATTTGAAGAGAGCGCGTGGCGCAGTACTTAGAAGCGCTTAACAACACATGCGTGGTTCATGGCTCAACCCCGCGTCTGAAGTTTACCAAATCATGCCTGGGAGCATATCAGCACTGACCTGATACGTTAATAGGCCACCGTTATTCATCGTAATGTCCAGCTATGCATTCATTCACCTTAAATGATACTTGATGAAGTCGAATACATGGTGTAACCGTCAGTGTTAGATCAATACCGAAAGCTTAATCCTTCGAAGGCAAATTTTTCTATTTTTATTAGATATTTTCGATCGAGTCGGCATGCCATTAGATTTCAAATTGGCAAGGCAAAAAAAAACAATATAATGGGATCTTGTCCATATTTTATCAACGAATCGGTTACGAAATAGTAATTGTGACGTAAGCAAAGCAAGCCTGAACGTATATCGACAGTGCCTTAGGTTACTAACATTACCACTATCCCGCTCATTATTTTACGTGGACAACATATTTTCTTCGCTCGCTTATCAAAATACTGTGTGTAGTTGTGTGGGTTTTTGCATCTAGATAGCGTCACAAGTCTTCTTGCATTAGACTATGTGAATGTGTCTCATACGGAAATGCCAAGAATGCAAATATGACTTCATCTTGCGTTTCGCAAGAATATGTCCGAAAATACAAATACGGCTTCATTTCATTAATGAAGTTAATAGCACCGGTAGTCGAAACATGGCTGCGAGAGAAAGAACATAAATGTCTCGGCTGATGTAGTGGTTGGAACGTGAGCCCACGGAAATCAACCTCAACTTCATAACCCAACTGAGGTTTGCACTTTTTTGCTCGCTTTTCAGTAATCTTGAAATTGTATTATTTATTATAGCTGTTATCAAGCAGAGGTGCGTGTAGCACAAAGCTTCTCTGGAAGGATGGCAACAGTGATCCGATACATCGGTAGGCCACGGCGAGTCATTGTAAAAGAAAGATGTGTATTCAGTTCGTCTCCAGCGATATTTGATGGGACCAGGCGCATGTTGCATCACTCAGAGAGTGATCAACGCAGGCAACCATATTCCATTTTCTCTTACTATCAAGCCACAGGCGAAAGGGTCAGAAACCTCTGTAGAAGGTGGCTGTGGGAAATCAGAACGAATTCAAGAAATACTGTGGCCCGCATTACCTAAATGAAAGTATCTTTTGCAAAAGAAAAGGTAAATTTCTTATAGTGTTCAGTTCCAGTTTTTAGAAAAGTGATCGCAACAGGTCGTCATCTCGTGTAACGTAGTATCAAAATGCCTCGCGATCCGCACTGGATCGGTTGCTAGTTTGATCCCTTTCTAACGGTCCATCACTTTCCACCTATCCAAAATCTATAATTTACTACCAAACTTTTCCGGGAGATGACACAACATTTACGTGGTCTCACCGAAGGCTATCGCCAGTCATTTCATGAACTTGATATACATTTGATATCTGTGTCGCTTCTTGTACTTAAATGCATGGCGTAACTTTCAATGACTGGTCAACGTCTAACTCTTTGTTGTCCTTGCTCATAGACTTTGGAAAGAGTATATTTTTCTTCTAGGACTTTTTTGAAGAGCTGTGGTTATTATTTGGTCGATGACCATCCGGCTTTGCGCTTGACATGACGTAATCTTGCATAATGAGTCTGGCCCAATTCTCAACATCTTGACGTGAGCAGTTACCTCTACGATCTTTGGCCATCAAGGTGGGCCGGAATCTCAGATTCCCCTCTTTTTTATTTTTGCGACACACTTTTTTCTTCCGAGATATTTTAATCGATTTACTATATTCGCGAGCCCTTATATCAATGTCGTGTTAGCGAAGTATCATTTGATTTATGCAAACTATTAGGTTTCTCACAACTCATAGCACTAGAGCAATAAACATCAAATTTATTACCAGAAGTAATTAAAATTGCTCAGCAACACTATTCAAAGCAAGCGCCATCAGCCTGAACACATCTCTGCTATGTCTCAGGAAGTAAATCAATACCGCTCTCATAGAACTCGTTCTTCTTGGAATCAAAAAAAACGTTGTCAATCCTCGACGCAAATAATTTATGCCTCGGTACTTCTCTTTGCTCAGGAAATGCTCCAGTGACTGAAAGAGGTGATAGTAAGACGGCGGCAAGTCAGGAATCTACAGCAGATACTCCAGCAACTTAAAGCCCAGTTCGGTCAATTTCCTCTTCGTCAATTTAGTGGCATGCAGCCTTGCTTTCTTTGAAGCAGGATGAGATTGGTGAGACGCCGCCGTGACAGGACCCGATTGAAGCGTTCCAGGTGCTCACAGTAGCGTTTGGCGTTGTTCGTCTCTCCTGCTGGCAGCAAGTCTAAACGAATCGGCGCGGTCATATCAAAAAACGAGTCTTTCTCAAAGGATCAACAAAGGTGCACATAAAGTACGGATCCATATTTATGAAGCTCAATCTTTTATGGCTCATACAGCGTAGTGGAAAGTCGCTCTTAAGAAACCAGATACATTTATGAAATTTGAGCTATTGAATGGTTATTAAAATGCTAAAGAAAACTCTTTGTTCAGAGAAAAAATTTGGAGTGAGAGACATTGCTCTGATTGCGGCCATGATACAGCAAGTATGGATCAGTCTGGTTTCAGAAGAAAGCTTAGAAATCCTTCACAGTGCGGTATCAATTTGTTTCCTAAGAGATGGCAGAAATGTGTTCAAGCTGATGGCGCGCACTTAGAATAGTGTTGTTAGGCAATTTTGATTACTTCTGGTCAATAACTTCGATGTCTACTGCTCTAGTGCTAAAGCTTATGAGAAGACCTAGAGTGTGGATCATCGACTGATATTATCGACTCTGGTGAGGGCCCACGTCAAAACGTTAGCTGTATAGCAGTATGAAAGTAAAAGTTATATGACATTCTCGTGTAAGCTGGGAAATTTAAACAACATATTGATAATCCACTCCGCGGCTAAGTGAGTGGGTTTAGTATAAATTAAACAAGTTTGAACGCTTTATAATCGAATCTTTATGAATAATGTTTATGGGAAAACAAGAGTAGAAGTTCATAGTGAAAATTTGGACATTTGCTCTGGTTTTAGTAGAACATTCAGGTTTCCGTGGTTATCATCAGCCTAATCCCAAGAACTCTCAGCATAGATTTTTTTCCGTTGTTTCTTTTTTTGTTAAGATCGGCATCATCACTTTACGCGTGTCACTGGCTTTTCGTTCATTTTTTCCGACTAAATCAACGACATCTAGTCATGAGCTCCGCCTTCGACCACCCACCCCTTCTGCAGTGCTCGTATGGAATGGAGACAATCAACGTCGTTGACATTCAGATTCATTTGGACTAGTCCATTCATATGCTCTTTCCATATCCTTAATTCAGTCGTCTGCTGGTCAATATTCTAATATTCGTGTTCTTAGGTGTTGAAGATTCAGTTTTTTTTCACTAATTTTTGCCCAGTAAGCTTATAAAACTTGTTACTATGCTCTTCAATTTTTCTAGGATATGTTAGGAACAATGTACCTTTCAGCAAATCGCATAGACTCTCTTATTCAGCCCCAAATTCGGAAATAAACGTTTTGTTCTGCAGTTCTTTATTCAAAATAGTTTTCTCAGTCATTCCCGAATTCGAAGTTGACTACGTTGCATATCTTCAATCAGCTACGAAGGTTTAACCTAAACCAGAAACCATTATCAACTCATCATTCTCTGCGGAACCCATGTTGATGATGTTCTGCTTGTCTCGATCGCTGCGACTGACCTATGGCTACAACATGTGTGTGAGTGCGAATGCACTTGTCGATGTTTGGAATGCATCTGAACGCTCATAAAAAAAAGATTCAACTGGCTAAAATGTAATTTGTATTAAATCGATCCGGATCCATTTCCTCTTTTTATTGTCGATTCTAGTGCTCTAGAACAATAAGTGAAGCCATCAATTGAAAATTTCAGTGTGCATCACAAAGATAGTGCCATCCTCACTTGAGATCGCAAAAACGAAGAAAAGAAAGCACCTCAAAATAAAAAAAAGCAAAATTGAAGAATTAACTGGGTCTGCCTGCACTAGTTGATTGCTGATGAAATTCGATCATAGAATGCACAAATATTACTCAAACTATTACGATCTTAATGCTATCTCAATGATGCGTGCAATGCTGTAAGGTTTAACTTTATCGTAGTGATTTTACCACATTACTAAATGCTGTTTTCAAGTGCCTAATTTAACACTTTCAAGATAAATTATGATGATTCTTTGGTAGACAAGAAAAGCACATCAAATTCGTAAGCCTAATATTGGTTTAAAACAATCCCTTTTGATCTTTTTTCGTTAAATCCGTGGCACTGATCTTTTATATTAGTTTAGTGCACACATCACCGGGTGGTGAACTGTTGCGTTCTTTGGTATCGAAATGTATTGCATAGCAGAGGGGAGGTTTACTATCGTACACTAACCAAAATTTGAAGATTTCTATTACTAAACATCAGTAATGTGTATGAGTACATGTGGTACGGCGGTTAGAAGTGCTCTGCGTCGCACATATGGTCAATGGTTCGCTACCGCGTTCATGGATCATCAAGCCATCCATCTTTCGGGTTCGGTAGATTGTCACCAGGCTTGTCTGGCAGGATAAGAGCACTGACTCGATCCAGCGGTAGGGCCACCGCGAGTCATTGCAAAGGCCATATATGCATTCAATCACTTGAAACGATGTTGAATGAAGACGAATGCATAGCACATCTCTCAAGAAATTGGACAACACCGAGAGCTTTGTCCTTTATCCTTTGATATGTAAACTTCCCTTGGTAATTGTCTTTGCGCTGTTGGTTGAAAACAAGTGGAAAGCAGGCAGATTTCTATGTGATCAACAGCTGGGCGAACTTTGCAAAGGAGATGTGGGAAATCGCCGAGTACTATCATCTCGAGATCTCAGAAGAAAAAGTTTGTGTTCAACTAGTAGACACTATAAGCTGGCCAAGATTATATGCATAACACCTCATGTGAAGTGAAATTCCGACAAGACGATGGTGTATAGGAGTTTCATTAGAGGTTTGTTTATAATATGACTCTGGAAATGACAAACAAAGCAGCAACGTAAGCACTATACATAAATTCCTTTTCGCTTCGATTAGTTCTATATCACAAACGCTCTTAGTAGTTGTGGTGGCCTTATGAGATTAGCGGCGGCATGCCATTTAGACTTTTTAAAGAGAGTAAGCGTAAGAAATTTATCGAGGTCAAATAATTCTATTTTCAAGAAAGTGTAGATTGCCATGTTCACAAAGAAACGAAAATCAAGAGGGAATACAGTTGTAAGACTCTCTATTTGTAAAATTTTGGTAAGTGGAAACATTAACTTTGACCATATGAGATAAATGTGTCGTCATTTGTAGCATTTGAGTCCGAGTTGTGGCAAAAGACTTCAATCGCGCTAAAATTAATGAGGTGCTTCTTCTCGTTCACAGTCATATATATGATAAATAAGCATTTAAAGAATTTTGAAGACTTTCCTTCTTCGCTTTTTTCCCTTCTCGTCATCTTGACAATGACGTCATTCTACTCGCAACGTTATTCAATTTGTATTCATTCTCTTGTTGGCGTCGGGTTCTTCCTCTCATCATAAATGGCGTCAATCAATGTGCACTTCTTGCATAAACTGATTATGACGGCTATGAATAGTGACTAAACTGACATCATACTTCTTTTGATTAACTAGAGCCATCCCATTATGGCTTCGAAGAGTTCTTTACGTTTCCCAGAGGACGTATTGTCGTGGAGAATCGAAGATTGCGACGATAGTCGTTAGCGTGTTGCCTTCTAAAATAACGACGATTACGGCGTCAAATACTTGAAAATAAACACAAATGACTCAAAGTCTAGCTACGAAATCATGTTTGTGCCTTGGAATTCATTAAAATGTCATAAAGAAGAGTTAGATAAAGTATTCGGCGTTGATCATTCCTCCTTGGGGGCCATTCTATTCTGAGGACAGTTAAATGCATATTTGGCATAATATGATGGCTCGTTGCGGCCCATTGATCTATTAAATCAGCCTTTCTTTCCTTCCAAACAAGTATATTGTCAGTTTCAAACTCATCAAACTGACTCAAAATTTTTTGCAGTAATATGATCCAAATTCGACTTTAGACGATAGTTAAACCCGCGTTTTAGTTATACCGTGTGCGCGTGCTTCCACTACACCACCGAGGCCACCCCTTTTCCACGTTTCTTTCTTCAATATATTCTGTCGTAGCTGTCAGCCACCAACTTTTAGCGAGTTTGGTTGGGTAGGCAGATATCGCCATCAAACCCTGTAAAGCTGACAGCCATTCAAAATGAATTATCTATTTGAACTCATCATTTTTTACTGCTTTTTCAGCATAATCAAAACATCATCAAAAAGCATAGAGTGGTGAGCGAAACATCGACCTCAGGAGGGAGGTTAAATCCGCGTTTCATTCATACTAGAGCACGAGCTTTATCGAGGAAATAATGGTAAATACAACGGTGGTCTCGAAGAAGAAGTGGTAGCACATGTAACGGTATGGGTAGTGTGCGAGTTCAGCTCCCACCTAAGGTTGAATTTTCGCGTGTTACTCTGTCTGTGATTTTGGATGATCTATTGTCAGTCTGAGAGATGTAGGGACTGATCATATTGGGACATGAGGTTGCAGCAGTAACCACCATTCGCCATGGCATTTCTATCCACTAAATTGCAAGAGCTTTCTGCAATTTACAGTTGTGTAGATTTGATTTGCTGGCATGTACTAGCTCAACTTGCTACTTATATGGTCCTCTTCCGTATTTTGGGTGCCAACAACTCTTCCATTCATTTCGTTGTCTTGCAACCGTTGCAAAATAAATTGTCGAATTTGTGCGTGGATACAATTGTAAACTGTCATTGTCACGTTTTGTGCTGACTGAGTGATGAACGCTGCTCCAGTGTAATTTTTTACGGAATACCGAAACTGTTTTTCTAGACGTTCCAAATTTCATTACCACATGCTTTTATCACCCTAGGGAGTTGAAAGAATGTTTGCCCCATTACCACTCTGATTTTCCGAAACGACAGCGCGTCATCAAAATGGTCAGCCGCCTGTTCAAAAATACATAGGAAGTGGTTCAAAAATCATCGAGAGTTGTTGGATCGCCGCTTTTCTGACCACATCTTATCCCTAGTTTGATTTCGATAGCAAATTTCTAGAAAAAATTTTGATTTTTCCAACGCCACTGTCACTAATTCGGGAAGTTCAAGTGAAGCAGAGGCGATTATTAAGGAATGAAACACAGTTCTAGATAAGAACCGATGAGGAACGAGTGAGCAAATAGGAATGAACGGTAGCAGAAGAAGAGAGATGAATGAGATGGATGCGGATCGGATCGGGGACTGCAGTAGAGGTCGACTTTGTACGTCTTCTATCTAACTATCTAGTGACTCTAGGAAAGAGATCTTCCTTGATTTACGAAAATAACAGTAGTCGAAAAATTATTGTTGGTAGAATCCTTTAAAAAAGTGGGTCGATTGACAATTCATTCATGAATATGGCTCTCAAAAATCTATATATCTTCTCATCAACCTTCCCTCGCCCAGTAATGCGCCTGCTCACATTGTCAGCATACGTACTTCGTTCCTTTTGCAAGAAAAAGACCATATTTTTATACAGTTATTGTATGAGAGTTCCAAAATAGGTACTTTTGTGCAATAAAGTCTTCCTATATTGAATCTTCATGGCTTGAGTGTAGCGTAGTGGTTGAAGTTGGCCTGCTAATACTCAAACAATAGATCATTCCATCCTGCGACGTGATATAACCAAGCCCTCTTTCACTTTGGTGTGAATAAATCGGAATCTAACATGTCTGAGAAGGCGAAAGACTACAGGCTGAGGCATCGGTAGGCTAGTGGTCATTTATCACATATATCATATATGCATTCATTCATTTATACAATGCTAGGATAGACTGTTCTTTTTAAGCCAAGCACGAAATTGTTATAACACATAAATTGACTGTTACTGAAACCTCGCATTTCAAAATAATTCCAAAAAAGAATGTCTAAAGCCTAAACGAGGTTGGCACTCCAGGGCCATACACCGGTGTTTCAGAAGTTTCGGCCTCCTCGTCAGTCACCCCCACCCCATATTAAGCCTTGCATTGTAGCAAGGACGGAGGTGTATGTGGTGATGGCATAGTGTACAATGACATGGTCCATCACCACTTTTCAGTCGATGGATTTTGGCTTTTAGATCAAACTCGACCCAAAATATCGACTTTTATTAAACCTCGCATTAACATGTTGTTTTTTTTTTTACATTTAACATACCTCGCATTGTTATAACACAATATATTCGATTAACGCTCGTTTCGGCTGTTTCGTCTTCTTCAGAACCTGAAAAGATCAGGTCCCCCACATCCCAAGCAAACCAAGGGCCTCCATTACTTAACAGGAAAAAACCACAAAATCTAAATTTTAATTGTACCGAAGTCAAAGCAACTCTTTAACATACTCACCGCATTTTATGAGTCGTCCACTGTGTTGTCCAAGTGGAGACCAACCATGCAGAGATTACATGGATTGCGAAAGCACGTTTCTCTTCAAAATGACAACGTTATGCACTGTGCCAAATCAGGTTTGATTATGAGGAATTTCTTTCTAATGTCCATGTTTGTATCGATAGTGTTCATCTCGTACGCTTCCAAAACCTTATGTGATGAAGTATCATATTCCTGTGAGAGGATGGTGACTTCTTACTTCAAAGTCCTCCTCTCATCCTGTGGTGGCCTTCCCGCTTCACCGATGCACTTGTGTTCGCAGCTTCACAACAGCTTACGTAAGCTATACTTGTACTCGTGCAGTCATCGTGTGTTTGTCCTTAGGGTATATTTTGCTTTTGAACGCACAAAATTAGGCTATCCGAGAACGGCTATAATATAAAGAGATACCGAAAGCCGTATTATACTGGTTCGTCCAATATCTCCTCATCCCTCACAGATGAAGGAGTGCTTGAGAAAAACATGTTCAAAACAGTATTCTAAGTGTGTTTAGGAAAAGAGGAGCAGATAAAGTCCTTGAAACTGCCTCGAAAAAATAGCCATTTTTAATATAGTTTTGGAAAAGCGTTCAGAGGAAATAACGGGCCCGGAAAGAAAATCTCCAACTAGAGCAAATTTTCGTTTGTCGTACCACTCTCTCAAAACGGGATAGGTTCAACTATCAAACGTTGTTTGACAGGTACAGGTTTGGAGAAATAGGCAACGATGACCGAAAAAGTCATTAAATACTCTAGCGTGGTAGCTACCTTGCAACGCTTACATGACCGTCTTTGTACAATGCAAGAGTGCTTAATGTGTTTCAACGGTGAAGACGGTGATTACATGAGTACGGTATGGTTTACCTCTTATAAAGCGAGCGTCGGAAAGGGAAGATCACTCTGCGTCTGTTTGACAGAACACCTGAACGAGAAGCTGACACCTGAACGATACACCTCACTGGGCTCGCATAGAACATAACGTGAGGATTCTGGAGTAGAAGTCACCATCCTCTCTCAGGAATATGACACCTTATTGCAAAGGATTTGGAAGCGTTCTGCATAAACACCATCACTTCAAACGTGAACTACGTAAAGGAATGCCTCGAAATCACACATGATTTGATGCAATATATAAAAGTGCTACTTTGTTGAGAATGGTGTATTTGCAGTTCATGTGATCTCCAGCGGTTGGTCTCCATTAGGAGAATTCAGCGGATAACCGGGAGGTACGTGAAAAAAGCTACTTCTTGCTTGATTTGATTGAAATATTGGCTTGATGATTGTTTTTGCAAGTAATGAGGTGTTTGGCTGACTGGTTCAAGGGCGAGCTGCTCTCTAAAAAGTTGAAAACATCAAAACATCGGCTAACCTATAAATTTTTTATAACAACCTTGTGTTTGGCTTGAGTAAAGATCTGTAAATCAATGAAGAATGTCGAGGTTAATAGTGAAGCGGTCATGGAATTTGCTACGAATAGAGTAAGATGCATAGTGCATCCGTCGGAAAGGATAAAGCTCGCGGAGTTGATCAATCCCTCAGGGATGCGACATGCATTCGTCGTAAATTTTTAACTTCGTTTAAGGTGTTTGAGTGCATATCTGACCTTTACAATGACTCGCAGTAGCCTCCCGCTGTACCGAGTCAGTGCTGCTTCTCCTCCCAGACAAGTCTGAGACCAGTATGGTACCAATTTACCGACCCCGGAGAGATGAGAGGCTTGGAGAGCCATGAGCGCGAGATCGATCTACTGACCTCGTGTGTGACGCAGAGCATCTCTAACCACTGCCCCACATGCGCTGTGCCATTTTGTTAATTCTTAGTTATTACAATTTTGACGTCTAAATATACATGATCTGAATTTTTTTTTTGAACGTACTGAGTTCAAATGATTGAAATCGAATGTAGATTGATTTTATTATGACACATTCCGCCTATGTCCAAGGATATTTCGATCATATAGTAGTCAGAATTCATTCGATTAACGTCGAAAATTTTCGTCATGTTCAAAACATTCCAAAGCCACATTAGTATAGGGTTTTTTCCGGATTAATTGTTTAGATGCAATGAGGCAAGCTTCCACACAGGCCGCTAAAAACTATTCAATGAGCATTCATTTCTTTGTGAAACGCTTCGATTTCAATTTTGAGGACGTTCCGGACGAGATATCCTCGTTAGAAGTGGTTGATACAGCTATGAAGGGTGTCAAATGAAGGAATGGATTTGATGAGTGGCGCTTGCTCGAAAATAGTTGATCGGTAACTTTCTACTGAACTAAATGTTTGCCTGACGGTGCAAATATTAGACGGCTACCGCTGACGACAAATGCGATGAGATCAGTTATATGTAAACCTAATTTGAGACGATGGAAATGAGAATACAATAGATTTTGTGTATAGTGCCAGTTCACATTATATGGGTCGTATTGGTTTTTGTGAATGATTCATTTATGTTCAATTGGCTATAAAATGGTAATAAATAGCTGCCAGGATATAAGTGTGTTCATAGCCACCACTCTCCATTGAGAATTCTAAAAAGCTCATCATATTGAAAAATTCAGAATGCGCTTAACTTCACTCAGGACAATGTTCACTCCACCGCTCTATCTGTCTCATTCAGAACTCCTGCATATCTGGGAAACTCTTGCAATAAGTGAATTGAATGAATTTCTAAAACTTAACAGAATTATTTAAGAGTTTTTAGCGGTAGAAAAATGTCAATTGGATTATATTGCTTTAGGCCGGAGAGATTTATAATCTGAAATTTCGATTCACGTTGTTGGTCACAGATTGTAGAGTTATCCATCTTATATGTCAAGATATCGAAAATCTAGCGTGCAGGAGGATCTCATGAGGTGAACATCAGCTACTGAAATTAAAACGTTAGCGATTGTTTTTTAAAAAGACAACAGCAGGGAAATACCGAGTTAAAGCTCAAAGAATCACTGAAGCAACACATGATGGCCGAAAAATGTGCTGTTATTTGTATTTTCGCAAGGCTCGGGAAGCGCTCTGGTTAGAAGTGTCCTGCTTTACACACTGGATTAGCTCCTTGTCCAATTGAGTGCTGTGGTCTCCCCAAGTTCATCCTTCTGGATTGGGCAAGTTGTTACTTGCCTTGCCCTGTCCGGAAGGATAGAAGCATTGGACCTATTCGTAGCCGTACAATCACAGTGTCGCATCAAACCCAGTATTCATTTATCAGTCAGTGAAAGGTCAACGAGGTAGTTTTATCGATTAATGGTTCACTCTCCAGTAAGTAAAGTGGAAAAAGCTTAGAAATGGCTCAAGTGGCTTGGAATAGTTTTGAAAGATTATAATCAACGACTATGCGTACACAAAGGTTACGCGTGATCGTTAAAGAGTTAAGCCTAACCAGTTGTAAAACCTAACATTCATCGCGGAATTACGAATGAACCTCAACTTAAGGTAAAGATAAGGATCATTTCCGTTATCGGGCAGGGATTTTCTGAACGGACCTCTTTTGGCGTACATAAACTTTCCATTGGGCCATCAGTGATCGTTCCAAAGCATAAATTTCGTTGAATTCAGAAACATACTCTATTTTTGAAAAGATCTGCTTATAGCGCTGCAGCATTCACCGTAAAATTGCTCCACATGTGTCGCGTGTTATCCAGAGAAATTCTGTAATTTGCTTGAAAAATTCTTCTGCGTTTGTAGAAGAAACTTTGCATCGTTTTAATGCCTACGCCTTTCATTTTTATTACATACTGCTAAATAAACTTACTAGCAAGGCCTAAGCCGAAGCACGAAAAGCATATGAGCATGTAGAGGAAATCTTCACAGATCAGTGTCATATACGCTACTTTAGCTTTATGCAAAAACGGAGGAAATTGCTAAAATTAATAACAAAAATTGCACTCCACATATTAATACCGCCTGCACGATTTATAGATTGCAGCTGTCGTTCCACTATTACCACACATACTAGCCTATACAATTCCTTGCTGCAATGCAGTAACATGTCTTTTTCGAAAATAAGCAAAGTGTTGGTAACAGCGGAACTTACACTATCGAGTGGTTACTAGCATTTTTGGGGAAGAGCTCTGTCGTGCGCAACAAAAGCGCGATATTGAAACATAATTGTTACAGCGCTAGATGAAGGCTTTTCTAAGAAGAAAATAAAATTTTCCGAGATTCAATCCTTCAAATGATTGTTAACAGCCTCGTAGAAAGTCTTTGCTCGCCAAGAAACTCACTCTGAAAGATCTCTGCCTGAACAAGGAAATGATCCAAAAATAGTTGCTGCAAATCTTTCTAAGACGAATCACACAGTTTATATGCACTTAATAGGTTCTGCAACAAAACACTAACCACTGACATCTTTAGGTTTAAGCGATTTCCTCTAATATCAGGATTTTAATCGGAGTAAATTGCGCGCCCAAAAATTAGGCTTATTAATATTATTGATGGAGATTAATGTGCGAATAACATACTGGCAAGTCCATTAAATGTTACAAATGATTCAGAAATTTCTGAATTTCTGAATTCCGAATTTTGCATAATTCATAGCGAATTGAAAGGTTTTTGTAACATGAAGTATGAATTACAAAGAATCTCACTTGGCTCAGATTTTATATATAACACAAGAATGAAAAGGCGTATGATTCATCCAGAAATGGAAATGTTTCGAGTAGCTAAAGACTGCCATAAGCACTGCTTAGAAGTTCGCCATTGCACGATAACATTGAAGCAATTCATTTATAAGGAATTTGAGACGGTAGATTGTTACTTGAGAAGTAATATGAAGTATATCATACCTTTTGTTCTGAGTGTTCTCTTAAGACCACGCTCAAATTTCAACATACCTCGTCATTGTTATTTGAGCCAGTTATATGGTCTGTTAAATGGGTTGACTTATAGAGCCCAAGACACGTGTTTCGACCCTGACGGTCTCACCACTCATCCCGCGTAATAATAATGGTGAGATATATTATGATGTATTTGATTCGCCTCAAAAGTGCTGCGATGGTACTTAGAAAAAATGAATAAATCGAACTGAATCACTAAAGAGGTGAATGGGGAGCCTTCAGTCGTTGCGCAGAAAGCATGTCATTTTTGATGATTGCCAACACTGTCTGCAGTTCAGTTATAATGGTGTCGGAAGCGGATATATACGCGGCTCCTCATTAAGTCATTGCATATAAGACATTGTTCAGTTGTCAGGTACCTTCAGAGTAGAATAATTCGTTTAAAATCGAGTACGAAAATTTTCAGTCGATTAATCGAACACATTTGTTGGATACAAGACTAGTTTGCGTGATTTACAAGGGCGATTCTGAAGGTTCCATAAATTTTGTCCAATTTCGTTTTAAAATATCTATTATCGAGCTAACTGAATTTTATAACGTTTCACTATCGTCCGCTCCTCAGCCGTTGTGTGGACTGAAAAGTTTTAGATCAATTCCTGTTATGTCCTCAAACGTCATCAGTCAGAATTCTCATGTAGAGAGTGCTTCATTAGTTATTGTCGATGGCGATTGTTGACTTGACTAAATAAAACTTCTTAGAACATCATCCTGATGACAACTGAATGAAATCAACCGAGCGCTTTCATATATTCATATCGACTCATTTCATTTCAAGTTATACGATGCGGAAATACCAGCCGCCTTTAATTTTGAGTCATCGCGCTTGAAATTCATTGATTTCGAGGCGTTTCATTTCAACATGACACGCGCTCAAAAGTTCAAATCTACATAGCTCTCATACCCATTTTTACAATGTGAGCTATATAATTCCTTTTATTTTAATCGCTTCCAGCAGTGATATTATATTACAAATATACGCCCTGATGTAGAGTGATGTGTAAAATTTTTGCGTCAGTTGAAACTTCAACCTATATTCCTCTCTATTCGGGGGGGGGGCACGTGCTCGAACCGTTGCAATAGTGATGCCTGTTTTGATACCACTCTTTCTACGCTAGCAAGCATCTATCTGTCAACAACCAAATATGAATTATAGTCCATTGGAATATATCAGCACTTGCTCATAAAATACACGTCATATTACTCTATATCGATGGAATTACAGAGTTTCGAAGTCGACAAAACGTAATCATCGCTCGTTTGTCCGGTTGCTCTATTTCTAAAATGCCTTGAAAATGTGAATTCTGTCATGAAGCTGAAATATTCAGGTTCGCAATAAGTCTGAAGCTGGAAGAATATTTTTCATCTAAAGAGTAATTTCTCTGGCTATAGAAAAAATATCTCTTCTACCGTCTGTAACGTTCCCAACACTTTCACTACTCTATTAGCGCAAAATTATCGTCTACTGATGAAAAAGTAATTTCATTACAGTTGAGCCAAGCTGTTCCTGCTCTCTCTGTATGCGTTCTTTTTCTCTTTCATAGAACGTCCTCTCTTCTCTTCTACTGCGTCGTACTTGCATCGTTTCGTGCTGTTTCACTTTTCCTGAGACACGTGACTCAATTTGTGTTCATATTCAATGGCGACGGGTCATAATGAGCTACTAAAAATAGCAAATCTAGTATCAGGCATATATAGCGCAATGATTGGATTTGTTCTCCAATACACAAGTTGTCGTTGTTCTGATCGTTTCTGAGCTAGAGATGTTTTTCAACCATACAGAGTTGGCAAATTCATACCAGAACTCTCTACATGGATGTAAAATAATATAATCTGACATAGTATTTTGAGCCTTTCGTGTTGAAGATAAAAACAGATACTCGATAGGCCTATAAGTCCAGGTGTAGGCCGAATTTCATTCTATCATCTCGATAATGCTTTAAATGGACAAAATCGAATGCTTAGTGCATCCCTAAAAAATTTATCAGTGCGGGAAGTGTATTTCCTCCTCATTCAAGTTATTTTTGTAAAAAAGACAAATATAGGTATCGTCGTGGCTTACGGGATGTAAATGCACTAAAAGTGCTATAGTAGTAAATCACCAACGAAAGCGAATGACGTTCAGCAGAGGATAATCATTCGATGACATCATTTAATATTCACTGGTATCTCATAAAGCATTCGAAAGCACACGCTAGTTATAACTAGCATTATGTCTTTACTGATTCTGAAAAAGTTGATCAGTAAAAGTGAAGAGGAGAGAAAAATCTGTAAGATTTCCTTCAAGAAAACCTCTATCTACTAAAAATAACGCTTTAGAAAATTTCCATGAAAAGGATGATATAAAGCCGTTGAGGTTTTTTAAAGAAAAAGCTTATCGTATCAATAGGCCAATTCCGTTGACGTCATTTTCTTTTTGGTATTAACGATATAAACGATAAGAAAGAATACGGAATACTGTTGTGTTGATGAGTTTCAGTCCAAAATTACCTGTACAGCTATTCAGATCGATAGCCCGTCATCAAAGGTAGTGAGGTTCACTCCCATTTCTTTGCTGCTTATTTAATTTCCATTTTAACGGGTTGGACCAAAATTTTTCCCTCGGGAACTTAAGGGTTCCGCGTCATGTATCGTGCCCCCAATGCTGTTCAGCACAGGTGACCTTATGTCGCTTAGCTAGTCTTTGTGAATCGAAAAGAAAGGTTATTCGCCTCGAAATTACAGATTTTGTTTAGGACGGCGGCCATTCCTTGCATGAATTGATCCTGAGTCTGATAATTACTTTTGAGCGATGTATGTAGTCTGTTATGGACACATATACAGTGCAATAATTCTTAGTCGGTATCCCAAAAAAAGTATTTGTAAAGCTTTAATCAGATAGCCCTTCACTTGAGTTGAAAACCACTCTTTGTAGGTGCAGAAAGGCACCGAGAAGGATCACGAAACTATAATGATACGATGCAATGTCGTTGAAGGAGAATCACAAATTTTCATAAAAATCAAAAATATTCAGGTGCATTATAAAACATCACCTTACAGCTGATTCGACTAAATACTCCATGCCATTGAAAACGGACATCATAGAACTTATGAATTACGATCGTTTCCAAGATATTGAAAAATCTCTCTTTGGAATAAAATAGGTGGTGCTCTGAACTTTGCTATGAAAGCTTTAAAAAAACAAATGTATGCAATAAAAAGTGCACACAAGATGGAGTGTTCGACACAAGAGGATTTTGAAGTGGTTAAATCCAAGCAATTTTGGAATTTTTCGGGTTTTCCCTTTATAAACCCATCTCTCTATTATGGAATAGTAGAAAGAAGCCTCAAAAGTTACAATTCTCTATTTACAAAATACCAAGAATAGAATTTTATTATCTAACGTACAAGTGGAAATACAGGCCTTTAGAACCATGATAAAATTTAAGTTTTCAACAACTGTTCTGATAATAATTGTAGATTTGATAAATACTATGTAAAATAGGAGACATAATGCTCATAGATCTTGTTGAGAAAGCGCGCATGAAATAGTAATTTGTTTCGTCATGATGGATAAAGATCATAGACGGGTTAACCCAAAAGAGAACCAAGATGTGACCTCTTGCATAATGATTTCTCATGAACAATGAGTGAGTTCAAGGGATTCACTGGCTGTGAAGAAAATAGACGATGTTTAGTGTTTGAATAGTAAGAAACTCGTAGGAGAATATGTGAACTGAACGCTTCTATTCTAAACATAGTGCTTCCACATAGTCATGTAGGCAGTCGTTGTTTCTCCCCTTAAGGTTGAACGTTGACTAGAGTGGAGTAAAATCGCTCTGCGCTTTTTGCGTCATATTATGCTATTATATGATCGAGTTATGACAATACGAAGTAGAATCTTTTCACAACATCTGCCTTCCTCAAAGCCAGTTGATTCGAGTCGATGTCCATAGCCATTCTGTCTATTGTCATGCAGTTTGATCATCCAATTAATTTTTATGCGAGCAATGCATCTTGCAGAAGCCGGAATTTGGAAGGCAATTCAAGTCTAAATGTGTAACGGCTCTACATGAACTACTCGAGAGAACACTTTCGAATGGGGATATCTTATCTGAGCGATGGTGCAGTCAACTGGATCTGACTCTCTCGATTATGATAATCCAGATGACAAAGGCAAATGACTGTGAGGAATCGTTCGAATCAATCCGGCTTCGAAGAATACGATAGCATCGAAATATTAATCAATTAAATCTATGCACAAATATCACGCTAGTTCTGAGACCCGAATCATCATTGTCTATTTATGCCGAGATTAAATAAAAGTCAGTTTTCAGAGTTCTGTGTTTGTTAGCGACAACTCCGAGCAATACGATTGACTAAGAGATGATTCTTGGCCAGTTGTGGCCACATTTCTTTCGTCTTTTTCATTTTTCCTCCAAATCGAGTTCTTTATACTAGGCAAAAATTTGTCGACTATGTTCTGTTGATTAGGTGTCGTACTAATTTGTTTTCCTTTTCCTAAAAACCCTTGAATGTAATCGATTTGCTTGCTTCGTGATTCGTCGTCGACATAACTTGTAGCAAACATTCACATGATTTGGGTAATAACGTAGTGTTATTAGCAGGTAATATGTTCAGAAAGCGTTTCTTACCATTATAACTGGCTCGATTTCTTTCCTGGGCTTAGATGAGGGTTTTTATGTAGCACAGGATTTCCAATAGATCATTGTCACATAAGTCGTGGCATGATTCCGATAAAGGCTAAAATAAGAGCAGTCACACTTTCTTCACAATCAATCGCCTTCTTCTTGGTTTGGTTTGGTAGTCCTTTTCTTTATTTAAAATTCTTAACCATGTCGAGTTGCATGGGTATGCAAATGTGTGCTGTGCGTGTGTCCTTATATTTCAAACTGGATTTGTCCTGGTATCGCCGCTCTTCCAACTACATTCAAGAGCGGAATGGCTTGGCATAGTAGATTTCAACACTGAGGAACGCTTGCTGGTAAACTCTGTAGGTCTCCAGTAGAATGATTACCATTGTGTGAAAATGAGCAGCTTCAAAAATAACCGTTTTGTAAATGTGAGTGAGTTAGTAGATAGTGACATCGCAGCTTTCTGAAACGCATGTTAATAACCTCATATATATTGTTTCATGGCAATCAATGTGCATTTCTCTTGTCCCCATCGGTAGATTGCTTACTGCTGTTGTCGTGGACACCTTCTGAAGTCGAGCGGGTCTAGTCGGCCAAAAATTACGTGGTAGTCGAACCGGCGGCTGATAGTCTTTCA
Organism: Parelaphostrongylus tenuis; assembly: GCA_019055375.1. NCBI lineage: Eukaryota > Metazoa > Nematoda > Chromadorea > Rhabditida > Metastrongylidae > Parelaphostrongylus > Parelaphostrongylus tenuis. The sequence goes on from JAHQIW010001219.1 coordinate 43,001, forward strand.
ATCATTACGCAATTCTTCCGCCTTCAGATATTACTGAGCTATTCGCTGTGAGCTAGCTGGTCTAAAACCAACTGCTTCAATATGTACTGCAATCGTGAAAATGATTCGAAACGCCTGGAGAGTTTTTCATGGAAGTGTTAGTAAGCATTCGAAAGCTGGGGCTTAAAGCTGCAGCTCAAGTCGCCAGTTTTCCAAAGCACCGCTTTATATCGCTGTGACATTCAGAATAAAATCAAGTTTCACAAAACTACGTGTTTTTTCTCCTATTTTATTTATATTTCGCTAAGCAAAACTCCTTCCTCAGAGTGCTAGTACTCAAGCTATAGCACAAGCTTCAGAAAACTGAAAAATATGTTTGCTCTTCGGAAAGCTCTTTTAATCTTTTGATCTCCTCTGGTCTTTTGATCTGTGCCTCAAACTTCGCCGTATAGAGCTCTTTTTCTAGACTTTTAGTAATGATCTGATGGAGTAATCTTTCCTGATTTCAGGGATGTGCCTATTGTCTGGAAATATGGTTTAGCGGGGAAGATAAGATAGAGTTTTACATTTTTGCAAGGTAGCTTACAGGCTACTCGACAGCGCGAGGGTCCTGACAAGGGGTGTGCAGAGGGGGGCGAGGCGGGATGATCACTTTATTGTCATTTAACTGGGGATTTCTCCTCAGCTTTAGGAGAAACTCCAAATAAATGATCGACTAAGCTACTAAGAAAGTTTTACTACACATTGATATGCTTTTGAGCTCCCATGGAATCATAGGCGTGATAAAAATGAAGGCGAAAGGCGAGTGTGATTTCGATCTGGATGCTACAACGTTATAAAGGGTGGTTTCGAACAACCGGCGACATAGGGCTATAGCCTCGAGTCTCAGCTTTTGAATGGTCTCTAGCACTCCAATAAAAAGCTCCTCTCCGGCGAATGAGATCGGTTTTTCAATTGTTCCCTCACAGTAGGAGGAACCCAGCAATCGCCTTGTGTGGAAAGGCCGGGCCAATAAATTGAGAGATACCTCTATCCCAAAAAATTCGACTCAATCTAACAAGGTCATGACTCTTAGAATAGCTCAATGAACTTAGATTAAAAAAATCGTTTAGCATTTTGTTATTGAAAACGATCCTCTGTCTTTGACGTGATGCATTTTCTAGGTAAACTAGATAGTGGAAGAAATAATACAGTATAAAGGCAACTTTCAAACAATAAGTCTTGCAGTTTAAAATGGTCAACCGAACTATCTCAATTTTGAGGGGTTGATTTCCTCAATGGAATCGTAATTTGAAGATTGTAGAAGTTTATCTAAAGATATGGAGTGGTTAATGTGTTGAAGTACAATAATTCCTAAGATCAACTTTCCATTAGTCTTGGTATTTTATAATGATCAAAAGATCGACTTTCTACAAAATTCAGCATTAATAATTGATATTGTCAATCTAAAGGACAATAGCTGTCAGTCTGACTCGACGATGAAATCAAAGGTCGTTATTGTTATTCACAATTTCCCTTGATGAGCACCAAGTTGACATCAGTAGCATCTAATGATTACATTAGCAATACAGCACAAAAACAGAATAGTGGCCGATGTTTCGGCGGTTTCGACTTTTTTAAAGCCTGAAGGAGTCAGATTCATGCAACCTATTCAGCCAAACACTTTCATGAGCAAAACAGATGGACTTATTATATGCGCATTAGATCGCATAGTGAAGAGCTTGTTTTCTTGTTTCTTCACAGTCCAATATATACTACGTAGGGCAGCTTCACAAGGTTTTGCATGAGCGAGGATTGTGCGCGGCGTGGTTTAGTATTTCTGCGAAATGATGCAAAGTCTCGCGTGATGACGAATTACTCATCTCTGCACCTCAACTGTAATTTTTGTGGCATGAATGCAGAATACCTCAAGAATTCTGCTCACTGAGGTATTATGTTCCTGTACGAGATCAGTTACTTCTATTTCAAAACTTTCCCGTTGTATACGTATCCTATGTGCGCCAAGCTGGGTGTTTCCTACAGTTTCACGTTTTCCGGCTACCTGCTCATATAAACGAACTCAGAGGGGTCTTCTCGTCTTACTGATGTATTCGCCTTATAAGAGATTAAGTAATCATGCAATCACGGCCTCTACCATTAGGCATATTTCGCAGGTTTTCGTATTACTAAGATGATCATGAGTCAACTGGCGTTTGATAATAGCTTTGTTCACTGCTACCGATTTCTCTAGGCCTGCACTTTCCAAGCAGCTCTTCATAGCTGTATTTGTTTCGTTTGAAAAAAGGGCACGATATACGAGACCTTGATGTGACTGAATTTGGCGTCTGAGGGTTCGACTTTTCCTTTGAATCTATCCTGGAGCGCTGCACTTTCATAGCCATTGGAGATGGCTATTTCGTATGTCAAATTAAGAGGTTCTTCTTTCCGCTTTCTTCCTGTGCACACGTTGGCGGCTGTGCTATATTTCTTCTGTGTGCGCTTTTTATGTGAAGGGTGAGAGAAAAAGCTAAAAAGTAGTTTTTTTCGTTAACTTTCCGTGACCATTTTTTAGCGTAGTCGTTTTTGAACAGGTTGATCTGAATGTTTGAAAATGAACGCCAATATTTCTTTGGCTTTTATCAAGTGAACTTTATGTACTCTGACTATGCTTTGCGCAATTCGGGGCACTTGTCCACCTTCTGTGTTGGATAAATGATAAAGCAGTCGTTGATATACCGACAGTAGAGCAGTGGCCAGAGGCTCAGTGCGGGCAGCAGCTCTAGACATTAACGCAATGGCAAGTTTCATACCAGTCATTGTCTCATTGTCAGCCCTTTCATTTGTGCGTAATATCTTCCGGACCATTTGGAGAGTGAACGGTTTAAGCACATCTTAAAGAATACCATGAGCAGCTGAATTGAGAATATATATATATATATTATATATATATATATATATATGTTTATTGTTTCTTCAAGTTGCATCAGAGCACTCTCATGACTTGCATCACACACTAATTTCACACATTGGCATGAGGCGAATGGAGCAAGCACTATTCCGGAAACGTTTCTGCCGCATGGACCACATGAGAACCGCTTCCTAGGTCATTGAAGTCTGACAAAAATGCCCTTATGCTCTAATTTGAACCTCTATCGACTATGAGGAAGCCTTATGAGAAAGTTTCAATCCTGTTCTATATTTGAGCATCAGCAGACTGCTGTCAAACACAAAATACGGCGTTTCCATCAATTCCTCACCATATCCAAAGAAAAAGTGGTTCAACAAGGCGACTCTATATCAAAAAAAGGCTGTGCACTGCTGCACTACAGTGGATAATAGAATCAACTACGGAAAGGACATACGTAATGATGTGAAATTCCTATCATATCTTCATTTTGCGGACAAAGTCGCCATCTTTTCAAAAAGAGGCAGTGAAGCTGAGACAAAGATCATCAGCGAAGCAAAAAAATAAAGATTGGGCTACGCATAGACAGGAAGAAGACCCACTTTGTGAAGAAACCATGACACGATTGTGAACAAATTGAACTGGATGGTTCTCTGATTACGGAGGCCGCCTCGTGCGTGTACTTCGGATATTCAATGAACATAGAAAGCAACAGGAAGGAGAAATCAGGTAGGAGAAAGAGAGACGAATGGGCTGCCTTAGGGCGACCGAAGGATATCACCGACCAAAAAGCGGACCCCAAACTCCGTGCTCACCTTTTCAAATCAACAGTCCTCCCAGCACTCTGATATGCAGTAGAGATATGAGCTGAAACTACAAGCACTTCAAGAAATCTGGTCCCCACTCACGGGGCGCTTGAACGAAGTCTTCTCAGATTTAGTCAACAGATGCAACGTCTGGCCAGTTTGCGTAGTTCAGATCTTGAAAACCCATCTTACTTTCGTGATCCAAAAATAAATTTAGCGAAAGCGAGAACAGAAGGGCTAGGTTGCATGATCCGAACAACGAATAATAGATGAACAAAAGAACAGTGGTGTGGACACCAAGTGAATTTGCATTTGCAACGTCCTCTTGGGAGCACACAAACGATAGGCGAACGTGTTTACGGCTAAGATCTACCATCTGCTAGATTGCAGCGATTTCAGAATAACGGAATGGTTCTCGTCTACGTCACCATACTCGGAATAGACAACCACCATGGCCACCATTTTGTGAGAGAGAAACGAATGAAACTAGGCTGGGACCCCCCTAACAGTGAAGACGGGTGGTCCAAGCGTCCAATTGAGTGCATGGCAAAATTCTGGTTCAAATCTAACTTTAACACTCTAAAAAGACTGAATATTACTGAAGAGGCTTCTACCAACCTATTATTGCAGAGTGAAAGCCCAGTTGTCTTGAAAATTACCACTTTGAATTACAAGTTGTGTGGACTGCAGTCGCAATCTGTGCGGTAGCTCGTGTTTCGTCGCCTTTTTTCTCGAAGAGAGTTTTTTCACTAGATTATAGGTAATCAATAGCTTGAGAAATGGAGATTTCACTTGGACTGGTTTCTGTAAGAAGTTCCTTAATAATTAATAACTGAAAAGTGGACTACGTGTTGCTTGCGGACTAGATAGCCTGTTGTTCACACTTCACCGCGGATCTATTGGTACCTACTGATGAAATTTTGAGTTCAGAGAAACTTTATCCCTGCGAAGACTAGACTGTTTACTGGAGAGTTGTATTTTCAACATAACGAGTACCCACATGCTCTAAATTTCCTACTTCCTAATTCTTAAAATGTATTCCTAATAATTCCTAAAAATTGCTGCAACCTCAGTAGAACAAAATGTTGTTGTACCCGGATATTTGACTATTTATTCATTTCGAGTGTTTAATGAAGGTTTTTTGTCACTGACATAGGAAATGAAAATAAACAAGATCAAAATATGGCTTCAAAATACGAATAAATACAAATAAAACAGCATTAGGGAAATAACAGTTGGAAATTTGTCCTTTTCGCAATGATGAGGCCTTACCATTTAGAAATCTGCGAAATCCCGAAGCATTGGTATTGTTTCTACTACCCATATCTTTAATTGGTATCTATTTTGTTGTTGGGCAGAGATTTTTCAATGCACCTCTTTCGGTTTCCACTAGACTGCTTGTTGTCAGTCAAAGCTTGAATCTCGGAAAATAGGAGAATGTATTTGATTTTTTAGAAAGGCCTTCTTACAACAGTGTAACACTAAAATGATTCCCACGCGATCCACGCATATATTATTACTTATAATTCGTTATGTAGAGATTTTTTCTCAACTATTACTAGGCTACTGAAATAACATGAGTCTTAAAAATTCCAAAAGTGTACTTGTTTCTTATAAGGCCTCCTTACAGCACAGTAGCGAGAGAAATAATATTTTGTTTCACACGCGTCGCTTGTTATCGCCCATATTTTTCGCAGAACAAAGCTTTTCTCTTAAGTGCTAGTACATGTTTGATGAAGTAAGCCTCGGGAACCTAAAATATTACTTAATTTTTTAAATGCCTTTCTATAACGCCGTAGCAATGAAAACAAAATTTAATTCCACATTTGTGGCACGGTTTCTGCTCTGCTAATGTGTGATATTGTGGCTGTGTTGACAAGATTTCACATTTGTAACAAATGCATCGATCAAACTCCCCGTAGTTATTTGGTAGCAAAAAATTAGAACATTATGAAGCTAATTGTGATTTTTGAAAGGTCTTCATGGAGTGACGAATGAGCGGAAAAAAGAATATGTTTTGGACTTTCAAACTTAGGATGTATAGATTTAGATTTGATAGCCTAACTATTTGACAACGTAAGATGAAAATAAGAGCATAAGCTCATGAAACGATAGAACGAAGTTTCGCCTATTTGAAGTACAGGAAAGCCAAGAAATTCTTAAAAACGTCGGACAAATTTTCAAATAAATAGCGAGAAGGTTGCTTTGAGATCGCTGCGCGCAGCGCGATTCGATACGTGCAATATTGCGCGCCGAATGCGATACTCAATGTTCTTTTGGCCGCTACAGGGCACTTGAAATCATTTTTGAAAACAATTACACCGTTGTAATCAATGAGTTCCAATCTTTAATGATATTGCAAGTTTAGAAGATAAGCTCTGACCAGTGAAAACCGCAGAGAGTGTAAAACAAAATTTTCTTTTCATTTTCACAGTACAATAAAACAGTCCTGTCAGAAAAGGAGGTCTGAAATTTTCGCAATTTAGCCATTGAATGACTTATAAAACCCCCTTTAAAAGTAGTTTACGCCTTATCATCAAAAGGCTGAAAATGATACCGATAATCAAAAAGTGCCTTTTTTCATTAACGTTGAATGAAACCCAGTTTAGAGGAACGCAGTGGTAGTGCCACAGCTAGTCAGCACCGCTACTAAATGAGAAGGAAGCCCTCCTTCCTACGACTAGGTTTCTTCGTAAGCAATGTCGATTCTTTCACTTGAGCCTTATCATGACCATGTCCGATAGCTACGGTAAGCCGTCGAAGTGGTTGACGAATTTCTCTATAAAGCTAAAAGAATAGGCGTCCATATGTCAAAAATATAAAAATAAATAGAATAGTTAGTAGGAATTAGCTTCGTCGAGAACATTTGAGTTGTAGTTTGTGGTAGAACTACGAATTAATCTAATAAAATGGAATGGGATAATGACTTTCAACCTTGTCTTGTCCTATTGTTTATAGCTCTGCGTACATTCCGAACGACTTCACTTCTATGGATGTTGAATTATTCTACCGTGTAAACTCTCCCGTTATGACTTTAGAGTTTAGGAATTATGCTTCCACTTGTAGATATGAGAAGTTTTCTCGAGAGGATACATTGAGGAAAGCATCACTGATATTTTTTTTTCTTTTTCGTTGTTTTTTGGATTATATAACGTTCTACTTAATAATTCAGTGCTTACGAGGCTTAAAGTAAAAAAGCTGAATTTATATTGATCTAATCCTTAACACACAGGGTACGACAGACCCACGACGCTAGCCGCTCCAGACGCGCACGCTGCCGTTCTGTGGCGAACAGTCCTTCGAAAAGAAGGTCGCTGATTTGATTCCCTACCACCTTACCACGTCATTTCTCTGTAGTTTTTTGCGTGTTGTCTTTTTTTCAGTACAGTATGTTCAAATCACTGACACATCATATTTCACCATATCTCATATAGTATCATTGTATCATAAGTGATCAAAATATTCATAATTTATTTGTCACTACTTGTTGTCAATGCAATAATACATTACAATACAATACAAAAAATCACAGCGATGTGTCTTGGTGGGAGATCGCACCAGAGAACGTTTTCTGGGTGGAGGGCAACATTAAGCACTCATTACCGAGGGCTGCTCGTCGTCGAGCCGCCGCGCGAGCTACGGGGCGGAACTACATCATGGGTCTTCAGTGTACCAGATGTGCTAACGTAGGAGGAGCGTGGGCGACCGGTCGTATTACGCGTTGCGGCGCGTGGCGAAGCCAATTCGCACCCCTCAATGTTATGCGGCAATCTACTAAGGCTATCAAGAATGCAAGGGACGTGCTTAGTCAGCGTTCTATGACGTCGAAGAAGAAGACAAAAGCGAATTGAATAGTAGGAGTACTAGGATACACACAGAAAAAAATGTGAGGCAAGCAAAGTGATAGTTATAGTATAACGTTTACGTTAAATTTTGTTTCGTACTCCATCAATGATAGTACTTAAAATTTCAGTAACATGACTATTGAAGCTGAAGTGAACCAAAAATTGGCTCTTATTGTGGTAGTTCCAGGCTCTCTTATTTCAAAACCATCAATTATATTTGTAGTTAGAATTCTAAAGTGATCTAAACCTACATAAAAATTCTGTGATTCTGCTGAATGCCATTTTTGAGCAAACTTTCTATGTCAGATTGAATGGAAATCGCTTAATAACCAAAGAATATCTGATTAATTTTTATGTTAGAAGTATCGCGATATCTGCTGGATACTGAACTTTATGCTCATTTTCGTTGGTTACTCTAGTTTATTCTTTTTATTGACTAAGTTACGGTGGCTAATCATACAATGAAAATTATTGGTTGACTGACCAATACACTCGAAGCTCGTAACGTTCATAAATGCAATGTGCATTTTTGTGCAAAATTATACGGTCGTAATGTCGAACGCTCTTCATTGCGGTCAATTAGAATTCTCGTTAAATGAGATTTAAATGATTTTCAATAACGGCACTTCGCAGTATCTCTTCAGCGAGTTCATACCCCAATAGAAAAAAATTCCTGTGCACTTTGTTGTTTTGTATATACTGTGCTGTATATTTTACATTATCATCTTACTGATGGACACTGTTATTACCGTATCTCAATCATGTGGCTTTATTATTGCCATATCATCCCACAATAGGAGAGTGTATCGCAGTAGTTGCAGGGTGTCCTGCATTGCATACTTGGTCTTGATTCCATCTCGTCGCTTGGACCGACATTGCTCATCATTCCGGTTCAGCAAATTCGCACTAGACTTGCATAGGAGAATTTCGAACACAAGGTCAACACGTTCATAAATCTTCATAAGTCATTTTGCACTCCATTAATGCATTCACCTCTATGACACTACGAATGGAGTTGAATGCATAGCGTCTGTCACTCTTTATTCAGTGATAAACTGACAAAAGATTTGCTACCAACCCAGAAGTTTCAAGGAAAATTCAAATTTGCGTGTTGCAAAAGCATTCCTAAGCGTTGAGCCAATGTAGCGCACTTTACCGTTCCCTTCATATATTTTGTTTCCTACTAGAAGACTCCTGCGAGAATTCTCACAATGATTTCAACATGGACAAAGTGAATGTAAGTGCCACTAAATGCGCCATGGCAAAAAGTGAAGGAAAGTTCTTGTTGGATAACAATGAAGAAAAGTATTTGAATATAATTTAAAGTTTATAAACGTCAGTAAAGACGATTTTTGCGTACGCCATCTATGTGTAATCTGATTGATCATTGAAGATCTCGAGCCGCCACCACGTTATGTCACTAAATGTTTCTGTCGCCCCATAGAGTTTTATGGTGTGTTTCGTTCCGAGCGACACTGAGAAGTCAATTTTTAGACAACTTTTTTTACGTGTTTCGACGAAAAAGGGTCGCTATGGTTGACTCATGGAAATTTCTTGTGGCATTGGTATACTCTTACTTGAGTTAATCGTAGATCAAAATGTCATACTGATTGTCAGAAGTCTTGTGAGGGTATTTCATGGCAGGTCGACACTCAAGAACATTTCAAAGTCAGGAAAGGACTAGAGACAAACCAATGGAAGGGCGGGGTGGGGAGATGAAGTTTGCTTTAGATGAATAAAAAGGCACTATTTCTTGCTCCGTTCTCGTTTTTTCTTTCAGAGCGTGTATACAAAAACAAGTCTACAAAAGACAAAAGAAAAAGCTCACAAGCACGTCACCTGCAATCAAGTATATTTTGATTCGATTCTCGTTATCAACCATGCATGCTGATAGTTTTTCTGAAGTCTTCAGATATGCAAGTAGCGCAGACGCAAAATGCTCGTCCATACAGCAAGTCAAATTTGTTGTCTACTAGTTTTCTTAGTTTTAGAACCCTAATTGCAATTCGTTTATTGCTTTCTCATCCTTTGGAGTTTGCAACCGCATTCACTTTTCATCGGAAGCTCGTCTTTGGCTGGGTGACAGGTCGACGTAGGCTTAATGTCAATAATGCGCATTCATTACGCAACTAAACGATGTCACTCCGGAGACGTATGAATGGATAATAGCGCTGTGTTGTTTACTTACATTAATCTCTTATCACTACTTAGATACTCACTTTCTTATGACTCCACGAGGAGATTCAATATCAGTTTCATGCGTGCTATCAGAAGCACCTAAAAAAGGTAGAATGAAAAAGATCACTTTTTACATTTTATTGCGATTTTGATTAGTCTACCAATGTCAACAAAGTAGATTTTTCCTAGTCGAAAGTTATTTCAACTTTCTGAGATATAACTAATGTAAAGTCAATTTTCTAAAATTTTTTGAACCCCTTCTATTCAGATCAATAAAGTATTACGTGTGAGTCCCTGTAGGAGTAGCATAATTCGTGGTCGCACTTATAGTGCAATGAAACGGAAAAGTCGCTATGGTACGGATAAAGCGTGATGAAGTTATATAGAAGGTAGTGCAAAAGTGAATCCACCTTATAAATCAACGGTCCTGTTAGAAACCGGAACACATGTCAGCAAACTTTTCTTGGTAGGTATGAGCCGGCCAAATCCTTTCTGGTGAGAAGATGCTCAGCAAGCGGAGCGCGCTGACATGACTGTGTGGGTTTTCCAGAAAATAGAAGAGGAGTTGACCGACCAGTAAAATACCGACCGAACAACGATGTCGTCATGATTCGAGATGGATAGACAGATGTCATTGTTGCCCTAGATTGCTACCGTGCTCGAGTAACTCCCCGTTATCGCAGAAAGTAGTTGTGTCTCGTGGTACTTCTATATAGTCTCAACAAATCCCATAACCGACTGATGAGCTACGGCAATGTGAAAGATTGAATCGATTTTAGCTTCAAATTGCCAACTAACAATATCATCAAAGATTATGGCGTATTTCTATCCAAAAACTTTACCTTTGATGTTTTTCAAGGAACCTCCGGTGTTTTTCTTTATACACAAAGCAATTGTCGACTTCTTACTGCCAGTGACAACTGAGTGAGGTGTTGAATTTAGCACCAATGACGCAAGTTGTCTGCTATTTCGAGCAAGTCGTTGCTTGTTTTTCCTACACAGTTGATTAGTTGAGTATAATGATAATTTATCTAATGCGATACGCAAGCCTTTTGTGCTTTTTCAACTTACCGCTGTTATAGCATGATTAATGTTAGTCTCATTAGCAGTATAGAATGATGCCAGCAGTGCTTCATTATCAGCATCATATCAAAATGTGTGAGTGATTTTTGGAAGAATCAATCTTTCACCTGGAATGAGTAATCGACGAACTAATTGAAGTCCCAGGATAACGTCAGAGCATGAATCAACTTAACTTACACTTTCAGCGAGATCATGAACATCAGAATTTCATTGAATTTTTAGGGTTTTCACATTATCGACACCCGCTTTCGCTTTTCACTGTAGTTCGGTAGAGGTCACAGTGCTCCTACGGTACTCCTCTTTTTACGGTTACCATCTTTTCTGAGTCTGAGACTGGTTCACCGTCGCTTTGATGGTTTATAATGTCCTCATTCGTTTTATCTATATTCACTGCAAAAGCCACACAATTCTAAAACTATGTATTGCTCTAATTATTTGGTGAATATTTTGTTTCACTTTCACTTTTTTACCCAAGTGAATTCAAACGACATTACAACTGTAGAATTTAATGTATGCCTCTATGATAAACGAAAATGTAACTGAACTTTGATACTAACACACAAAAATTTAGAACATCAATCCTCTTCTGTAATCAAGACGGCCCTTCGGTTCCTCTTTCTTTCGTTAACAGTGGATACTCTTATAATTTTTGTAAAAGTTACATTCAAAAGATATATTTACGCCTTTGCTTGAATCAGTAAACAATAAAAACTGAAATATCTTTCATCTTTGTCTATTCTGATACGAGTTGAGACGATCGACTTGCTCATTCTAGGTGATTTTGATTTTTTTTTTTGACATATACCCAATTTCCTAGGAGCTCCATCGATGGTAACAATAAGAAAATACACTGCATATCTCACTATGAATTGATTGGGTCCTCACAGTTTGCTTAATGAAAGGCCATTAATTTGCGAACATTTGGCAATCATTCTTTCTAATTTGATTTCCTTAAAAATTCTATGTTATGATGCATAGTTAACTGATATCCTATACTGACGTTTTTCGAGATTGCCTGTCATTTGATCACTGATCTTTACAGTTTGAAGATCTCTAAAGACTCTGAATACTTGTGAACATAGCTAAGATGTTTTCATTCGCCACGAAAAACTCTGCCAGACGCCCGATAAATTTCTCTAGGCATATGCCGCAAAAAGTTATGGGTTTCGCAGCAAAACTTATGAGTTGCGTTCTCTACGACAAGCCTTCAGTCTTGTGCATGAATAAAGCAGTGACTGACTCTCGGACTAGTACAAAGATCAATATAGGATTTACTCGTACCACTGATGATTTTTCTTCTGAAAAACAGAATTTCCTTGTATTTGTAGTGGTCGTCCATCGACAATCATCATTTCCAGAATGTTATCATCGGCCATTTAGAAAACGTCACATATTCAAAACGACAAACACAATTAACTGGCATATTAGTCCTCTGTTTATTTCGACAATTCGCTTGAGATTTCTAATAACAACGACTGTAGAAGCCTTTGAAGAAAAACTGAGAACAACAACGAAAACATAGTGAACTTCCTGGGAGTGAAGGAGATATGATTATAGGTGGTTTGGCTCGAACTACTCGAAATAAGCAGATCATGATGAAATTTGTTATGACGTCTGCTATAACATCATCATCGTCATCATTATCAAAGTCTGATACGTACAGTTCTAACCTGTCTTTATTGAATCATTTCGATCTCCCTCATAATCGTTTTCTGTTAGACGTTCATTTTGGTTATCTATTAGATGAAAGTCTGAAACGCCACTTATGAGTAGGATGCAGCTGGCTCTGATGAATGGCACATCCCCTATTCTCATTTCTCATTTTATTGTAGTTAGCCTCAAAAAGAATTCTTATGTGATATATCTAGCGCCGAACAGCGATTCCATACCTTTCAGTGGCCATGAATGTAAACTCTATCAATCCTATCATTGTCTTAACAAGACAGCCTGTTAATTCTGCATACAATAAACGAATTTATGTCAATGTATGCCATATCAAGAGCGCCGTGGCCGAGTGGTTGTGATCTTGGTATCGGTGCGCTTGGGGCCGAGCTAAAGTAGAGTGTTAAAGGTATGCCATATCAAGTGACGATTTCTTGTATTTGTGTCGAATATGAAAAGAATCCCTCTATGCGAAAATCATATTGATTTAACTGTCTCTGGTTAACCATATGACTTCTTAGATTTATCGTTCTTATCTTGTGTATTTCATCTGAGACTCATCGTTCTTTTTCTGTAAAACTTGTTCAAAGTTCAGCTTCTCATAGTAGACGGACTACCAGACAAGGAAAGTCTTTCAGTCAAGTGAAGGAGTTGCTATTGAATCATATGCAATTCTTTCGTAATCAGCAGCGAATGCCATTACTATTGCAGTATTAGGCTATTTAGTAATATAACCGTTATTAGTGTAACTAAATCATGCTCATTTAACGAATAATACCGCATACTGTTGAATATTACGATTTTTTCGATAAAATATTTAATTTTTTATGCTCTTCACTTCCTACTACTTAGTTTTATTGGCAAATACCACTTCTCCTAATATATTAATACCTCATCATTGATATAGGTGATCCTGCGTGTGCGACCACAGTGCAGAGCAGAAAGTTTATTCACCTTTATGTCAGATGACCATCCAAATTCAAATGGGCCTCGACATATTCATCCAGAAGTCCATCTAAAATTGAACCACTTACAGAATCTGTTGCCATCATAAGTAGATCATTGCGAGTTGAAGGGAGCCTCGAACAATTTCACTTTTTCTCTAACTTGTTCACTGGTCCTCTCCATCATCAGCATCCTCAGTCCCAGTGGCCCTATGTAACAGGTTCTATAAGAAACTCGTGACGTATGGTTTCAATAAGATTTTTGCGAATAAATTGCATGATTTTAGTATCGTTCAATTGCGCATTTTCTTGTGAACACTTTGTTATACAACTTACCTGTACTTGCTTAAAGATGGAGCTCTCCTAGGAGCAAATTTGCTCGCTACTCATGTACGAATGGCGCGTAGGGGGAATGCTAGTGTAACAGCGCACAGGATTAATGGAGCTTGAGGCGATGATACGGTTGCAGGAAGGACAGCTAGGAACTGGTTTGCGACGTTCAAACCTCTTCTATCGACCGCTTTTTTAACTATCATCAATTACTATTAGTATGATTTATTACTCGGCATCGATTCGCTTATAGAGGATTATTTAACCTGAGGGGATTGGCTGAGCCGAGGGAGGGTGGTACTGATGAGTCCCAATAAGATAAAACAGGCGTATGTCTACCATTAGACCTAACAGCTCAAAACATTTTATATCCTGATCAGAAGTTCAAAGCTTGAAAGAACATTCTGGCGGATCAGCCTCGCTCGCGACTTCCACTAGAAGTTGATTATCAGGCTGTTTTTGAGATGGTTGAAGAGAACTTTTCAACGGCATTCCGAATGCTAGCTGGAGAGTTCGACTGTCGCTTCAAAACCAGAAAGTTATTGAACCGATGAAAATATCTTGATTATGAATCTTGCCTCTTGTTCAGAACGAAGTATTGCCAAATCATATCAAAAATTGGAAAAATCAAAGCTGCACGAACTTTTTTGCATAATCCATCATATCCCACGTATGAACATGTATATGTTAGCACATATCCGCGTATAACGCCCTTGAATAAAACGTATCCCTTCAATATCGCTATATGTTTTACTTCAATCTATTTAACCACCAACAAAGGCGAATTGGCGCCTGTGAACTCCAACTGTGCGTATAACGCCCTAAAGCTGCTTTGTGAATGAATCACATTTGAACACGAAGAGCATCATACTTTGAATATTATGCTCTTTTTAAATTCTCTAGTGTATTTACTGGTTTTTCGCAGTGTTATGATGTTTTCATACATACCTACGAGAATTGAGGGGTGAGCAAAAACACGACCATAGACGTGAGTCGGACCCGCGTTTCATCCATGCCGCGACGGGTGCTACCACTGTACCAAAGAGGTATATTCACGCCATCACACCATTTATGCTCTTTTTTGACTGGGATGTGGTCACACGTCGCTTGCTGATCAGGCGGTTGATCGAAGTTTCAAATAAAAATGTCACGATTTTCCTCGTCGGTGACCTCCGGATAAATCTCAATTCATCGCAATTCAACGATCAGGAATAACAGCCCTATTTACACAAAAAATCATTGCCGGTCGAGATCATAATAGCGCTAAATTGCCTGAGTATTACGGAAGTGTTCGGTTCATAGCATGTTCTCAATTTCATCACTATGCTAAGCTGCTGGTTTGTTTGACGTGCTGTTTTGCAAAGTCTCATGTAGCATGTGTCATAGGGCGTTTACAAGTTATCACAGAGTCACGTCATCGTCAGTTATATGTATTGAATAGAGGTTTATTACATTACGAATAAAATCCCTGGTGGCAGTATTTCTATTTACACTAGTTTTATGTGGGCTAATGAAAATATCGTTTGCTCTCATTTTATGGGTGATCTTAACTGGAAAAAAAGTCTTCTGTGGCAGCAGTTTGATATTTAAAAAACCTCCGCTTACATTTAGACGTTGATCTGCTAGAAGATGCAACTGTTTTTACCGAGTGCAATTTTTTTGAGTTTGTAGATGGACAAGTTTTTTTCATTACTTCAGACAATCTGTCTTCCTTCATGCCAGTTCAGTAACAATAAAATTCAATTCTGTCACGTCCTGACGTTTTGGTGAACAGAATAATTCAGTAACAATAGGATTCAATACTGTCACGTCCTTACGTTTTGATGAATAGTCCCATAAGAAATGATGCTGAGGCACGCAACTGCTCTAGATAGTTTATTGGATGTTTTCTCATTTAGCTGTTATGCTGATGTACTCGACTGCACCTATTTTTCACTGCACGTCGTATACACTAGGAAAAAGTTTTAGAAAAGGAAATTTTTGTCCTATGCATAGGGAATAGCTTCTTACTGATGGTGTCTAGCACATATCTAAGTTTCACAAGTAGCTATCAATTAGATACAACTCCGTTATCTTCAGTCGTTTTTCAATCCTTTGTGGGCAAAGACTTTACCGCTTTTTTTTCAGACTTTTGACGATCATTCGTTAAGTCAATCTCGTAAAATTTACTATTTCTTATGGTTTTCGAAAGGCTTTCTCAGTGCGTTATAGCATCAAAAATAATATTGAGTTTCACACTCGGCACGTAGATTGTGTTCAGCAGGTGGGTGTGAGCGACTGTGAGGATGGGATTGTGCAACATTCGCAACAAAGGGCATGGAGCAGACTTTCAGTAGTGACTCGACAGCATAAAGTTAGTTATTGAGAAGAATTCAGTGGAGCGCTATAAGGGCGTAAAGAAGCTTAATTTTCGTATTCCTAGGCATTGGATACTTAGGCGTGGATTTGGCACAGAGTTTGACATTTGACAATTGACAATTTGAAGTGAAAATAAATGCCTAAGATCCTAGAGCAATGAAGCAAAGTTTTCTCTACAAATCTCAGTTGCAAAACGAAGAAAAATTTTCCGAATAACAACGAAATTATGCGCAGAGTGCGAAATTCAGTTTTATTTTTGCTGTTACAGCGCATCAAAAGATACTTCTTTTGAAATATCATAGTATTAGATTAAGCGAGACTTGAAGTATCGACTGGTTGCTGAATGTCTGAGAAAAAGAGAAAAGGTCTTATCATCAAAGCGCGAAAAATGATTGGAGTTAGCAGAAAAGTGCGCAAAAAACATTTCAAATAGACGCTGAACACGAGATAAGCAGAAAAAGTAGGAATTCATATCGACTCATAGCTTTTGCTCTGTCCCAAATGCATTGCTATCGTTTCACTTAGGCAGTTATGCATTTAAGAAGCTTAGCGGTTTAGATTTCGTCTTCGTCCTTTGATAACTTCGCAGAGATCCCGACGCTTAATTAATCTCTGAGAGATGCGCCATGCATTTGACCTTATCAAGCATCGTTCGAGGTTATCGAATGCATATCTGGCTTTTAGAATGATTCTTTGTAGCTTGCCGATGTACCGCATCAGTGCTGCTATCCTACCTGCCAAGTCTGCAATTCGCGGACTCCGGGGAAGAAAGGCTTGCTGAGCTTTGAGCGCAGGTTCGAACCATCAACCACGTGTGTAGTGCACAGCACCTATCCACTGCGACGCATGAGCTCTGCCCTTTTACATTCTCAGCATTAGTGGTAGACTTCATAATATCCATCCATATTTGTCTTTCCTTTATTATGCCGATCTATAAGTGTCTCTTCTACTAGTGATGGACGTACTGACTTGTTGACTTAGATACAACGAAACAAATTCATCTTTATAGGCATCAAAATGTGAATATCGTTGAATTACTGATGGATATCGCTTCTTCGCAAATGTGAGATTCAATTCTATAACGATTCAACTCCTGAGGAACTATGACTAAAAAGATTTCATCTGATTTTTTTTAGTTCAGCGAGGATTTCGTGGAATCAATAGCTGTTTTTAGTATTCATTAATGCTGTCTCATAATTTTTTTCCATTAGCGTTAACGATTCCATGTGCAACACTTTTTTTTTACTTTGTAACGGCTGGCTAATGCTTAGCAGTTCGTCGTACAACACAGCTCTTTGCAAGCTTCGCGTGACACACGGCAACTCGTTCAGAGGAGCCTATATAGCAAATCCGCCACACCAATTAAATTCGTATTCATTCACTGTCATAGCAAATTCTTGCACGAAATCAACTGATGCTGTATAATTAATGATTTTCACAACGTTTCGAATGTGAGGTGCTATTTCTGTTTGAATAGCTATGACTTTGATGCGTAGAGAGAGTACCCTTGCCATTCCCTTCAACTACTACTTTCACTCATCAGGTTTGATATCCAATCTCGATCATTCTTTCTCGCTTTCTTTTCTTGTATACCTTCCTTTTACGGCCTGGATTGCTGTCGTTCGTTTCTTTCTCGTTTTGTTCTTCATACAAAACGATTTTATTTTATAATTATGCAACACTGAAAGATTATGAGCTACTCACAACAACATATCGTCAAAGCTTATTTCGAGTCTGCAGTTTCATTGAACAGTGGATGTACATTTCTTAGCACCGATGTTTATATCCATACTTATGCTATGACCTAATCTAACCGAAGATAAAGCGGCCGATAACGTTTTTAGTGATGGATCGGTCTTGATCGCTCATTTATGGAATGTTTTTTGGCTTCTTCTCTCAATTTGGTGATCGTTACATGATCTTGAAGTCTTTTCTAGTGTCTTTAAAATCGACTTGTGTAGAGCTTAAGTACACAGAGTATCGCTTTTACTGCGACGATAAGCGATGCTGTCTGGGTGTTGGAACAGATGGTTCTTGTAGGAATGTTTCGTATTTTGTTGGTGATCTGACGGTTTGAATCGTTTAAATGGACCACCCAAGTCTTAGTGGTTGAAAAACATAGCCTGTCAATGAAATTCTAACGATTTCAAATAAAAGCTGGCTTGTCGACAAATATGAAGAGACAGGAGATAGATGAAGGAAAGAACGAAAGACTGAGAATTAGACTGAGCGACATGACGACTAAGAGAGGGAGAAAGGCAGGGAGAGCGAAAAATGCTCGGGTAAAGTGGTTTCGAATGAGACTACCCTTCATCAACTATCGTATTACTTCATAATGGATTATGCTATTTCCTGAAGCAGGCTAGCGTCGATCGAGTTTTTTCTAGCGATGCTTTGAATTGATTCTCTGTATGAATTGTAATCTTTCTCATTGCTGCTAATAATACTGGATACTAGCTATTCCATATTCGCCTGAAGTCGAAAAAGCCGTTATTTTCTCGCTATGAAGCATCGAAATCAGTACGAACTGTCATGAAAGTGTTAAATTCGATATTGTCTTCTTGAAGTTTTGAAACGTCCTTACTGATGTCTTCTTAGAATTTCTCATTATTTATCCACTTTATGGTGCAGACTGGTGATATGAAAGATTTTTCCTGTTGTCGACAAAAAGGGGACCCTATAGCTGTAATTTTTTTCCTTGAATTGAGTGATTTTTTTTTCATATGGAGAATGATTATATTACTTTTTCGTCGTACCCAAGGTGGATCTACATTGAATTAGTTTGTTATAATTTTATGCCTCTTTGATATAGAAAAGAAATCAAAACGAGGAAGGGTGAGTCAAAGAAAGTCATATTAACATGTTGAATTATGGTATTCTGCACTCGCTGTCTTCTTTCTTTGTCTCTTTACAGTTCAAAAGTCTATCAATATTGTTCTAGTCAAAGCGTTTTTGTTTTCTTAGATGACTGAGCCGACAAAACATTGTAATAAAAATTTTATATCGGCTAACATTACGGCTCCTTCGCCCTCCTTCTTCGCGTCGGTTCAAGTCAATTGCCCACAGCCGTTCGTCCTCAACCTCTTTCGTTATCGTTTTTTATGTTTTACAGCGTTTATTACAAATAAACTCTGTTATACAGTCGTAAGGAGATTTCTGCGTTTGATTTTCTACAGATAAAGCCTTTCTATCTCTGGACGATAAATTCGTGATATCGTATTTTTTCCTTTTCACAGTTTTTTTTAGGCTCTGTACCGCTCTGTGGTATTATTTTTCTATTGGTTTCCTTTCCTGAGCTTTCCCTCTTTCACCTTGCTCCTTGCTCCATCTCTCTGCCTCCTCTGCTTCCATTACCATTTATTTTTTGCCCTTCTCTTCACGTGATGTTCTCTCAGGATTCGCTCTTGAAATTTCCATGGAAAAAATTCATGTTAAAACTCGCTAAAAGGAAGTTCTCCGTCCTTTTTGTAACATTTATCTATAAAGAAAGAGTTCTTCATACGATTATGATAGTTCAATGCGACTTCATGACTAGTCGCATAGAAGCTTTATATGGACTAAATACTGTCGACTAGAGAAGTCTAAAAAAACAATCCAGAAAATCCGAATAATCAATTACCGTTGATTAGAAAAGTTTCTCTCAGTTATCTAAAGGAGAAAGCTTTATGATTACCCATATCTTACTAGTACGTAGCGTGGCATACCGAATTTAGTGATGAACTATATGCCTCCCTCCACACTACATCGCATTTCGATCGCCAGAAGTACAATCGCCTTATCCTCAGCTGCAAAGAAATGTTGCCAATTAGAAGGGTGGAAGGATACATGGGTTTCTGACTACGACAGATGTCTCTTCTGGTTGATATGTAATAGATGTTTTCTTTCTCTTTCTCATCAAAAGAATACTTGCCGAATTTTCTTTTCTTTTTGAAGTTTGGACGTGGCTGATACTTCTTTATTAAAAATCCGATGGCTGACGTTTCGACACAAGGCCTGGACGAATTATGTAGTGACCCCGCTGTTTTTTACTGTAGTAATAGTAAAGATAAAGGTATGGAATTTTCTTTTCTTTTCTTTTGAAAGTGCGTTAAAAACGCTATTTTATTATATGTATTTTACAAACAAAATATTTTATATTATGGTTTTCAAGGACTTTGAAGATTACGACTTTTGATCCCGAAAAACGCCATTCTTTTGAATTAGCACATTTGTAATTTGAAATTAATTATTTCAAGTGATAATCTGGCGGTGCAACGTCGGAAGAATAGGGCGGGTTAGGTAAAACCTCCTTGATTCTCCTACCTCACCTTTTTTTATGACGTTTGCGATCGGTTTTCAACATGAAGTCGAGCGTTGTCATGCAGCAAAATTGCAACGTTCGTGCCGTTTTGTTTTCTAGGATGATTTTTGCAGTCAAATTGCGTAACTTCGATGCAGTTAAATTTTGCATTTTCTTGTGAGCATTTTGCTGTACAGGTTGCACGAACTTGCTTTGAGAGCTCCATTAATCATAAACATTGCGTTACAAGTATTTTCCCCTACGCACCATTCGCGTATCAGTAAGAGGCGAATTTGTTCCCACTACAGCCCCATCTTGTAGTAAGTTGTATACCAAAATGTTCACAAAAGGATGCACAACACCAAAGTCAAATAATTTTAATTACTTCGGTTTAAAAATCCGTAAAGCAGATTTTCCACAGATGGCGTTTTTTGGGTACAAAAGTCGTCATATTTAAAATTATAGAAACCACCATATAAATAATTTTGTACATAAGAAATAAATAAAAAAAGTAGCGTTTTCAACAAAGTTTTAAACAGAGAAAAAGAATTTGCATATCTTTATTTTTACATTTATTACAGCAAAAAAAACAACGGAGTCATACTTGTACACCTAATATAACATATCATATGTGATTATTTGCTTAATACTTCGTATGCATTAGGAATTCAATACAAAACAATTCAACGCAATTACACGCGAATACCATCCTCATAATACTTATTATCAAAAGGTCACCGAGGTTATGTGACACACTGGGAGAAATGAATCTTATTCAAACTAGAAAATGGCTCTGAGGTAAGGCGCTATAACATTTGGTATGCTCAGGCACTCTCTCTTTCCATTCATTTTTGGAATTTTGCGGTTTATCCAAAAGGCTTACACGCACAAGAGGATAGGGCCAGCCGATGTATATTTACCAAACTAGTGTTCACCTTCACCCCTGAATAGCGTCGTATCAAATTACCGACCGCAGAGGGAAGGAGGACTTGGCTTGCCTATGGCTTAGAATCGAACCAGAGACCGCGACTGTGCTATGCGGCAACTCTAAACACTAAACACTGCTCTAAATGTGTCCATTTATATGTCCTTATAAAGATTTAGCATAGAATCACATGCTCTACATAAGGGCTCACTTTTTACATATGATAGCACCGCATCAATAGGACTTACCAACGTCTTAGACATAGCCTTTATAGTTACGTAAAAAGAAGACGTGCTGGTTGAAGCAATTCTTCACGCGGTCCGTCATCACAATTTATTGTGAGAACCCCAACAGCTCTTTCATCTGCTCATATCCTCGCAATCATCCTCCTCAAGAGTCTTCGAATATTTCTCGTATTGCTTCGGCCATTATTTGAAGATCTGATCTTTTTCATAGGTGTTCTAGAATGTTGGTCGAGAAGATTTTCTGTGCAATCTTGGTGGTAGCTGAGATCAGGTGTTCCCATTTGATCGTAAGAGAGTGTTGGGAGATGCAATCGAACCAGCGCCTTGTTTATGAGTTAGTTTTCGGTTGCACTGCATCATTATGCACTGCGCTATAATTCTCCTAGTTTGAATAATATATGGAAAACATCTATTGATCGCCTTCACAACAGTTTTAATATCCATTTCTACTACTCAGAGATCAACATACATATATACGCAGTATGAGAGAACACAAGTGTTTAGATTATAAAAAGTATGAAAATGCTGAGGAGAAAAGCAACAATTCGACGCAGTAACGATGAGGCTGCTTTTGCGGCAATTAACCATAGAAATTTTCTCCATCGATGAAACGGTGATGTTGTTGTAGCCACTACTTCGCTGGTATCTGAGCATTCTCGCAGTCAGACATCTGACTTTGATTTGTGACCTCAAGAGTGTATTTAGATTATAAAAAGTGTTATTCGACCATAAATCTGCGTAGAACTAACGTTCTAAAAATTTTGAAGGGATAACAAGATTTATAGAATTTCCTTTGCAATCGCGGTAAACGCAAAAGCCAGCAATAGTTTGGAGAACATCATGTTTTTTTTGCCGTACACGCTTCCTCTTGTTCAAGCGCTTTCGTTTTCTAAAGAGAAGCCGTGATTAAGTTCTAATTTGTGCCTTGTTCTACTAAAGATCTGTAAATTTCAAGTTTTTATTCCAGCTAATGAAGTTTACCCCACTATGTGAGGTGTTGATTTGAAGCTGGAAAGCACTAGTGTTTTGCATTGAAGCGTACATGAGGCTATTTTGTCTTGAATGTTTTGAAGAGGCTCTTTGTGCCAATGAGTTGCTGTTACATAGAACTTCAAGCTGTGCAACGCAATTTGTCATTCGGCAATTTTCTCTTTTATCCTTGTTCTTCATTGTTCGACGACTAACTTGCAAGTAGGAAAGCTCTCCAAGTTTCTTATTTTATAATTTAAAAATTTTTGCTCTTCATCAGAAATTTGGCCAGAGTAATGTCATTAATACCAGTTTCTTCTATATACCAGTTAAAAATGTATAGCCATTGATACTAGTGGTTCACACTTTAACTCCATATATATATATATATATATATATATATATATATATATATATATGACACAACATCGTATATCGTCTTTCATCAGATCCCGGTTGGTTGGGAGACTTGGTCGGCCCAGAGCGTGGGGGAACCACTGACAATGTCCTATTGCTCGGCATTTTCAACGATTGCACTTCTTGTGTTTCATAGAATTTTTACTACGTAAATGCCGATTTGTAGCTATCGTCATGACAATATCCTTCCTCTATAATTCATTTACTCTTTGTTTTGAACGAGTTTTCGCAGATCGTAAATTGCGTTCCAGTAGCTGAATTGTTTTCCAGGAAGCATCATCTAGAGAAGAAATGCAGCCTCAAAATAGGTCAGAAGTTTCTTCGATTTACTAGAACCAAAAGGTTCATCACATATGATGAACCATTGCCGTTCTCGAGTCATAAACATGTTTTGAAAGCAGTGAAAAGATAGTCTACTCAAACATGAAGCGCTGACCGTATAAAATTTTACCACGGTTCAAACGGTAGATTACCTAAGCATTCAAAAATTTCCTCTTGTCACTTTGTTGGTATTTTGGGGCTATCTGAGTGGCTTACCATGCTATTAGAATCGCACAGAAAAGTAAGGTACCGGTTCAAAATCCTCCCTCAACAATCTCCCGTGATGATCTGGGAACGCTTCAGCCTGACTATCCTGAAAACTGCAAGAAGATTTGACCGGACCAGCATTCTACAACATTCATTAAGAGGACGAAATCCTCAAGTAAAATATTAAAAGAATACGTGAAATGTTGAAGACGTTTGAGCAGAATAAATGAAAGGAAAAAAATCGAATACTAGAAGCAGTGTCATCTGCACACTATGATGCGATAGCGGATCGCATGATACAGAAGTATAGAGCTTATATTTTTACTCATCTGTTTTTCCGATGAGCGGATGTGGCGCAGTGGTTAGAGGTGCTTTGCGTCGTACACGCGGTCAATGGTTTGATCTCGCGCTAATGGCTCACCAAGTCATCCATCCCTCCGGGGTCGGCAAATTGATATCAGACTGGTCTCGAATTTGTCTGGGAGGATAAGCAGCACTGACTCGGTTCAGCGGGAGTCCACCGCGATTTATTATAAAAGCCAGGTATGCATTTAATCACCCCGAACGAAGTTGAATATTGAAAACGAATGCACGACACATCCCTCAGGAATTGATCAACGCCAGAAGTTTCATCTTTTTTAGCTTTTATTGTTCCGATTATGAATTGAAGTCGCGTGGCGTAACACTGTGTATTTGTTTTTGCAAAGAAGATTCCTAAAATATTTCCTCTCTCGTTCAGAATAAAGAAAAAACATTAATGAACTGGCAAACGAAGTGTGTCTACTCACGAGGCCACGTCTTTTTTTTTGCGCAAATTGCACGCAGGCATATGCGCTACTGACGTCAGTGCGTTGTGATGTCGGAATTTCCTTGCAGGACCTCTAAAACTTGTAAAAATCACTTCTATTGCATACATTAAAATAGAATTCTAAATGTTGTTTATTCACTGAATTGACACTTAACCCTAGAAATAAGAAAACAAAGGCGATCTTTCTCATAAAGTGTTCTTTTTATGTAAAGCTTGCGGGTGGTCGGCATACTCTCTTCGCAACTATTTCTCAGAATCTGTTAACTATTTATATGAGAAGAGGTCAGCAGTGTGTTCTTACACGCTATGAAAACACAAATTTCCACATATTTTAGACTTTTCTTCGTAGTGTGTGACATCACACCGTTGGCATCTTTGATTTGAGTGATCATTTGATGACTCTGAAGAAGGCAAAATCGCCAAAACGCTAGCAAACATTTCTGTAAGAAATACGCCGACCTGGTCTATGCTTTACATGGAAAAAGGAAATTTTTTAGGGATTGTTTTCATTTTTCATACCGAAGTTTAGTGAGAAATGATCTTTTGATTTATTACGAAAGCGATTTACAATTTCTACATCATCTACCATGCTTATTTCCAGTAGTTTGTTAATTTTTACGTTTTCTATTCTGAAAAAAGATAAATTTACTATAATGTCATTTTCTGTAGTGAAGCACTAGGGAATAAAAGTCAAGGAAGCGAGTTCTCATTACTATGTATTGGAAAAATAGCCATATTAAATAACTTTAATTACTTGTTGATATCGTTTGACGCCGGAACGCAGTGGATTTCAATAAAAACGCCATGCTTTTCCGTCTCTTTACTTCATTAGCTTTTTTTTGAGGAGTATGTCATTTGTAAACGCTTAGGGAGGTTTATTCCTTTTTTCTTCTTTGTCCAAGTGCAATTTTCGATGTAAACGCTGATGATAAAGCCTTACTTGAGGATACTTTCTCAAAGACTGAACTTTTTCGGATGCTTCCGTTGTTCTCCAAGTCTCCTTGCCACACTTCCACGAAGCTGCTAAGCCCACTCCATTCCCACTTCACTGCTTTCACTTTGTGAATTGCCAGCGCGTCCTTGATTAGCCGGGCAGCCTTGTGAGCCGCTACCTGGCTAACTTAACATTTTCCTCTTCAGAAGGGTCTATTGCATGTCTTGCACGGACGTAATTAGATGCAGCTGCCTTTGAAATTCGTCAGATTTCACTAATTTTCAGAGGTTCTCGTTTAAATGAGGTCGTCTCTTTAGAAATATCAAACGCTTTTCTCGTATGTAGTGTATTTCTGTGTGAATGGAGTTCACCCAAAGTGGTTGCATACCGAGAATTTTTTAGTTTCATCGCTTTTATAGCAGTTTTATAACGTTGTAATCACATACCCAAGAATGCTGAGTGATGTGCAAAGCTCTGAACCCCAGGCAGAAGTTTAACTTGTGTTTTATCCTTACTGGGAGCGAGTGCTAACTATCACGTCACCGAGACTCTACGTCTGTCATCATTCTTTCAGCGATGTGATGTATCGAAGCTATTAACAACCAATCGTTGAAACGCGAAAACAACTCTTGTCTGAGGTTCAGAGTTTTGAATATTAACTCAGCTTTTTTTGAGTTAACGTCGTGTCGTCTGAAAATCACTTGAATTCCTCAGTGAACCGTCTTCACATATCGCACTGAACGGCCTAGCTGTTTTTCATTTTGATTCATTGCTGCCTTCCATTTTCATTGTAGTCATTCATGAAAGCCTTTAAACTCATGTAGCGCGTCCGCTACGACTTACTGATCTGTCGTTCTCGTAAGTTTTTTGGTGGTATCCTTTGATAAGTGTGCTACTGCCTTATAACATTTTCATAAAAATTTCGCCCTCGTTGCGAATCAGAAGGAGTTGTGTAGTCTTCTGAACGCAGCACTTTTATTGCACTTAGCCGGCTGACTGCTGATCAGAAACGATGTAGCAGATAAATGTTTGAAATCACCATTGTCGATTATCATATCAACGTACTTATTTTCTCCTCAGCTCCTTCCTATGTGAGAATTTTCAAGTAATGCGGGCTAGTGTGACGCTTCCCAAATTGTCGATTGCGGGTTAAACGTATGCCAAAGTAATAAGCTTTTCCTTATGTATCTTCAAGCAAAGAATAAGTTTTCGCTTGTGGTAAACTAACCATAACGCTCCGAATGTATGCAGACTCATTAACAAAAACTTGTGGAAATGTAACTGCGAGTGCGGAGCTCATGTCCTACAAGCTAGTCAGATCGAAAGTCTTTATTGAAGCGATTAGGAAGTACATGGGATCCAGATTAAGACTACTTCTCAAAAACAAGGCAGGTGCTTCCGTGTGATCTCCAACCACTTTCTTCTGAGCATGTCCAGTCTGAGCGATAGAAGTTAATGTGCTAGCTGTGGCCGTTTTTGTGTCAGAAAAAAACAGGAAAATCTAGATCCTCTCAAACTCATATTTAGCCAAATAAAGCGATGTCGGTGTATACGTTGTGAATAGGCAGAGTAGGCCGCATAAATTGATTTCAACAGATAGCACTTTTATCGACTGTCTGATTTATCGCAAATTTGACGGTTTTTATTGCATTTTGTCTAGGCATACTGTATGGCGGCTTCCACACAGAATTACGAGTGGTCGGGTTTGTGATAAAGAAAGTGGTGTGATCTTTTACCTTTTCTTCGAATGAGCAAGACTCACTGGTGCCGAGCTTGAAGTCGAGTTTACAAGTTGCTCTGTGGATTCGATTGTTGTGGAACTCAAGATGCCTAGACCTTTATTTACTGCGTATTATGTTTGGGTACGAAGTGAAATACAACCTCAGAAGTGCTGAGATACGAGAAAAACTCCATGGTATTGAAGTGAATAACACATGAACCCCCGGAAAAAATCTTGAGAAAACGGATTCCTCAAATTATCATTTTCGCTCCTATCACAGCACTATTGTATTTAGTAGGATTGTAAAAGAGATCTACGAATTTTTATAAGAGGTTAAACTTGTGTAAATAGAAAAATCAACAATCAACATTCCTTTTTCTTTGTGAAACCCTCAAAACTACCCTATAAATGTCCACATTATTGTTCATATGATTCATCTCTGTACCTCAGTTTCGTACAAAGAAGTTTTATGTTTCATTCTAAACAGTGTTTTCCTCTAATGCCACGTTTCCGTCACACTTAGCTGATTGGATTCGAAATATACTCGGTTATCATTTGGCGATTAATTTAAGAAAAATGGCGAAAGATTCAAGAATGTTCACTGTCTCTGTGGTTTTCAAGATTGATATATAGGCGTTCCACCTTACGTAAGGTTTACTCCATTGGTTTTCGACATATAACGAATTTTTAAATGGGAGAAAAATAATAAAAAAGTAGAGAAAAAAGTGACTTTAAAAACAAAAAATTCAACAATTGTGAGATTTGGCATTTTAAGCACTCAAACTTCTAAACGATAATATCCTCAGAGGTGAAATTCAACTTGTAATTTTTTTACTTTTTTTGAAATTTTTAGTTATCGGCTTCAACAAGTTACTTTGTAAATCCCTTCGAATTTTTATGAAATATAAAATGTACTGAAAACTTTTGCTTGTGGCATTTTATGTGCATTTTTCTGCTCATTTCGCATTGTTTTTTTTTTTCCTTTTCACTCAATAAATATTCGTTACCGTAATCTGCATTTTCTATTGCTTAGCTCTAATTTCGATGGTTTTCGTATTTTTATCATATCAGTCTGCTATTTTTGCATTGTGATATTTCGATTTTCCACCTATAATCTATTTTGAGCCTCGAAAAGGCACTGGAGACAAAGGATGTAAATGTTTCTTAATATTTCAAAATTTATCAAATTGAACATTATCACTTGCTGCTGCTTTCTTTCGCTTCAATAAAACGTTTTTCATTATATTCAGAAATTTTCTTAACTTTTACCAAAGTCGTGAGCGTACAATCTATGAGATAACGGAGATTACCGGTTGTTGTGTTGTCTTTCCAGCATAATATCGTATTAATACAAGTCAGTGTATTGAATAATAATAAATACAATAAATTAGTAAATTTTTAGATTCCTCTCTGCAGTTTTGCGTAGGTTTCGTTCTCATTTCACGTCTGAGTTCTCTATTTTAGATCACATCGCATCAGCGACGACTGTTTCTCTTTCTATAATTTACTTTACATAGGAGTTTTTTACTCCTCGTCATTTGTAATTCAATTAATGTCTTGTTGAGCTCGTCTTGGTCGAGTGACACGATGAAGAATATCACACATGGTATTTGCAAGGGAACCTTGTTTTAGTATTTCATATAAGTAAGCCAAATCAGACGCTTGCAAGGCTCACCTATGTCAATCATGTCATAAGCCAAGCCGTGATTGCTCTCTCGCATGAAGAAGTCGGATTTATTTTTGCTTTGATAGCCCTTATGTTAGTTGAACTTCTGAAAGTACAACAACCATTATTATAAGTGTAGCCTTTAGCAATCAGACAATTGAAGGGCTTGTTATTTCAACTGGATGAGAGGTGGATAGAAATTAGTAATAACGGTTCAATGTGATGTGTACAGAGCAACTCGATGAGATGCCTGACTAGACGCTAATTGACGGTCGGTCAGACCCTTTACTTTTTTCACCTTGTGTCGACTGAAGTTGGTCTGTTTCCGGAATGTGGATGTTCAGAAGAATCATTGAAGCGTCCACTTAACTGCTAAGTAAAAGTTTCATAAAACAATTGTTGCAAAA
This sequence comes from Parelaphostrongylus tenuis, assembly GCA_019055375.1. Taxonomy (NCBI): domain Eukaryota; kingdom Metazoa; phylum Nematoda; class Chromadorea; order Rhabditida; family Metastrongylidae; genus Parelaphostrongylus; species Parelaphostrongylus tenuis. The sequence continues at coordinate 71,968 of JAHQIW010001219.1, forward strand.
TGTCTCACAAGCATTTCGAATTTCGGTTTTGTATTCCCATTCAAAAAAGAGAAATAATTATGATGACAATTTGACTAAGATGGTTCAGCGAGCAAGCTCTTGTTTTTTTTTTCATAATTACGCCTTAACTATTTTTTAACTCCAACCCGATCTTATCTTTGGAGCTGAAAGATGGTATTTTATACTTGCATTGATTTTTGCGATTTGTTTAAGAGAAAAATGTCTTTATAAGAACACGTGTATTATTTATTTCGCCATTCATTTACCTACCTCGGATATTCATTGATCAACACGTAGAAGATATACCTGATAACCAGCATATTTTTTGCGACCACTGGTCAATTAATAGATAGCTTTAAAACTTAAAAAAGTACTGATCTACTAAGGTGGCTGTTAGCTGAACGAAATCAGTTATGCTCAAAAAACACGTTTTCGAATTATCTAATGAAAGCGGAAACGAAACAGAACTGAACAAGTCCAGGAGATCCTGAAGAGAAACCATACGCGATATTTTTGAAAATAAATGAAATCAGGCTAAATAAATGCCAGATTCGACAAAAAGTATTAATGCACGAGTTCTTAGGCAATTTTCATCCTTCGTTTCTCGTGAATATGAGATTTCAAAAACGCTGACCTGTTCTGTCCTGCACATCCCCTGCCGATGGCTGTGGTCGTTGCGTCGAATTCGATGGATTGTGCAAATTTCTTGAATTTCAACAGTCAGACATCCGAAAGCAGCAGTAAGCGCTTTATACTCGATGGTTTCTTCCATCTTTTATTTGTATCATTCAATGGTGACCATTAAGTGCTGATTTGTTCTTTTTGTCTAAATCGTCTGTATCCGCTCCATAGCGCGCTCTAAAAAAAATAGGCTCGTGAGTGTTTTTCTTACCTCGGATCTACTTGATTTGCTTCTATTGACTGGTTATGTCAACGTAGTTTCGATTCATGCATTTATTTATTTACAAGATGTCGAGAAATTCACTTAACATCGATCACTATCGAGCTATCACAACAGCTGTCACCTACGCTGACAACTGTTAACGACTTCGTTGCAGACGTTATATTACAAATTTTTCGTTTTTTGGACCAACTTGTGATCGTGTATCTTTTTTTATGCGATCCGTTTATCAGAATCTATTGTGCAAATCCCGGCTTTCCTTGCATTAGATTCGTTTCTTCGCATTCATCCTTCACGAAAGTCTTCGAGCATTTCACTTGAAACATCGGCTGCAGCGTGAACATTTCGTCTTGTATATAAATGACGGAGAATGCTGGTCGAGACGATTTTGTTTCAATTCCTGGAGTAGCCGAGCCAAGATATTCCCTACCGCGCTCCTTGATTGATTGCGTTAGTGTGCTGGCGAGGGGATCGAACCCGTGCTTTCTTAATCACTTTTTTATTATGGTACACAACATCAATGATCACTGCGCTAACCCCGCCCCTGGTGTATTTGCAAAGAGAAGAGGACGTATCCTAGAAATCTGATATTAAATTGAAAAATGGTTAGTAGGAAGTCTTATATTGAGTCGTTTTTTTTATTTTGAATCGCCGCTAAACCCCGTTCAGTAATCGGTGATTAGGTGGGACGGCAACTTGCTTCCTTTAGTGGCTACCACCTACTGGGCCCTATCTTGTTGATAGAAATCCCCATTAACTTTTTTCCACAGCCAATCTATTTCTGCTGATCATTTCCATAGTAAGCTAAGAAAACTATTTTAAGTAAGCATGTAAATAAGTAGCTCATTCAGAAGGGTACAATCTTTGGTCTAATTGTCAACGACTAGTTTTCCGATAGCAAGACATCCGAACTTCTATAAGCCTTTTACATTGGTCAAGAAGCTTAGTACGATTTAGCTCATTTACTTTTATTCGTGTATATTTGTGTGTTATAGGTGTTGTTTATTGTATTTTGATCATAGCGGACCAAAAGAAATGTTTCATTGACTGAAGGAAAACCTTAAACTTCACTGATTTCTGTATAACAGTATAAATTGGCGATACAGAAACATACTATACAGATGAATAGCACCGCGTCTTTGTAAAATTTTTGTTTTACTTCTCTTTAGCAGCATTATGATGGTCCTCATTATGCATCTGAGACTTCGAGTGATATATTAGGTTGGAAAGAAGGTTCCGGGGCAATACAAGGGCTACTGTTATATATGATACTTTGAAATTATAGTATTTTTACTGCTTTTTCGCAGTGATATGATGTTACTTAGTAACTAAGAAAATCGAGTGGTGAGCAAAAACACGGCCTCAGGCGGGAATCGAACCCGCGTTTCATCCTATCCGGGGACGCGTGCTCTACCACTAAACCACCGAGGCACATCTGCCCGACCACTCGTTCTTCAGCATCTCTATGTTAGCTATCAGCCACCAACCTCTAACTGGTTTGGTCGGATATGCGATTTCGCTTTATAAATCCCGTTAAGCTGACAGCGAGTGTTATAAATAATACTTCGAAATTATAGTATTTATACTGCTTTTTTCGCAGTGTTATGATGTTACTTATATAACTAAGAGAATTGAGTGGTGAGCAAAAACACAGGCCTCAGGCGGGAATCAAACCCGCGTATCATCCTATCCCGCCTGAGGCCGTGTTTTTGCTCACCACTCAATTCTCTTATTTATATCCATAACATTGCGAAAAAAAGCAGCAGAAATACTATAATTTCGAAGTATTAGTAAGTAGAATAGCTATCAGTTCAACTGGGTTATAAAGCGAAATCGCATACCCGACCAAACCTGTCAAAGGTTGGTGGCTGATAGCCAACATAGAGATGTTGAAGAATGAGTGGTCGGGCAAATGTGACTCGGTGGTGTAGAGGTAGAGCACGCGTCCCCGGATAGGATGAAACGCGGGTTCGATTCTCGTTTGAGGGCGTGTTTTTGCTCACCACTCAATTCTCTTAGTTATAAAATGCCATTTTTTTACGACTTTCTGCCATCGGTCCATCAAGGTTCGGATCTGGTCGAAGTACTTTTTTTTTGACTTGGAATCAGAGAACTTTTGATATGCTTCTTCAGTTTCATCTTCAACTCTTCGTTGTTCAACTTTCTTACTTTGAGGCTTATCTTCGAGGTGAAGATCTCCGGGATCGAAGCGTCAAAACCACCGCCCAGCAGCAGATTTGCTTGTTAAGAATTCCCCTTCAACTTCGTTGATTTCAACGACTGCAGCTCTTTGCGAAAGAAAGACTCTTTCAGTGACGCAACAAAGCACAAACTTTGATTGTATCGTTGGATATAACGTGAGCTTGTAACGAAAAAAAATAAAGACGAATGATATCTAGGCCATCAGTGGGGAATCCCACATAAGAAACTATAATATTCCCATGATATGCATGGGAGTTATCTCATGCTCATTAAAATGCCCCAGAACTCTCATTCCAACCGTAGTACAAAGCATTGAAGCCTAGGCAGAAAATGAGCCCCTCCTTTCACCCTCGTCGAAAGCGCGTGCTACCACAACAGCAGAGAGACTATTGCTTTGCTATCAGTCCTGCAATACGGCTTACCAGCACACCCGTTAGAGGTTGATTGCTGACACCTTCCATGGTTTTCGTAAAAGAAAAAGTGATGGCAAAGCGGTAATCTCGATGATTTGGTGGTAACAGGCGCTCCTTTATATGTATAGCTCGAGTTCAACTCTCGCGTGATTCCAATGTTTTCATATCACTCAAAAGTCTCAGATATACTACCGTAGCTCTCCATTGGTCATTCTTACATTATCGCGTCGTTTACGTAATTTGTGTTTAATTTCAATGATCATACTTTGTTTGCTTTGAATGCTGAATGAGTATATTCGTTTTCGTACTTCCGAGTTCGTCAGTTGCCAAACGACAGCGGATACGTTGTCGCTCATTTAGAGTTCTTCATATGTTATCGCGACTATTCATAAATCTATTGTTGCCTTCCATTGTATTGTTGATCGATTATTCAAATCATACAAAACAAATGACGTCATATCTCGATTGCGTCGCTCTTTTTCTTTTTTTTTTGGCTTACTTCTTCACCCACAGTTTGCCGAAAAATGGTGTAAGCAGTGCTGCGGTATCGTAAACCACTTGGTAACTTTAATTAACCGATTGGTTGTGACTGATAAATTAAAAAATTGCTATCATAAATAATCAATTATTGCTTATTTTTTGAAATCTACCATGATACTTTTGGTTATAATTGTTTATCCTTCCCAGCAAAGCAATATATCTTGGTCTTCTCTTAACTCTACTTTCTGTTCTTAATTTTGTCACTTTATTGGTTTACTTTTTCAAGAACTTTGGTACTTGAAGATTCGAATAAACTCAGTGAACTATTATTCTCATTATTTCGAACCATTTTGAAAAACACCACGAGGTCACTGGTGAAAACGAGGGGCAAATATATTACATGCGTTTAATTTTTTTCATTAGGTCGTTCCCTAAAGTCTTTCACATTTTAGCACTTTTGTTGATTCAGTTGTTATTTATTTGAAGAAACCAATTGAACAACAAATTAATCACCATCTTGATCAATATATGCAAACGTTTACTAGGTAAAAATTGGATGCCTTCCTCTCACAAAGAATAAGGCTCCCGATCAAGAAGTTGTAGCTATCCATTTGAAGTGGTTGTAGTCTTTCAATTCCTTTTCCCGCAGATGCTGTTTCAGGGCACGGAAGAGATGATAATGCGACGGAGCAATATGAGGTCTATCCGGTGGAGTAGTATCGCGGTCCCAGCCCAGTTTCTCCAATTGTGGCGAGTCGACCGACTTTTTCAATGGGAGATCGAGCGTTACCCCTGGAGAAGAGCAATCCACAAGCTGTTTCTTGTAGACGTCGGCATTGGTTGCAGTTTCCAAAACAGCATGCCCTCGCAGTCCCAGAGAACTGAGAGCATATTCTTCCGAGCATGGAACTTCGGCTTTGAATGAGTTGGCGGGACTATGCCACCACGATCCCCCTCGTATATCTACACCTCACCACCTAAACTACTAGTGCATTCTCCACCATATCACGGCCTTTTGGCAATAACCCGATTTTAGATATTAGTCTGGCGTAGAAGGAATTGCGCTTTCAACCGATGTGAAACCAGAATTATTTTTGACATTTAAGGCAAACGACCATAGTATTGTCGACATTGAGTTCTTTTTGCAACATCCCGTGTACTCATAGGAGGATGAGCTTCAATGATTTCTCTCGCTTTTGTCTCCTTTACAAAACTTTTCGAATTACCACTGCACTGTACGATCGTTTTGAAAATTTTCAGGCCAAATGCGTTGTGGATGCTGCCAAGGTGTCTCTGCTACTTGACGACCCATTTTGAACTTGAGAGAAAATCACCTTGTTTTTTGGCCTAGCATTCTTTTCATGGCTCAATATAAATATGAATTGTACAGCAAGTAATACGACCTTAGCTATAAAACATGAAGCGGGAACTGCGTATCAAAATGACTTATGAGGTAAACCACATTTATTTTGGGGTGATATTTCAATATATTAATTTGAAACTAATAGTAGTGGACCGCATCACTTTTGCCTTGACCTAGCAGAAAGCTGAATAAAGCAATAGCGGGAGAAAATTATGGTACAGCTTGATTTTTCTTTTTTAACCTCGTTTTGATGGAAAAGGTCTTTCACCTCAGTTTACAAGTTCATTGTGGATGGTCGTGTAACTCCTGGTTACCATGCTCCTGAAGTGTGAAGCTGTGAAAGGAATAATTCATGCTGAGGGTTTGTTTTCTTTTGAGAGTACAATCACTTTAAACCATGTCATTTCCAGAGATATCCATCCGAAATATGGTGAACAATTCAAGACTGCCATTGATGGTGATGAGGGCGATAGAACATCCTGGCACGGGTTCTTCATGATCCCAGTAAAAAAATTTGTCGCTTTCATAAATGCATTTTTAGGGCTGACGACTTTTCATGGTACCGGCATAATTGAATCTCATCTCATCAAGTAATGTCGGGTCTTTGCAGCTCTTCCCCCAATCTACATTCTTTTTTTTCTAAAAATAGTCCAATAGCAAGTTTCGAGATATGTCATATGATTTCTTTTTCTTTCATACTTTATTAGTTTTTTTACTTCTTTACTTTAATTTCTTTTACCGTTCTCTCTTTGGGTGGGAAGGGACGAGGATCGATAGCTGAAAGATAAATAAAGTCCAAGAAAAGAAGAACTTTAAACGAGTAATATCGTTTCTGTTGGTTAATTTTATCACTACATCATGCTATCATTTTAAGCGTTTACATCTGATGTGTTCAATTGAAAGTGGTTCTGATCTGAAGACTTGGAAAAGCCGTGGATCGAACCGTTGATGATATGCATTGTGACAGCACTTTATTGCCGCACCACGTAATAGTGCCGTTACTTGGCTGCACGAAATGGTTATGAACGCTGTCTGTACTCTATCTATTCTTAGGTTACACGCTGTCTTTGACATGCTTCCACTATTCAGTAGTTTTTTACGACCATTTTTTAAGTGGTAGTTCCAACTGTCAAATCAATCTCATTCTGACATGCTAATGAGTGTACGTCATTTTGCGCATGTTTTTTCGGTTGTTTTTTAAAAACATTCTTTATGTTGGTGTTTTTCGGACGATATTATTTGTAGATGTATCAGCTAAAATCACTATCGAGGGTCGTAAACCCCCCCCCCCCTTCTTAATGCTGTTACCCTTTTCGAGCACTTTGGTCGACGTTTTCTGTCGTTTTTGAATATCCATGGTTTCACTGCGGATTTCGTTATCCCTTGTTTGTTCTCCATTGATTCAACTCTAAATGCCATTCGACGAATAAGAGGACTTTGTATAGAATTTCTTTCATGCCACATAAAGTGAATCGGTTTGAGGAAATGACAAGAATTCCTGGCGACATTCCAACTTGATTGAGCTTGAATTTCTCAAATTTTCCTCTATAGCTGGAGATTTTATTTTTTTGCAAAGTTCATCTTTTAACAATTTGTATCTATTGAACACTCGAAACATTGAAAGACTTTATATAAGTGAATAGGTTATGATAATGTTTCTAAATAATCTTTTGTCATAGAATATGTGTTTATACACCAAAATATCATCGAAGAAAAAGTGAGATCGTAGCATTGCATCGATAGGAGGACGATGTGGTGTAGTGCAATGAACGGCAGTGTTCGTCTGCTCTTCGCAAGTTCGACTTTGAATCTGCTGGAACGAAAGCAATAGACGCAAGGACCGACCATCTATCAACCTCGGCATACATTAGGTAATTCAGTATCTTCCCTTTGAATGCAAAATAATAGTTTTTATTGGTTACTATAGAAACACAGCACTATAAGAGAACAATACCTGACGTTTTGGCAATACTGCCTTCTTCAGAGCCATTTTATTGTTTTATGTTCACCAGACATTACATGAACCAACCACACCGAGTCTTATGTGGGTGAGCACTCTAAAAGAAGGCCACTCATGCTTTTGGAACAATAGAAATGAGTGAGGTGAATATAAGGTTAAGGAGAATATTCTCTATTATATCTTTTGTTTCGAGTGTTTTCTTAAGACCACAGTCAAATTTCAATATGCCTGATAAGTATTTTTGAGCCACGCATGTAGTGGTCTGTTAAAGAGAGCTGATTTATTGAGCCTTATCAGGCACATTGAAATTTGAACTGTGGTTTCTAAGAAAACACTTGAAAGCTAGAATGATATATTGGATATACTAGCCAAGAGCAATCGAGTGCACAACACTCTGTGTTCGGTGATAATTTCACTGGACATGGAGTGTAAAATGTTCGTCGCCGCTAACTGTTAGTGTGGGAACTGGAGCATGTACACAGGATTGGCAAGAAAGGCGAAAGGGTAAGTCCCGACTGACGAGATCGAAAGATCGAAGTATCGGGCTTATAAGTCAATCCTCTTTGATAGACCACTGACATGCGTGGCTCAAGAATGATTATCGGGCATATTCTCTATAAGTTAGAATGCTGAGTAGTATGCGAAACGTTCAATTCGACACAGGGATTGAATCCATATTCCATCTATATCGGCGCGTGTACTACTCCATTACACCACTCTAAGACCACCGTTTTGCTACCACTCTTTCGTCCACATTAATTATCGCAGCTGTTATGAACCGATTTTCGACGGCTTTGCAGTCGAATATTTTGTATACCACTCATCATTCTTAGATATAGATTTTTATTTTCATAACACTAATAAAGTACATTAAAAGAAAGAATTCGAATAGTATTATTCTCTATTAGTATTCTACTTGATTATTACTTAGCCTCTGCAAGAGTTTTTTGCTCAAAACAAAGTTGTCTTCATGCAGTTTGAAAATAATAAATAATTGTGAATAAAATATCACTGGCAAATTTTGATTCTCATCTTTGAATCAAATGTGAGAATGTGTTGTCAGTTTTTGCAGACTGTTTCCCATATTTGTCAATATTTATGTTTTCAAGTCTAATCTGAGAAGTACTATGAAGGATATTTTATGACATGTGAAGCTTTTATTTTTGTTACCAAATTTTTTTCATGTGTTTCTTCTCTCCTTCAGTATCAAAATCAATTCATAGGAGAGCATTGATTCTACTTGATTAGCAGTCACTTTCTATAGGCTCACTGTGAAGTCAAGCAAGCACATCTATATTTTTTGTTGATCAAGCCAATAGCACAAAGTTGGTGAAAGTCAAATTTTTTTTGCCTAACGTCGCAATCCCTTCGTCTTCTTCAGAATCGATGATTCAAGTAGATACCTAGTAGAAAGCTTTCGAAAAATCCTGTTTTAGCATTATGCGACAACTCCTTTGAATAAAATAGATTTTAGTTCTGATTTTCAAATTGTTATACTCTTTTCATCGAAATTGTCGCTCGCCGTTGATTCTGTGCGTATCGATCGTGATGATGTGATCGTCGATGTAGTACTCAATCAGCTGCAAAGCAAGAAAAAGAAGTACAAGCAATGATCTATTTTTAGATGTTGTTCGTGTATGAAAACTTATCGAAGAAGTCGATAAATTAACAAGCAGCCATCAAAACGAAGCTTCAAACTGGACATCAGGCAAGATGCGCGCTGTACGTTTATGAATGTTTTCATCATTTGTTTTTTTATTCTGTTTTTCATGTATTTTGCTCTATCGGAAGGTCAAATTCGGCAATAATTAAAGGTTGTGAAAACATGTTTTCTGGGTTTCATTAGATTGAAATCCAAAGACGTCGTCAACATCGGCTACTCAACGCCATTCTAAAGTTCAAACTTTTATCGTGTTTATTTTTAGTTTGGCGGTAATTTTCTAGTTTTTCTGTAGAGGACGTCATAGATTAATGAAGTATAATAAAAGCGTTTTTATATGATTGCCGTAAAACTTTGGCACTTTTTTTCCATCAGAAGGCTTTTGAATTTCCACATTCGGCCAGCTTTAATCCTTCTTGATTCAACTGAATTCAATCATTGCATCGAGTTCGGTATCTTCGCCTATTTTTGGCGACACGATTCTTCGTAAATGTTGAAGTGCATTTCTAATGAAGTAAGTCAGATGTGCTTTATTACTTTATTGTTTTGATATTTGTGCTTTTTCTGAAATTTTGTTTTTGCCTGATATCATTTGCAAAGCAAACGCCACAGTGCTCAGTGAAGTGCTCAATTTTTTTCTGTTTAGATAGAAATCAAATTTAGCTAGTTATTGGTCAAAGTTCCTTTACTATGGTTCTAGTTATTGGTAGGCATTTCTTATTTTAGATTGAAAAAAAGGATAACTGAAGTCTGAAAACACTCTGTTTCATTGAAATCGACAATTTGGTGTTTTGATTTCTCAAAAATTTTTGGAAATCTTACTGTTATACCCAGGTTCCCTCTGTTCCCAATTCATCACATTTACGACTTTGTTTTCGGTGACGACGTCTTCATTTTTATGGTTCCTCTGTTTTTTCTTTGGCACATTGCCGCATATCTACGAGATTTTCGGCATTCCATCAATAATGAACTAAGAAATGTATTTCTATCCTCATCGACCGAAAAATACTCAATGACTTGAGATACTACAACTTCTCTCGCCTTTTTTCTGCGATAGTTTTCGCCTATACGCTCACCGTTTTGAATTCTGATAGAGATAATCTCTTTTTTGATTATTACCTTCTACCTAATAGCAAACAAAAATTGATAGAATGTGTGAATGTATTTGATTTTCATGAATTAAATTGGTTTTTTTCATACTGCAAAATAAGCTTTTCTGATGGGCCGAAACGGCGAGCAGATATGGAAAAGTACCGTTTTTCTTCATATTCCTTTACCATACCAATTTGCTTCTATCGGTGCAAAGTCAAAGAACTCTGAAGAGTTTTGGAAAACTTTTAGTTGATAACATTATTATTGAATGCTGTTTTTTAGTTTCTTCTGAGTGTTACGAGCCAAAATTGTGTAAGTTTTTGAATAATTCCTCTATTAAGGTTTTTTGTAAATTGAATACAAGCAAAATATGTCCACCTTTCAAGAAAGTTATCTTTTTGTAGTGGTTTATAATGATATGGTAGATAAAAGTAAAGTCGTCAATGTAATAGTGTGCCTGTTCGTTAGTACTTCTATTTGATCAAATCTAAGCGCAGATCATAGCTCAAACAATTGTTACTGTTTTATTATGGCGGCCGGCCAACCCTTTGCTGTTATCCGGCGAATGTATGATTATCTGATAGCCTAAATCAAGTGAATTTCAAAGGTATATCTTATTTCTCATATTGCTTGTTTTCAACGCCGTACCAGTCAAAATGAGATTCTGCTTCACATTTGAAGATTTCTCTCCTGATAAAAGTTTTTCCATAACAAATTCCAACCATTAAATAGATCAAATTTTCTGATTGAGAAAATTTGTTTGCTCTTTAGAAGACTGCTGTTAGAGCTCTGCAGTTCGCACAAGAAGAGTGGAGTTTCACACATTTCGAAATATCGCTGTTTTCCGCCACTCCTTCAGAAACAAGGGTATTCTTTCGATTTTTCAAAGTTGTTTTTAGCTTAATCAATAGCTCAAATCTAGACAATTCCATCGATATACTTAGGTTTTGAAGGAAACCTTTCAGTTCGCTGTAACACCTAAAATAAAAGTATGTTTCACACTTGAGGCATCTCAACGCGTCTCTCGTCGGGAGAGCATTTCCCTCAGACTTCTAGAAACCATTCGATAGTCTGAATTCTGCTGATTCCAGTGATTTATTTGGTTTTTTCGAGAGAACTTCTTGGTGAGATGTAATAGGTTAGAGCCACGCAATTCGACGGCACCTGGCCACCACGCATTACCAGGTATGTGGATAGGATTTCGCAAGACTCACCCTTGGCTGACGAGCCATCTTAGCATTCCCCACATTGCTTAGTCATTACAAGTCAACTGCCTTCAACTGTCTTTTGATTCTCATCGAGTTCATGCAATCGTGAGCCGACTAGCAGTGTTTCACTGAGTGTGAAACCCAATATTCTTGAGGTCGTTACAAAGCGCGAAGAAGTCCTTTCCGAAAGCGAAATTTGCCATTATTATCGGAAAGACTTTTTTTATCTAACGATCAAAAGTCCATTACAGAAAAGCTTTTATCCAGTGAGAAATCTTCAAATGAGAAACAAAATCTTATTTTGAATGGTACGGCGCCTAAAATAAGCTCATTGGGATCAAACATGTCATTGAAATTCACTTGATTTTAGCTATCGATAAACTGCATGAACGTTTTTGCAAAAGCAAAAAATACGTTTTTTACCGAAGGCCTCAAGTGGCGCCGCCATTATAGAACACTGTCAGAAAATTCCTTACCGATAAATTGGCCATCTCGTAGTGAGTATTGATGGTATCAGCTTGCAGGAGTTACTATTCTGCACAATATATTTTCTAACTCAACTCCTCATACTTTTTATACTCCTGTCAATTGTTATCCTTAACTTGTTTATTACTGTACCGATTGTTGAGCAATCCAGGAGAAGGTGCTCTTTCTCTAACTTTCTGTCTCAATTTTGTTGACCATAGATTCACTCTAGTCGTTTTGTTGTGTTGATATAAGCTTGCCGTTTTGTGTGGAAATTCGTTTCCCATAAATACGAGCTCTTTTTAAAAATTAAGGATTTTTTTGCTTGAATATCCGCATGATCCTCTTTTTTTTCTGATATCGGAGATCTCGCGCGACATGTGCTCGTCTCCAAGTGGTACGGGAATGGTCGACCAGAAGCGAACTTACTCATGTCTCCTAAGGAGCAGATAGATTAAGGAAAATGAGCTCCCTGTCTCGACTGCACCTCGGTTTGACATATTACTTTTTATGCACGTAAGTAAACTCATACAGCGTCACTGGTGTTCCTGCTTACACGCGGTTTGCATACTTTACGTTGATTCGGTCAAAATGCAGAACCAATCAACTGAAAGTGCATGAGATTCGGGTGATGATTATATATGTATGACAGCTACACTTCACGTCTACTGCAAAACAGTCTATCCAGCAAGATGTTTGCCCTTGAGCACAATCAGAGTTTACCCCATCATAAACTTCGTCGGCGAGCTACCCGCGGCCTTCTCGGCTGCCATGTGCCCAGTTCGTTTACTCCGAAAGATTACTCTCATTGTCACTCATTGATTAACCGACAAATAGGTGTTACACTTATATATTAATGTGCATAAATAGACGCACATCTGCGTACATATATTCATATATATGTGTGTATATAAACTGTATATATTATATATATATATATATTATATATATATATATATATATAATCTACAAGAATATCATCAAAGCTCTGTAATAAAAACAAATATTTCCCATTCTGTCTGATATTAGTTGTGACCTTCATTTATCCTTCAATGCCTTCAATGCCTTCAATCTCGTGTTCATTTTTCCAAATCTCCATATCTGTCTGATGCATGTGCGTCGTTTCTCACGCCTCGTATGGGTCATGAAGCCTTTTTTTTACAAAATAATGTCGACTAGAATTTTCCGGTGATTTATTAATTTTCTACAATTTCCGAATATCAAATTATCTGAATGACTAAGTGTCACAAAACTGATTTAATATTTGAGTGAGATGTTACCGCTGGGTGAAATCTTATGCGACTTTTCGAGCTCCTTCTAATCTTTACCATAACTTTGACAGTTGTATCCATATTGGATCATTGGCGTTTATAGAACAGTGAGAGGAAGTTTTCACATGATGATTACTTAATGAGCAGGAGCATAGTGATTCCTGGCATTGGTTTATAATAAATTGTCGATGTGTGCTGCGGTTTGATCCTATGAACATCTTCCAGACATTATAAAGTATCAGTCCATTGAGTAAAAAATTTAAAGTTTCTAAAATTATCGTGATCACTAGTGATTGAACTCTCATTCGATTCTACAGGAGCGAAATAACATCGACATGAATTTTTTTTGCATTAGAGGCCGATGTTATTGAAGCCAACGGTATACTTTCACATGTTGACATTATGATTTTTTCTTCGTTTGTAGTATGTCATTTTTCCTATGCGAAAATTCCCATCAGTCATATGCGTAAGAAAATAAGCTGTGTAGCTTGGAGGTATTTTTCTTATGATTGACATATTGAGGCAGTTTGTACTGAAAGACTTCAAATTTTTAATACTAGGTTGTCCTATGGTTTCTTTCGCACTATTGTTTTGCTCAGTTTTTTTTTTCTCAATTTCAAATCGGGGTATTGCCAAATATCTGTGTCGTCTTAGAAAATGTTCTAGTAACATTATTCAGGGTATAGAACACCAGGACAGTAGTAAGGTGCTAGGATATTTGGCCAGAATATTAGCAGTCGGGCTCGCTAGCTCAACCATAGCTCAAGTTTAATGATCGAAGATTATGCTCCTGTTTTTGTGGAGCTGTCCCATTAAATCTTTCGCACCATTGTCCTTTTGAGTTTTTTTTTTCTTATTTCAAATTGGGTCATTACCAAAAAATTGTGATCTGTTGGAGAACATTCCTAATACCTTTGGCCAGAAGGTATGAGTATACGAGAGATAAATCCAGGAGAGGCTCGCGACAAGGATCCGTCAGTTTAAGCATAGCTCAAATTCTATGATCGGACAATTGGGCTCTAGGTTTTCCGAGGTTGATGTGGCATGCTTTTTGAAAATTGCTCGATAGCAATCAGGCGACCAATGCCGACGTCTACATGAGTAACTCCGGATTGCCTTTCTCCAAGGAAACGCTCGACGTCACATTGCAAAGTCCCTTCGCCTTTCCGGAGAAACTCGGCTGGACTACTATACCACATCCATCGCATATCCATAACGTTGCTCCACTGGATTATCATCGCTTCCGTGACGTGGAGCAGTGCGAGAAAAATTTCAAACAGTGCACAGCTCAAAGGTGACCTTACGATTCATTTGATCTCCAGTCTAACTTTTTCTTGAGGACAATGCATCTAATCTTCGCTCAGCGAATGGTTGCCTATCATTGGTCATGCGGTTATTATACTGTCGATCAGCTTATTTCGTTCAATATGTAACAGTTGGATCAACAAAAGAAGCACGGGTCTTACTAAACCTACCTCACTGTTCTTACGAAAAATCAGAAGCGGAAACGTTTTATTTGTACGTTTTCCCTCTGACTCTCTATATAAGAGACCGTTACAGTCTACGGACCAAAAGCTGTAATTGGTAAAGTTTTTCCCAAAAAATTGTGATATGGTTGAAAGAGAAGCAGAGTAAGGACCTTAATGCAGTACTGGCTAACAAGTAAGACCCCGCAAAGCGTAAATGATATTTCGAAGCTCGATGGACGTTTCAAGTTTGCTCATATCTCATGTTCTTATGGATGCATTTTACATCGTGCTCTGCCGTGAAAAATGATATAGGCAGCAAGATAATGGTTAAGATGCGGACATAGTATATATTAAATTATGTTGAGTGATATGCAAAACCTTGAACATGATACAAATGTTGAGTGATATGCAGAACATTGAACATGAACAAGGAATTGAATTCGCATTTGGTCCTTACCGGGGCGTGTGTCAACCAATTGCACTACCGACGCTCCTGTTCTGCCATCACTTTTTCTGCGACACAAGGCTTCGATCTGTCAGTTACCAACCGTCAACGGTTTGGCCTGGCAAGCATGTGGCGGCAGTGATTCAAGTTACGCTGATAGATATTTGTATACGTATAATCAAGTAGAATTTTTTTTTGCTGACCGCTTTCAGCGATGATATGACCGGCGGTGCACGCTACATAAAGAGATTCTAGTTGATTGTATAAATTTATATATACATATATATACTTACATATATATATATATATATATATATATATAAAAGGATAAAAGGATAAAGCTCTCGGCGTTGATCAATCCTTAGGGATGCGCCATGCATTCGACTTCAATTTCTAACTTCGTTGAGGTGATTGAATGCATATCTGGCCTTTACAAGTGACTCGCGGTGGCCTCCCGCTGAACCGAGTCAGTGCTGCTTACCCTCCCAGACAGGTTTGAGACCTGCCTGGTACCAATTTACCGACCCCGGAGGGATGGATGGCTTGGATGGGCCATGAGCGCGAGATCGAACCACTGACCTCGTGTGCGACGCAGGGCACCTCTAACCACTGCGCCACATGCGCTCATATATATATATACCTTTTCTTCGAGTGCTCTATTGAGACACGCTCAAATTTCAATAATATATATATATATATATATCAATAATTTCGTCCCATTCTAAAAAAAATATTCTAAAGAATGGGACGAAATGGGAGTGAAAATTGACGGTCGACAATTAAACCATGTTCGCTTTGCTGACGATATCGTTCTCATAACACCAAACATCACCCAGCGGAACGGATGTTGACTGATTTCGATAACGCCTGTGGAAAGATGGTCTTCAACTGAATCTAACGAAAACAATGTTCATGAGGAACGGATGGGTTTCTAATACCCCATTCACGCTCAACGGAACGATAATTTCCGAATGCTCCAGTTACATCTATCTAGGTCGTGAAATCAACATGATGAACGACCTAGCCCCAGAGTTGAGCAGGAGGAAACGAGCGCCTTGGGGAACGTTTAAGAGCATCGAAGATGTAGTGAAGAGGACAAAGAACATCCGACTCCGTGCCCACCTTTTCGACTCGACAATTATCCCTGCCCTAACGTATGCAGCAGAAACCTGGCGCTACGTAAGCAGGATGAAAGATCACTTGCCGTTATCGAACGCGCAGTCGAAAGGTCGATGCTAGGAGTATCTCGTATTTCGCAAATGAGACAAAGGATCCGAACTTCCGACCTACGTCAACGATCGAAAATCAGAGACGCCGTTCTACACGCCAGGATATCGAAAATAAGGTGGGCCGGACACGTGATGCGCTTCAACGACAACCGATGGACGAGAGCCGTTACCGACTGGATTCCTCGGGACGTCAAGCGCTCTAAAGGAAGACCACTGACCCGTTGGTCCGATTTCTCACGAAAGCGATGGAAGAAAGATATGATGCTCAGCGAATTCCTAGAGCAAGGAGGACCCACTGGGCTACTCTTGCACGCGATAGGGAAAAATGGAAGAGTTGCTGGTACCCGCTCGAGTCACTCGACGATCAACGGGACGACAGGTGATACAGGTGATATCAATAATAGATATATAATATATATATATATATATTCAGTATCTGTCAGCGTACCTGGATTCAGTGCCGTTAAGTGATTGCCTGGTTGAACCATTGACGTTTGGTGGCAGACAAATTGATGCCTTGTTTGCAGAAAGAGTGGCAGCAAAACAGGAGCGTCGGTAGTGCAACTGGTTTGCACGCACCTCGGAAAGAGTAAAATTTCGAGTTCGATTCCCTTCTGACACTCAGCGTTTGCATATCTCTTAGTATTACTGAATAAGCGCATTTGTATCATCGTACTACCGCTAAAAGCGGATGAATAAGGTGTTTTAATTACCTAACGATAATTCTCTTGACTTGTATTTGTAACATTCTAAAGTGTGATCACATTTGATACTTCTTACGTATCCATATATTAACCCGAAAATTCCGGGCATCCATGACTTACATCACAGATTTTTCTAATACCCACCAAAATTCCAAATTCATTGTAGTTTCACATTTTACAGCATGATTAGATATCCGCATTTTGATTCCAACTATTAGCCGTCTCCTCCTCATTTTCCCATTGATTCCAACTGCACTCGATCGATCATGCTACAGGGCTCATATGATACGACGTTTGCTTCCTCTTATCATATTTTTTTAACTTCTAGCTTTCTTCTTCAGTGACTGGGTATCAGTTGCGGCTATATGAGAGTATATTTCAGCACCTGATCACAGTGTCCTTTGCCTTAACGATTCTTTGTAAAATCGTTCTGAATTTTTTACTGTTCAAATTCTGCTACCATATGAACTTCAAATAAGATGCCCAATTTTGCGCTGTTGGGGACGAATTTTATTAGGTGCAAACCAAAATACTTAGTATATCTAGAACAAACAAAGTGACGTTGTCACTGATTTGACTTCATGTAAAGTCACCCAAGCGAAAATACAGAAAGAACATTAAGTTTATGACTAAGTGCTGCCGGCAGCCTTTGAGGGGAAGTACCATTGTAACGATTTGTATAATCATTCGTGGTATTTTCATCATACCGACCTTCTCAACGTCGCAATGGAATCGTTATTTATTTAGTAATCCTGAATCAGTGAGAACTCAACTAATTGATTTCTTGAAATCGTCTTCTTTTTCTGGTGCATAAAATAGTAAAATGACTTATAAACTATCCGAGATACTCGAAAAATGACCTCAAAGCGTTGTACTCACGGTACCTGCGCACGCTGGTGTCAGTACGGCACGTTACGTGTTATGAAAAACAAAGTAGTTTGTTCTAGTAATGTACTGGACTTGTTTCATATGCGTAAATTTTTGAATGAGTTAATCAAACGAATAATCCATTTTTGCGGTGTAACGATCAACTATGTAGTTCTACACAGACTACATCCTTTGGTATCAAGCCGACAGATATATTTGTAATCGAAATCCGTGGTTGTCGTAGTAATCGATGTGCACCGTAAACTAATGGTTTGTTTTATTGAAAAATTCTCCTCTCATCATAGTACTTTTCTGAATGATGGGAGAAACGCTGAGCACTTCAATATAGCAATCTTTTATGGTGGTTTTCTCTCCTTCTCACAACTCTTATTCAAATAATATACTTCTTTGTCCACCAGCCTCACTTTTTTTTGGGTGTATTTATTTCCCTGCTACACTGCAATGAAACGGTCTTTTCCAGAAATTAGGCAGAGGATGAGAATGACTGAAAGATTTGCTATCCAATGACTATTAATAGTCTAAAAAAGAGCTCTGTCCAGTGAGGCTTTGAAGCGCAAATACTTTCTTTCTCCTATAGCGCTAAAAAAAAATTTTCGAAAAAGCGCACATTTTGAGTTCTTTGAGCCTTGTACCATAGAAAGAGTATTAGAAGTCCGAGGGAAGAGTTTTGTCCAATGGAATACAAGCGGGATAAGAAAAAAAAATCGTGGTTGTGTGACATATAATTCTATTTTAGATTTCATAGCGTTATGAAAAAGTGCTCGAAAAAAACTGACCACGTACAGCTCTAGTCAAAGATTTAAGCTTTTGATTGATCATTAATACTCATATGAAAAGTTAATGTCCAACGAATGAGATCAAATGTTCATTTGGCGCCGTCTAAAGTGTCGAAATGCGAAAAGTTATGGGACAACCTTATGAGAAGCAGCGTGTTTTATCCATTGTCATTGTTTTCCTCTTATCAGTTCACCCAAATTTCGATCTCTCTTTCTAATCTCTACAAAACAGTCTTCAAGATGAACATGTTGTCGATTTAAATCAATGCAGTCGTGTTAATGATAACCATAATTCATCCATAGTCTGTATGAAATAATATTATGAGCTATTGCATCGCGTAAATGATCTTCTGCACAACTGCTATGAATGATATTCATAGATGTGCTATCAAATGCTATTTCTGACACGTGTATAGCTCTGGAAACTCATAAAGGCTGTTTTCATTTTCAGTTCCGCCACATCTGTGAATTAGAGTTGTTGGAGCGATTTCCCTATCACATCCATCCTTTTCGGAAGAGGTTTCATTCTCCCTCAACAGCCTTTTATATGGTAACTAATCACATTTCATTTACACGCTTTGATAGATGCTTCACCATCCCACTTTCCCATTGAAATTTAGCGAGCTTCGGACTACTGGCAAAAACTCCCAGTAGGAAATATACTAGTTATCACAGACTTTCGATGTAAGCTGCCATATCATTATCGTACAAACAATACTTTCAACTTTGGAAAACGCTTAGGTGTTAGAAATTCAAGAACTAAGAGAGATTAGTGCATTGGCCACTACATACATCGATTTACACTACGTTTTCCAACCTCGAGAAAATTCAAAAGTGGGAAAATGATTTCACAATTCTAGCACGACTTTAGTACTGAGCAAATCTCGGAGTCCTTTTTTGGTACTGAAAGTGCTCTGCTTGATCCCAAATGACGAATAGGCGATAAAATAAAGGATAAAGCTCTTGGCGCTGATCAATTTCTGAGGTAGACGCTATGCATTTTACCTCATTGGTTATCGCTATAAGTGGCTGAATGTACATTTGGTCAATGTAATAGATTTTCTCGGTGGTTCACCTATGTATTAAGTCAGTGCTACTATTTTCGTAAGATTATACCTTTCCTTCGAGTGCTTTATTAAGACCACGCTCAAATTTCAATAGATCCTTTCATTATTATTTGAGCCAACATGTCATGTGGTCTGGTAAGGGCTCTTGTACAGCCCGAGACACGTGTTTCGTCCTACAGACTCATCAGCCGGGCAGAACCCGTCGTCTGTCGATCTTTTCATAGTCAGTTCTCTCGGGAGCGTCACACTCCTATATATAGTTTCGACGACCTAGCTTTACACTCTATGTCAGTGAAACTTCACCTAACACAGAGTTTTCGCACTCATGCTAGCTGGCTGTATTTTTATCATATTATACCTTTCCTTCGAGTGCTTTATTGAGACCACGCTCAAATTTCAATAGATCCTTTCATTATTATTTGAGCCGAGACGCTCCCGAGAGAACTGACTATGAAAAGATCGACAGACGACGGGTTCTGCCCGGCTGATGAGTCTGTAAACGACACGTGTTCTCGGGCTGTACAGGAGCCCTTACCAGACCACATGACAATTTGGCTCAAATAATAATGAAAGGATATATTGAAATTTGAGCGTGATCTTAATAAAGCACTCGAAGGAAAGGTATAAAAATAGAACAGTCTGACATTTTGCCCGCCTTCACCTACTCTCATATTTGTTGTTGCTATTTGGATTTATCTACAAGGCTATATTACTTTTTCTTGTCTAGGTGTTTTTTTTTATCAACAGTGAACCTCATAACAGTGATGGTTCAACTTTACCTCTTCATTTGACGTCTTCTTCATATTATAGCTTTACTGAGAGTGAACGTAACCTACACTAGCTCATGACTTCTCATCCATGACCATAATCTTCTTATTAGAAAACTCCTTGAGAAATGGGCTTTGATAAAGGAAGGTGATATATATATATATATATATATATATATATATATATTATATATTGTGTGTCCTCCGAGAGTACAGGTTATCCGAAATCTCCGTATAACACTGCTATTGAATGTGTACCTTATTGTGGCAGTAGTTTGAATTACAGATTAGTTGACGGAATTGAAAGTGATAGATGTGATTTATTCGTTTGTCACTTTCATTTCCGTCGTTTGCGATAGGTTTGTACAGTGAAGCACATGACGTTACGTGTGGCCAATCATTTTTGAATGATCGTGCGTCTTTTTTTTGCAGCTGAAGGACTTATTATTCGAAAAAGCACTCATTATTTTGTAAATGCATATTTACATGAGAAAACATCGAGACGAGCCACCCATGAAGTGCTGAATCGATCGCCGAGTCGTTTTTAAACATATGATTAGAATTCAGATTGTAAAGATAATGGACATAATAGGCATTGAATTGTATAAAAGTCTGTGCACATGGTGGTGATATGGTTTTTTGAAGCTATTCTAGTTAGAGGCACTGTTATAAGGATCTCGCAATTGTGTGATATTACGTCAATGACGAAATAAATGTCGTCGATGTGATGCGGAATTCACCTTACACTTCTCATCAGCATTTTTCATAATTGTTATCGGTTATTATTCTGCATCCAAAATAGCTCTTTTATGTTTTTTCTTGAAAAGTGGCATCCACACTGAAGACGAACCAGCAACTCTTTCATGATTTAAGTCATGATGCAAATTAGCCATAAAGGAAATAAACTCAGTAATCATTGCACTCATAGACCCGACAGCAATCTGTTGATAGGCAAAGTCCTTATCTCATTTTCGCCACAACAATTCTATTTTTCGACACCATCCAAGAATAGATAATTAGGATTGAATATCAAAAGTTCGTCCACAAAGTACTACAAACGATTACGGCAACACAATAAAACGGTTTTTCTTGAGGGATCATGTCAGGATGGTGTATTTTCGATAGTACTGTAGAAACATGTCACGTTTAAGCTTCGAACAGCCACGTAACATAGCAAATAACTGATTTATTTCACAGAAAACATTATCCATGCTAAGAATGACATCTACATCTTCGCTGGCACAAAAACCGACATAAGCAACTCTATGGTTGAAATCCAAGTCGACAGTGCTCTACTATGACGACATGGGAACGTCTTGATGCAACTGTTACCAGGAAGAGGGAACTTTCTGATTGAAAAAAAAAACTGCTACTGAAGTAGAGAATGTGCACGAATTTGTATTTTCCATGACGACAAGTCCCTCAACCTAGTACGTCATTCGAACCATTGTGAATGACGACACTTATATTAGTTTTCGATACCTTCTGTAATAGTGTGCAAAATTTTGTAATTTATTTGAATTTTCCATACTTCTCATTGTCATAAAGGACGTGATAATATGTTTTTTTTGTTTTTAAGCAAAGCTAAGTATTTTCGAAACTCGTCGATCATGGCAAAAAGGAATAAAAGATCTGAAATTGGTAGGAAGTCAGCTTCTTGATGAGTTGTTCCATGGAAAATGAATGTGGCTTGGTTGGTCTTGGAGGAATTCTCAGAGTAGCTTATGATTTAATCATGCGGCCTCTAAAAACTTCCAACAAGAGCCGTTAATATGACTTATTAAGGACTTTTAGTTAGGCTTATTACTTGAAGCATCACGTGAACCTCTTCATAATGTAACTCCTGGGAAAAAGGAAAGTAAGTTGGATATATGTGACGTCATTTTCCTTTTGATGTACGCCTCATTGATCATGTTAAATGCAGTTGTACCAACATCGCGCTTCTCAAAATTTCCATGTCTAATCGCTGATGACTGAATAACTTCGACAAACATCTGGCAAAAGAACGAAGTCTTTCATGAGAACTTTTATCGGGATTGTTTTCTTTTCGTATTACGCAGTACTTCAAACTGTTTCCAGACTTCTTGTAAGATAGTAGCATATATATATGTGCGAATTACTTGGATGGCTGAACGCCTCGCTCCTTTCATATATGTCTTTTTCTCGCAATCATCCTCTATCGTTGTGGTCCGCTTCGAACATGATGATGTTCTCGAAGCCACACTCTGTGACACATAAATCATTCCTATCTATGGATGCAGGTGATTGACGTGAAAGAGGAACACGTCAGTCCGTTAAGTTGCTATTTGACTGAGAAAAACTTTTCATCCTCTTGGGATCTATTGAACAGTTTTTTTGTCCATCTGTTAGCTGTTTTCTAGCTGTGATCGCTTTGCATCATCACGATACCCTTGTATTATCTTGAATTCGAAGATACGAGGTGCGTATTTCTGTTAAGTGTCTGTATGTGAGTGCCGACTGATTTCCAGAAAATATCGTTGAAGCATCTTACGAATTGTGCACTATGTTTTCTACGAAGTGCAAGATATGGGCTGAATTGTCCGCCACGCGACATTCGATTAAGTACTGTTAAATCGAAGAAATCAGCTCTAGGTTTTGGGTCGGTTATACGGTCGTTGGGCCAGTCAATGCCTAGGTTGACACATTGATCAAGTTCTATTCTGACGAAAGATTGTCAGCAATCATTGGTTTTCTTGTCATCGTATATGACATTTCAATATGGTCACCACAGAAGCTGTAAATCGACTTCTACAACACTGCAAAAATATCGCGTTTGGTAATCTCAGAATCATGGGTAAATTCCTCTCTTGTTCTGAATTTGTATATGTTCATCTTATAATTATATCCCTTCATTCGCTTTGGCATCTTCCATTCGTTGTTTGCAATGGCGTTAAAACTCGTAGATGGCATAATAACTACAGATGGAAATCAACTACGTAGAGAATATTAGTGGATGTTGGTGGATTGTAACTCTAGAATCTTGAGCTAACCTTGCCTGAGTCTTTCCAGATCTTCACTACACGCAGCCTCCGGGCATTGTATTTTAGAGGAAGATTTTCCCGGATAGTTTAGAATCACCTGATCAACGCGGGAGGATGATTGCTTCACATAACCAAGGCGAAGTTGAACTGACGAAAATACGTGTATTATAGGCCACTTCTAGTCACTACGCTGCATATACTTTCGTTGCTTTTGCGTGATTTTTTTTTTTTGAGATTTCCTACTTGCTCGCTCTAAGAAAAAGCCTAAATAACGCTCGCAGATTGCGTTAGAAAATTATCGACAATGTTCAGAAATTATGGCACAATTTAGTTTATATTCTCAATGGCATGAAGGATCTTTTCAAAGTTAGTTACCAATTATTTTGTCACTAATGCACTTACGCACACTTTCTTGATCTGTCTTCGCAGTGTTTTTTCACTATGCGGATCCTAATACTTCTAGCATTCTATTCGTTTTCTCTTCGTCTTCTTTTTGAACGTCGTAGAATACTAGTATATTAAGTCTCATTGCAATCTCGAGGATAGCCTGGCTGTGGCGTTACTTAGGGCGTTGATGTTGACTGTAGGAGAGAGTTGAGGGGTGGAGCTCCACTCCACACTCGCCGCGACGAGCATCACAACCACTCCGCCACGGTTGCCCCATTTTGTCACCAATGGGTTCGTAGATTCTTTGCAGCAATAACTATGATTTTCGAAGAAAATTCGGTTTCCAAGATTGATAGGTAGTTGTTCATCGAATTTGTTTTCGTCATCTAATTTCTAAACGTGCTTCCTTTTGCTTTTTTGTCTCATTTCCACATAATTCAGAATGGTACCTATCCTGGGTGTCAATTTTTTCTCCATTATTGACTTTTGTTCAGTTATACCACACCACTAATGGTTATTGATCGGTAGCGTTGAACTATAGTAATAGTTGCTGTAGTACTCGTCGTTGATTGGTTGCCACTTTGTCAAGTCACTCCCCAAATGTGACAGTCAATCACGAGCGAGTGAGCAGCAATCAGCCGAGGATTAGCAGTGTTGGATAGTTCTATAACAGTGTTCAAATTTTTTTCAAGTTCTTCTTAATCTGCTTTTAGACATATCCTTGTTATTTATCTATTCTCTAAAACTCACAAAACGTTTACAAATAAACACATTTTACTCTGTTATGCTCGGTACTTTTCGGCATGAATAGATCATGTATGTATAAAATGAGCGGTCATAAGGATACAAACTGCACAAGTTGGCTGAAAATCTTGGTGTCACGATTGTTTCCTAAAGTGACCAAGCAAAATTACGAGTCGTCACATTTTTTATCAAACTTCTATCGTGGTTGAATTGTGTTGGCTATTTTCGTGCTTTCGTTTTCAATTTATTGGCAACATTCCCGTGAAATCGGATAGAGCTAGATAGTGCTCCATTGCAAATCTCATTCCGTCACCGCCAGAATAATCAGAAATGAGATACGTGGAGGAGGTCTGAAGAGAAGAGAGCCGATGAGGAGCTCAACACTTCTCATCTCGTCATCCATTCTCAACAATACGAGCCAATATTCTTGATTGTTGGCATAGTTATTCTTTTTTCAATATCTGTCCTCTTTAGATGTTCGAGACGACAGTCATTTTTTCCCGCAGTTTTATCGTAAAAAGAGCCACGTCTTTATAAGATAGATGTATATGTAACACTGCCTGCCTTGACGACATATTTTTACATAGCACATTCAGCTCTTCGCATATTCCTCTTGCCACAAGGCTCCCTGAATACAAGCAGATAAAAGCTTTGATTTCTACAACAGTTGTGTAATTTCGTACTAATCTAAAAATCCATGGATTAGAGCGGTTTGATTTTTGCAAAAACTACAGACAAACATGCGCGCTTTTCGGAGTTTCATGATTCCTAAAGAAAAAAGCATTTGAATAGTGTGGAAAAGGAACTTTTTCAAAAAAATTCCAAAAGTAAGGAAAAACTAGATGGAACTAAATTCCAGAAAAACTGTACGCAAGCGCCTATTTTCCAGCACAGGTCACGCTCATCTACGAAAATTTAAGGTATTTCGTTCATTTTTTAGCTGGACATTACTGGGTTTCATTACACGTTTGATTTCTCGTATCTTGTAGATGTGAAGGACTTTTTTTCTTAGGACTACTGTACAGAATTTCTCTTGTAACTTGAGCGTTAAATTTTTAGCACGCCAAAAAGCAAGAGGCCTCCAATTTAAGGCACGGAAACGCGGCCGCATGACGTCATCCAGATTATTTATCAATTTTTTTGCTTAGAGCGAACACTTATTAAAAATAGCAAACTTTCACGTTAATCTTCTGATGAATATCACTTTGTTATGTGTATGTTTGCTGTCTGCAGAAGAATTTCAAGGTTCTTTCATACAGATCTTCTTCTTGAGGCTTTTCGAATGCAGCTGTGGTGGGTATACAATGCATATATACTATCTACATACACAATATGTTACTTCCAATGGCGTGAAAATTGAAAACTCATTCTGCCTAAAATACGTAGCAACGAGACGAAAGAAGTAGTCTGACATCGAAAAATTGACTTTTGTGAACAATCAATTCCAATTCATTAGTGAAGAGGAAGCTGCTACGATTGTTACTGCTATAAGTCTCAAGTGTATCACATGAAATGGTTTACCCCAATTGGTGACCGTCCTGCTGAAGTTGATTATTCTTCATATGACTGAATGCTGGAATCACGGAGGACGCTTATAATGAGCAATTTCACTTCCACCACAATATCCCAGGAATTCATCTTAATCTCGTCAGAACGAAGAAATAACGCGGGTTTTTCGTCTTCTTTGGGACTGTCGACGTCACGAGATTCATTGTGACGTTAGCAAAGCACATAAACGATGTTGGATCGTCCATTTTCTGCAGGATAATTGTTTCCGTGCGGAATCGTGTTGAGATTTTGCTTCAGTTGACTTCAATTAGAGAGTAGTTGGTGTAGAAAGAATTTTAATGAACGCCTAATGAAGCGGCCGTTGTCACTATTTATCGCCTCGCCCATGAAAGCCTACGGATCGATTTCACCGCATCTCCCAAATCTCTTTTTTTTCTTTTCCTGATGACATTTCTCTTTTTTTCCTTTTCTCAATCTTCCTTTCTCTTCTTCCCTTTTTTCATTCGTATTGATTTGTCCTGGCAGAATAAATGAGTTTCTCTGCTATTTTTTCTAAGCAATCGGTCTAAACTTAAGATTCAAATGATGTTTTTTGATGAATAAATCCTTTTTTCTTTCTCTCTTTCCTCCTCCTTTATCAATTCATTTGTTTTCTTTGCCATTCTCCTCTTTTTTCACTTTCTTTGTTACAGCGTTGTTCAGTGAGGCTGCTATTGACTTTAAAAAGAACTAAATATTCGAAAATGTCCCAACCCTCTTTGTTTCAAATGATCTGTAAAGTTTTATTTCTTGAACTAAGAAAATATCACTGAAGATTGCGAAATATTCAAATCATTGACGAACCTCATTTCTCAATGAATTTCCACACCTAATAATATGACGATGATCTTCACATTAGAAAATAATTTTGATGGGCAAGATCGCATCGAATATAATGTTATCATTATCGTTTACCTTGTGTTTCAGCGACTGTTTACCTTTCCACTTTCGTGGAGATAAGCTCTAACGTTGTAAATGCCTTTTTTATTGACGTTATTCATAAATCACTAACGCAACTGTCATAAATATTTATTTTACCATCTGCTAAAAGGAGAAACATGAGAAAAGAAAAACTTTGGTTACAATGAAGTCATGAATTTATAGAACGCAACCCCTACGTTGGCGTCCAGCTCTGTAATTGTCATTGTTCCGACGCCATTATGGCAGTGTTACGTACTTATTTGGATACTTGGACGACCTTTCTTTCTGATACTGCGATCCGCAGTATGATTACCTCATGTTTCTCTCTCGCGCAGTAGTCGTCCATGGTGGTGGTTAGAGCATTTTGACGTAGAAGGCCCTTTCGTGATTCCAAACTCGTAGCCATCTGCGCTTTCAGATGGTTGATGTTGACCACAAATACGCCCGCCCATCGTTAAGGTGGCCTTCCAAGAGAGCGCTTCCGTTCTTTTTGAGCCCACTCCACTGCTTTTCGTCCACCTGCCATCTCATCATCTTTTATATGTGGCAAACCCATCTGAGTGTCGCTATCGATACATATATTTGTGAGCTAAAAGATGGATGATTTTTGATGATCTGAACTGCTTAAAGCGGTTAGACATTGTGAGAGGTGATTGCATTCAAAAAACTTCACTCAAGCGCCCTGTGAGTGGTATGCAGATCTCTTGACGTGCTTGTAGTCTCAGCCTACGTCTCTGCTGATAACAAAGCATTAGGCTAGATGTTGGGTCGAAAAGGTGAGCACAGAATTTAGGGTAAGTTGTTCACCTTCGCACCATGGATTTTCATTATGTCTAAGTCCTCCTCATACGTAGCCCAATCTTTTTTCCCGCATTGTTGAGTTCATTAAACATAGTCTCTGCTCCATTGGCACTTTTTAGAAAGATGACCATGTCGTTCACAATATGAAGGTCTGATAGGAATTTCCCATCAATGCATTGTCTTTTTGCACAATTGAGCGACTTCATTATTCATTCTAGTGCAGCAGTGAACCTTTGGCGATAAAGTGTCGCTCTGAGGAACCCATTTTTTCTATTAGTATGGTAAAGGGTCATTGAAAAGCCGTATTTTTGTATTGCAGTTTCGATAACAATCAGACAATGTCAATATGTAGGATGGTCTATACTTTCGACTGGCGTAATAAAATTGCATTCGTTTCGCCGCTGTCGAACGCTTTCTCATTGGTGATAAAGGTTAGACACGGTTTAGATGTAGTTTATGAAAAAGAACTTTTGGGATCCTGTTTGCTTATCTGGCTGTCTCTCACCTGTCTATGATAGTGGAGAAGGATGGTTTTTGTTCGAGCTCGTAGAGTACACTCTATCGGACGGTAATTGCGACGACCCCTCCTGCCACCCTTCTTGGGTGAAAAGACTGTGCGCGAAGTTTTCCAATGGTCAGAGATTTTTTCTTTCTAAAGATTTCATGTCATGTCCTGCAAGAAGTACATGTAGCTTGTGGCCACCCAGAAAGTTGGTAGTGATGTTATCAGGCTCTGCAACTGTGCCTGTCTTCATGCTTTCAATAGCAACTCGAACTTCAGTGGCTAGAATCAGCATAGTGTCAAAATATCTGTAACTAGTCTGTTTTTTTTTCAATAGTTTCACATGCTTTGTTAATTTTGCTTTCCTATTTTATGACAGGAAATGATTTTTAAACCATCTCTTTGTGAACCGATGTCGCATATAACTGTTTTTTTTTTTAAGAGTATGACGTCTTATCAATATGAGAGATTGTGAGGTTGCTAGGTGAAAAAGGCTAATTTCTTCCTTTCCATGAGCTTCATCGAGATGCTGGGTCCGAATTTTCAGTTCAGATTTAACCTTTCTGTTTGGTTGAAAAGTCTTCGGTACTGATTAATAGGGAGAACCTCCTATCACTGACAGCTTTTATCTCAAATTTTCTGGCAAAATAGTGGGTTTTTTTTGGAATTCAACAAATATCAGATGTCCCGCCCTCCAGCTTTAACATTCAAAACCTCTCACCAGCTGACTTTAATAGTTTATGTCCTGTCTTCGTTTTTTTTTTCTAGCCTTCTAACTCTGGAAAAAAGCCGTAGTAGGTTCTTTGAGGAAATAAATTTCCTTTAACTTATATTCCTTGAAAACTTGAAAAATTCAGAATATTTCATCTTCGCAATCTTTTGTTTGATCTTAACGCGTTTTTTTTTCCATGTTTGAAATGTTAGGTGTATAGAAAATTGTTGATTATTATGCATAGAAAAATCAGTCGTTATAAAATGAAATGAGTATGACTGGCTTCTGAGAGCAGCAGCTTCACTAACGAAAACGAAATTATGAAGTTGACAGCCTAATCAAATTACCAACGCAAGAGAAAATCGATCCTAAGAGCTCTTTATGCCATTAATTTTTTTCTTCACACTATTTCCCCTTCAAAGTTGTTAAAAAAGTAGAAAACCCACAATTAAGTTGAGACGTTTAGTTGAATAACAGCGGTGTTTATCGTATGGCCCACTCGTTTACGAGTTTTCAGAGCAATTTGATGTCATCGATCCCTCCCAACCCTACCTTCACCACCATCGTCCCAAACGTTGGCCGATTACGACAACGACTAAAGTTGTGTATGATCAGTGGTCGAACCGGGTAACTAATCAATCTTTACCTTATTCATCGCCTGAGTTTAAATTTTCACTAAGAAAGTAATTAGCTGGGAGGAGACATAGCTGCTCTCTGAAGCTTCTTTTTTGCTAAATTCGTTCGATCCTGTCCTCTTATTTTTTCTCTGTGAACTCAGTTTTAGGTATGAAAATGGAATCACTCTCTTATACAGCACTCTCTACTCTCACCTCATCTCCAATTCATCTCGCACTTACTCAGTCAACTCGATTATCTTCTCGCTGAATACCTTAACTGTGACGACTAATCTTTATTATTTTATTTATGTGACGTTTGGGAATGATACTTTCATGTTATAACGCTTTTTAGAATCAATAAAGTCGTTTTATAACATTTTATTTCCTGCTTAAATTTGCAAGACAAGATACATCCAGCAAGACACTGCTACAGCATCCCCCATCTCAGTACATTTACGATCCTACGCATTGGTATCAGTGCGCACACTTTTGAACATAAGAGCGCACTTCTGAATTTTAATCAATGTATGCAAGGGCTCACAGTAAACTTAATTAGTTCAACTGAAAATCAAGGTTATTTTTCAGCCACGGAGAAGTTTTTCAGCTCAATTAGGATGGAGAAGTGGTTTTTTTGGACGCTATAGGACGAATTTTTCCCTATCAGATCTCATCTCCAGAAGTGCACAGACTGATCAAATCAGATAATACTTGAGAGGAACGTGTTGAGATTTTGAATGTGTTATTTGCTTTTTTAGGTTTAAGAGTTATGTAGGCCACTAATTCAATAGAACACAACTTCTTCCATAATGCCCTCAGGTTTTTCACGTTTTTTTTACTTGTTTTGGTTATCATAAAGTTAACATCGATTTTTGAAAAAAGAAACCATGGCGATCGTGATTGTGATTGAGTGCCCACGTGGTACGGTGTTCTCGTTCTTCACTTCGGCGCGTTATTGAGTAGCTAAGTAGGTAGATTCTGCCGAACTTTCGACCGTATTTTGCAGTGAACATAGAAGTCGAGCTGATTTCAGCATTGTCACCGTTCATTCCACCACATTGTTGTTGCTTATAGGTAATAGTAATAGAGGATATGTTGTGTTAGGTTATATGTTTGTGCAGCACCGCTTTGATAATTCTCCATGTCCAGGAGAATTTCTTACGTGCAATATAGGCAGTTTATTTTGGCAAAGAATCCAATCTTCTGGCATTATTGTAAAGTTGAGCCTGCAGACGCTTGCGTCGGAGTTATCATAACTGCGAGTATCTTACTCACTTTTTTAACAGACTACGATTTCATACAAAGTACCTTAATGCAGTAAACCCTATACATTCAAGAGTCATAGCATATTCGATAGTGTATTGTTACCCCTTTATGTTTTTTGCAAGTAATTTGCACCACTACATTTTTTCTAAAGCAAAATCTTGACATCACCAAGTATACGGTGTTACCAATTCTGTGACCGATATTTTGATTAGTTTCTGACCAAACTAAGGGACTTGCTTGTTTATATTTAATTTTTAGAGATATAGTGCACTTGCTCTTGAACCAAATAATTCATAAAGTAGATGAATATTGTAGATAGTATCGAAAATGTGATGTGAAATTTCGGGAAGGAAATCCAGATGTGCACGATGTTCGCTGCTAGGATAGTCTATGGCCTTCATTTGAAATGTTTCTGTGGGTATTTCAACCGTTATATGTGAGCCAATAATCCATTCATCATTCAGTTTTCTTCCGCCTTCTTTTCGAAAGTAATCGAAAAACTGGATAACTCGTCCGTGTCATCATTAGAGAAGGATCGCTGTTAGATGCAGCGCTCACAGCCTCATCACATCTATTACTATTTCTTCTCTTCTCATAATTAATTTCATTGCTCTTCCTGCAAACCAAACTCCCGCAGACATTGAGCGCCATGCAGCATTTGACTTCATTCTTTCGTTTCCTTTTTTGATATCTAAAAGCATTATTCAGATTGTTACGACAAGCATACATTCACATTGCATTACATTACACTTATATAATTATACTATAATTACAATTTTTCTTCAAAAAAAGGCACTCTAGCATCGAATATGGTAGTCGTAAATTTCACTTAGCTCGGTTATAAGCGTAGAAGCTCTGTTGGTATTACGTGCTATTCGTATAGCTTGGCTATGAGCCGTGTTTTGACCCGACAGCAACCACCTTTCCATTAGTGCATGTCAATCAATAGCAAATTTTTGAGAAAGTTCAGTTACTCTGATCACCCTGGTGAGGATAACAAGTGAACACAAGCGCTAAGCTCTCAGGTGTATGACGGATTCCCATCGGGTGAGGAATGTTGGGCCACTTAATCGCCAGGCAAAATTGCGTGTTCCCCAGTTAGATTCGAAGGTGGCTAACTAAACGAGCAGCACCGAAGACAGCAGCACACTCGCCATGGAGACGCAGGATATTCATCGGAAAGGATCCGAATTCCCTCTCGTGTTGAATTTTCTTTTGCCTTCCGGATCTATGTAGACAATGGTGGTGCATTCATGCGCGAGTATATTTGTTGGTACTCTGGATTATATCGATCATGCGATGTTGGTTAAGCCAAAACCCGCAATCAACTTACTGGAAAGCACACTGGATTGTGTGTTTGGAGATGGTGTTCTCTAAAGAACAAACCTTATTTCCGTTCTTAGATAATTAGACAATCTATTAATGAGCAACCTACTCTAGTACGGTAGTATTTTTTGCGAATGTAGTTGTGTTTTGCTAAAACGCTACGAAACAATTATCGGGTGGCATTCAATGAGAAAAATTGTCGCAAGAGAGCAACGACTGAATTTCTGCTGATGTCTAAAAAAGCCGTTAGATGTAAATTGTGTAATTTTCACCACAGTAGTGTTCATAATACTTCTTCAATTCTGAAGACAACTAAACGGGACAGGAGAACAGTTCCGATGCGAATGTGTGTGAATGTCGACTTGTACAAGTTGCTATTTCGGTATTCGCTCTAACTCGTTACTATCAGCACGTCCCAGGAGTCATCGAATGTCTCGTTATGTGCTCTTGTAAATGACGCGAATATCGATATATTAGTCCATCCAGAAACGTCGCACTACTTCGACATAATATAGGAGAAGTCGGCTAATATATTTTCCTTTCATAATGGCATAGTGGGATTTCGGAAATATACATGGAATTTTTCTCAAGAGAAAAAGTAAAATTTAATTGATTCTCTGACATCAGACTATTACTCTTGCCATGGGAATCTAAAGGAGTACAATATTCATGAGCTTATGGGAAGTCAATGAAGAAATTTGTTACTACTTATCGATAAACGGATACCTATTTCAATTTTCCGTAAGAACGGTTGAAGGTCGATTAACGTTTTTGCGAACAGAATCATTTTTATTTGACCGCCACTTGCGGTGTTTTGATGTTACAATATACCCAACAGCGTAAACTGCTGTGGCAAAAGCATTTGCGTCGGCCAGGATTCGAGCCCAGATCTCACTCTTTCCGAGAGCGTGTGATAAACTATTGCACCACCGGGTGGTGCACAAAAGAGTCGATGGCACAACGGTTTTAGCACACGCTCCCGGAAAAAGTGGGATCTGAGTTCGAATCCCGGCTGACACAAATACTTTTGCACAGCACTTCTACACTATTGGGTATTTTTTCGCCATCGTCAATTGGAACGTTTGATTGATATGTCGATGTCCATACATTCCAAAAAATATGGGCTTACTGGGCTTCTTGAGGTTACCGTTCAATTATCAAATTTCCGTAAAGAAAGAAGAGAAAGAAAAGATCTTCGGGTCTAAATAAGGAGCCAGTGGATAGCGAATCCTAAAGATCTTCACTCGTGCAATGAGCACTACTCTACCGTCACGTTCGCGAATATGTTTGTAAGACTACATTCAAGGTTCACCATATTATAAGTTCGACATTTCCTTAATACCTTCGTCAGTTGTCCAGAATCGAGAAAAAGCACGTTGTCTCGAGGTAGGTGCTGCGATTTTCAAAACTCGTGGAAAATAAATTTTCGGGCTCTCTTGTGCTTTTTCTTTCCATCGGTTTCTTACGACAATGTTTTCCGTTGATGTCTCACATTTCGTGCGAAATTCTTACCCTACGATCGGCGAAATCCGAACTCAGCTCTCCTGCCGCTCTGCGCTCGTCGGTAAGAATTGGTTTGCCTCTGCACATCCCTCTGTTTTTTTGGATCACTATAGACATCGTCATTTATGTTCTTTCTTCTTTTTTTATTTTCTAACATTTTAAAAATTTCACCTCTATTCATTCAACATTAGGACTACCTTGGATTTTATGCAAACTAATGATTTCCTTTTTTTCAAGTCTCCTTCTCGGCTATGTTTGCCATAATCATCCTTTCGTAAAACAGCCGTGTATGTATAACACCATAGTTTTTTCAGTGGTAGCAGTAAATCGATAAAACGTACTTATAGAAATATTCAAATTGACGCTCAATAACTCCAAAGCGCATGTTTCTATCGGAAATTCATGCTAGTTTTAGGTTATCATTTGGTTAAACCGCATTAAAATTGTAGCTTACATTTGTTACTACTAAATCACTACTCATAAAAGTATTGTCTCAAATACTTGATGTTTTCGGTAATCGTAGATAAATTCTAACAGTAATGGAGACGGCTGGAACACGCGAAATTAGATACTTTTCTAGAAAACTCTTTTCATTGCTGACAGTAACTAAAGCTCTAAAATCTATTAAGGAGTTAATGCAAGTTTAAAGTAATTTAAAGTCGAATTTTCTGACAATAAAGTTGCGGCATTGATTTTCGCCGATGGTTAGAAATGAAGCATCAAATGACAGCCGAACAAGTGCGGCGACAACAACAATTTTCTGCAGGATAACGTAATATTACAACCCAATCTCTGGATTTTACTACTGTTTTTGATCTAGCTCAATCTATTCCAAATACAGTACTTGACTGAGCCTTCAGTGAAGCTTAAGGACACCATATTCAAATGAATAGTTTTTTGAATAAAATGCATGTAGCGCAAAGGTTAAAGGTGCTGTGCAAAACGCTTTCATTGAATCGATCCTCAGCTGCAAATCTCCCAAATAATTCACCTAACCGTGATGGGAAATTAGGTTCCAAATTCGTCTGGGAAAATAGCATCACTGACTTGACACATCACTAAAATGTTATACGTCATCGTATAGACCAAATATGCATTCGTTCACTTCTCATGGTGAATTGGAATGTATAGCGCTTGAGTGATCAACTTTAACAGATTCCACATGTTATAATGTGGCTTCAACTACAACATGGGATCTATCATCTCCTCTTCGCACTAACATTCTTGATGCTGATCCAGCCTTTCCTGAAATTCCCCGATTTACGTGCCGTGCCGGAACACTCTTCGCTCCACCGCTGTCAGTTATTACTTTTTGTGAATCGGAGAGATTTCTACTGCTCTGCAACTTTTCCAGAACAACGGAGATCTCTGCGAATAGTCAATTTGCTACTTTAGGACGAAGTATTATGCCGAATTCAAAACATCAGTTTGGAAATTTGCAGTTCAAATTTCTTCTTGGTTTCTTCTTGATGAGTCAAACCACGTCAAACGTGTTGTAATGAAATTTATTTTAATAACTGATGTTTTGAAGGATTTCGCCTTTTTCAGAGCGTGGAAAGATCGGATTGTCTGTAATTCAATCAGCCAGACACCTTCATTACCCAGCAGAGAAGATTACCAAACCTAGATTTCAATCACATCAATTGAAAAGCAACTTTCTAACAAACCCCTTGCTCCTTATGAGTCCACCATTAAGCACTCCAAGTGAAGACCAACTGTACAGAGTTTATATGGACGGTCAATGCACTCTCATATCAAAATATTAGTCTTATATACTCTGTCAAATCACTTGTGATAATAAGCCACTTCTCCCTGCAATTCATGTTGAATTATTCAGAATGCTCCGAGCGCTAAGATTCTAGATTTCCCTGTTGTGTGTCTGTGTCCTACACGAGCTTATTGTAGTTCTTCATTTGGTTCTAAATTGGTCGACTAGGTGTTCTTCTAATCGTATATAGATTGACCCACCGGTTTCGCCGATGTAATTGTCGTCGCACGCTTTTATTTCTTTGAAAAGAAAGGCTGAATGAAGGAGGCCGGGCACGTTATTTCCTCTAAACCTACTCCGAGGAATTACAATTTTCTAGCCATAAGAAATAGTTATTTGCCGGGCCAGCATTCAGAGATTCTACCCTTCATTCTCTTCCTGTAACACAGCTTTGGTTGCTTATAACATGTGCGCGCCTTTTTGTATTTGAAATGGGAGAGGAGAGATAATGAGCCAGAATGTCGTTGTTACATTACTTTCGGTACCATTTAATTCCGTAGCCGTTTCGGACTTGATTTCTGTTCAAAGATTTCATCGTAGATTGTAAACGCGTCGTACGAACTAAAAATAAAGATTATATCTGGAGAGTATGAACTGATTGATATTCTACCCTTCTATATGACAATGAAAAATGGAGTCGTGGAGTTGCTTCTAATAACTTTTTCTGTTTATTATCCACTGACGAATAAACAACTGATTTTAAACTACTTTTATAATACGATCAAGTTCACATCACTGTATAATTGTCTTCTACAACAGATTTTCAGAAATTCCCACCTTCTCTTCATTCTTTTGCTCATACGTTTTTTTCTCTTCTCAACCGACTTGCTTTATCGCACTGAAGAAGTCGTGCGTAGACGAAATGGTCGTCAATCATTGAAGATCGACTGTCAAGGCTTCATTGTGTTGAAGTATTAAAATAGTAACAATTTGAAATAAGTAATTAGCATGTAAGCCACCCTGTATATAAGGACATCGCCGAATGAGGTTCTTCATTCGGGTGTCTTCCACAGAAGATTCGACTCAAACGACAAAGATAATGAGGCTTCTCAACGAAGACGAGCGACTGTGGACAGTGGACTCGATTCGCTGACACTCGAGAAACGAAGATGTCGGAGTGTAGCCGGATAAATCTTATCTATCAACCTTGTGTGTATAAGCTACATCATTGAAAACGCTATCAAAGTAATTTTACAACAACTTCAGTAAATCAACAGCTGAGTCTGCGAAGTTTTGCAGCCGTTTCCCATAGCGGCATTATTGCCATGTCCAAAAATCTTTGTATTCCAATACAAGATGCGGGTTAAGTGATTTTCTTACAAACGTTAAAGTATTGCTCTACAAATATCCACCATATAAATATGATTAATATGAATAGTATGTTTTCAGCTTGAAATTCAGGGTATAAAGTATGGCGTTGATCTTCTATTTCCTAGAGAACGCAGATTTGTCGACTCCATTGAGGATTACAGAAGTTACCGAAAGCATATTTGGCCTTAAGAACGACTTTCGGTCCCTTTAAAGTGTATTAGCTCGTCGTTCTTAATATCTTAGCTAAATCTGGTGTTATTATGTCGACCGGTGGGGGAGAGTTTATCCAATTTATAGTGAAATCGGACCAACATCATCTTACATCTACGAGCCAGCGCATAACACGTCCCGTATGATATTTTTTGCGCAGATGTTTACGTGTTGTGCAGACATGAACCAAAGTCTCACGTCGTCTGCCATTGACGATTCTATTGTTTCCTTAATCGGCTACATCAATTTTTCATGTGGAAGTAGTTCAATGCGAAAGGACGTCACATGTGAGGTTTTGAATCCTCGACGCTATAGACGAGACTATTTCCGTTATCTGTCATGGTTAGAGAACCAATACAGTTGAAAAAAAATAGATATTCGTAAGAGTCTAAATAATACAGACATGACGGCTGACGTTCGTCAACCCTGTTTGCTCGATCTTCGCTTTTTTCATTATTTGTGCGACTTTTTTTCGATGTATACTCGTCCAAATGCAGTTATTGGATTCTATTACGAGCACACTAGGCGGAAATCCACCAGGGCTTCGATTTTCTAAGCGACTCCACTTTTTTGTGGAGATAAAATTTTTTTCTAGGACGAGATCATCGTAGACATTCTAGTTTACAGAATATACTTTCCGCAACTGCACACAAAACTATGTGGACAGCGGCTTTCGACTTTCTGTCAAAATAGTTCGACAGTATTCCAAATTTCGTGAAATATTAGTTTTGTCGGATCAATTAGCGAAATTAGAACTTGCACAGAGTCAGACAGAAAAATGCTCGAATATTTAAAATTTTTCTGAAATAGTATTTGAACATGGAGACATTTTAGCCGCTGCCACTGAGATCTGAGATGAGACTTCTACATAATTACTGTATCCGCAATAATGATACAATAAACCCGCGCGCTCAACAACGGAACCTGTTTTCCATTTAATCTTTCTTCTAATATATTTACTGAATACACCTCTGTTTTTTCGGAAAAAGTTAGTTCCGAGATTCCTCACGAATTT
Organism: Parelaphostrongylus tenuis; assembly: GCA_019055375.1. NCBI lineage: Eukaryota > Metazoa > Nematoda > Chromadorea > Rhabditida > Metastrongylidae > Parelaphostrongylus > Parelaphostrongylus tenuis. Next base: position 109,958 of record JAHQIW010001219.1, read on the forward strand.
TTGTCTAAACAATCGTCGATGAGGATTTTTAGCGTAAACTTTGCACAAATACACATGCATGCTCTATTTCCCTCCCGCTCTTTTTCTCTACCGCTCCTTAGTTTTCTTATTCTGTAGTGCAGTATTTTGTTCTCTAACTCTCTTTTGTCAGTCGTTCATTTATTGGCAAGGTCTATTAGTATTTGGAAAGTTTTTTTTTGAAACCTTCTGGTTAAATTCAAAAGAAAGTAAATCTAATTGTCCACAGTATATCTCCATTAGATTAATTTCTATTTAGTTGCTTAATTAATCAAGTTGATTATTGACTTATACTTGAACGTCTATACAGAACCTCCATGTAATTTCTTCACTCTCCAGAATAAGTAATGCTTTCTTTTTGGCTCCTTTTAAATCTTGTTATCTGGTTGTTATTCAAGAAAACTTCAGTAGATTCTCACACTAAACGCAATTTTCTTCGCATCCTAAATTGGGTGGAAAGAAGTCCTCTTTTAAACTCAACGATATATGTGTATTGATTACTTGGTAAGACTTATAAGAAGAGCCTTTTCATTATCGACTGGAGTCAATTCACAGACATTACAAAGATTACATTACAAAGATCTAGTCATTACAAAGATTGTTCAACTCCTAGCAAAAAGCAAAAGTAAAGTAAAAGCAAAAGTCGGCAGATGTCGAAGCATTTGTAACTAGTTTAAAGTATAATTTTTGTGTTTTGTAAACAGACACTTTTATAGGCCTGTAAATCAGAGTTGACTTACCGTATCTGCTAGATGTTACGATCGTTTGTAGCCCACTAATCGTTGGATCATTATCTGTAATAATTTCATTATGGTCGCAGTAGATGTTAGTAATTCACCCATATCCTCTTAATGGACCAAATATAGGTGCAGATGATGGACTAATGAATCGTGTGCATGTAAAGCACTATTCACAATATTTTTTTATCAAGATTTTTCAGATAGTTATTTTTGTTTCACTCTTATCCTATTTTCTCTAACATTCACTCTAATCTCTTATTCTCCATATGAGCTTATGAGTTCTGTAAATTCCCGTTTTCTAGTAATATTTTCACTTATTCGTGTTTTCGACATCAGCTTGGTTTGGTGTCCATTCCTCCTTCATCTTTCTTTCTCATAAAGCATATGATGTTAAGCAATTTGGAATATTACACAAATTTTATATGAATTTTTATGATTTGGACAAAAAGTGAAGTCAATGGATTTTTGCAATATTAATGAGGTACTGAGCCATAGTCGTGTCTTTGTTTGCTATTATAATGTTTTAAGACTAGGAATGTCTTAAGACAACGAATGTGAATTTGGCATTGTAAAAACTTCGTTTCATTCTCAATGAGCGTCATCCATTGGAAAATTGGCGACTTTCTCCTTTGTGAGCGTACTCACCTGCCAACTAGTCGTTTTGCTAAAAATAGAAAGCTTCGCCAACCTATGGAATCAAGCAATCCAGAAATCGCGCACGCCACGTCACCCTCTCATTGTGCTACAGTATGCTTACACTCATTGCAGCATCCAGAAAACAACTGAGGTCTGATTAGAATAAGTGTAGCTTGCTTATATACTATAGATTCACCTCTCTTCATGCGCAAGGGTGGCGCTTCATTGGCAATTTCGCGACAAGATCTTATTTCAGAGTGAGATTTTTTCTCTCACTTTTTATCTATTAAGGTCTCCCCATTGATTTGGCACTTAAGAAATAAACACCAGATTTATTAACTAGAATTAATCAAAACTGCCCAACAACACTGTTCAAAATATGCGCCATGAGCTTAAACACATTTCTGCCATCTCTCACGCAACAAATCTATACCGCGCTCATACAACTCGTCACCTTCGGATCCAAAGAAAGTTGTCAATACTCGACGCAAATGACTGATGTCTCGGAACGTCTTCTTACTCAGTAAGTGCTCCAGCGATCGGAAGAAGTGATGGTCAGACGGCGAAAGGTCAAGTCTGTACGGCGGGATGATCCAGCAACTCCCAGCCCAGTTCGATCAACTACCTCTTCATTAGTTAACGACATGCAGCCTTGTGTTTCCTTCGAACAGAATGTGATTGCGACGACGTCGACGTGGCAGAGCCCGATTGCAGCGGTCCTGGTGCTTACAGTGTTTGGCGCTGTTCGTTTCTTCGATTGGCAGCAAATCCTAATGAATCGGCCCGGTGCGATCCCAAAAGATGATGAGCATAGCCTTTGGCGCGTGCATTGCAATAGTGCAAGAACTTATGATGGGCCTAACATTTCCTTATTTTTTAGAGGAAATAATGCTTATCACAGATGTTTTATATGTTTATCGCACAAAGTGAATGAATAACTGGCTAGATTTTCAGTGACAGTTGTGATTTTCTTATTCGAATATCTTCGAGTTTCTGACTATCTTCTGTTCATTTCCTTTTCGCTTCCACATGCAACTTCTTTTTCTTTTCTTTTTCTGAATTGACTTAACGTGCCGAGACCGTTGTTGAATGAGCGTTTCGAATATTGGTGTGTCTGCAGATGGTTGAATGAAGACGGCCGTGTTCGGTCACGACTCAGGCGGCGACGGCCCGACTGCGTCGTGTTGTGGCGCACCGTCGCTGACCTTCACGCCTCCGGCATCGCTGGCGCTGGCACCCAACCACCAACGCCGAACGGGCGCCTCCATCAGCGCCGGTGGCGCCACTTCCACCCGTCCGCACTCCAGACGTACCAGCCGGATGCAGAATGTGGGTTGAAATCCGATGATTTACCTTTCTATGAGATGCTTTTATTGCTGAGAACATCGTTCACGTTGAAGACTTTAGAACGAGATCAAAATCGGACGTGAATGTCGCTTGAAGTTTCTAAGATGAAGAGATATTCGTTCGTTGTAGACAATAGTAATAGTTATTGAAACGCTTAAAAATATTTAGGACTACGAAACAAACAAAAAGGTTCTTCTCAAGTTAGAAAGTTTGGCGATTTGAAAAAAATAGGTCTCTCAGCTGAGCATCTTTATAGCTAGAAATCCTGGTGCTTGCCGGGCTGCTTCTATGCATATTTTGTTTCCCTAAATTTTAAATGGAAGTTTCTTTCAATAGGCGCTTTTTTACCTGCGGGTTTGAGGCATTTTTGCCATCTAGTAAGCCTTTCAAATTTATTTTCACAAATTGCCTTCATTTTCCAAAATCTCTTAAAGGTACTTCCTTTGTTTTTGCAAGTTTTTGATACAATTTTAGGAGAGTTTTTCTCCTTTGTTTTGTTCTGCATTTTTTCTCAAACTTTCTCTTAAAGTTTCACGAGCTTGATTTGCACTCGCCAGACGGCGTTTAAAATTGAGTACCAAAAAAAGGAGCTTTTAACGGAATGGCGTTCACTTCTACTAATTTAATTGAAGAGACAGTGATTTTTTTTTTTTGACGAGCGTTTCAGTCGACTGCGACATTAGGAATATCATAATGGGAATGAATGCAAGACTTTCCAAACCGATTTTGACAAGAGCTTATCATTTCTTCCTCCTTTTATTTTAGATCATCGTCCAGCTCTCTTTCTACTCTTTTTCATCCGTTCTTTGTTGATTTTCATTGTTGTTTGAACGTGTTAGAGCCTTTGCTGCGTAGAAGTGATACTGAAATGTTCATAATTGCATATCCGTCTATTTCCAACAATTGACGGCCAAGAGTTCATTCATTTATTATTTCTTCCTTTGACTCCATATATTATCTAGTTTATCAGATTAAAAAAAAGTGATTCTGCTCCGTAAATCAGTGCAACTACCGGCTATTTTATTTTTTTACTTTTCTTCTTCATAATTGTCACAAATATGCATACATTTTTCATTTATACGACTCTAAAAGTGAATCATAAGTACAGCAGAATGCAACAGTGAAAGGCAATCGTAACACTCAATTTCTTCACGGGATAAAAAGCTTTCGTAGCGAGAATTGCCTCACAGCAGTTTTTCTTAAAACATATGTTTTCAGTAAGATAAAGAATAGTATGTCAGGTTTTGGAGTTCTCTTTGAGCCATAATCGATCAAAATTTAAAGCTCAGCGAATCATCTTTATTGCTACCGTAGCACTAACAACAATGATAGACTGGGCAGGTGGGCACTCCGCTATGGCTCGTGTTATTTGGTGATAAGATTCACGGAATTAAAAGAGTTACACCCTGTGAGCTACTGATTATGATGTGGTGCAGCGCTCAAAATGGAACTGCATGATGCTTTGGTTCATTTTCATCAGAGAATTAACCATATCACCGTTATTCTAGTTACTTCGAACACGACGCCCTCTTTTGATAAACTACATTTTTCCCATTGAGTTCACATTCGAAATACGTTACAGCACTTGTAATCATTTTCATTGTTTACAGTTGTTCCGTATGAACGAAGAAAGATATGGAATGAACTTTGATCGGACCCTGTAATTAGCTATTGAACTCTCTCAATGATAACTTTATTCAAGCGTGCTTCTCTGAATATTTTATACTGGTAAATGCTTGGTTTTTTGGTGGGAAAGTATGCATTTGCAATAATTTGAGTGAGCCACCCATGGCTTATCACATCATGTTTCAGAGTGTTGACAATTCATTAATGTTCAACAGAGGTTTGCTTCAGGTATTGTCCGACAAACAGTAACATTATAATTTTTTGGAATTGATTTCTACAGAGCAGTCGGTGGTATTATTTTATGATAAATAAAATTTTCATTTGTTTATTTTGCTCATCACTCAGTTCTCTTAGGTATATTGAAAACATCATAACAATGCAAAATGCATTAAAATACTAATAATTCCGAGGATTTTCATTTGTTTTTTCTCCGCAAGCGCACCTAGCAATTTAATTTAAATAAACAGTGGTATTACTTGTTGAATTGTTTCTGTCATTTTATAAATTACTAAATAGTTTAGAATGAGATATTGAACAAACCACACAAGCTTTATTCTATTTCAAAAATTGCCCAACAAATGTGCACAGTGACGAATTTTGTATTTATCATGTGATATCAATCTCGATAAAGCCAGTGAAGAATCGTGCAAGTTTCCCGATCACTTCGTCCGTGACAGAAAGCGAACTCGTTCGACATGACGTCGAACATCGACAGTTGCTGACAATCACTCGTCCTTACCACCATGAATGATCGATAGGTCACTGATGCGATTTTGGATTTCAATAATGCAAAGGATAAAGCTCTCGGCGTTCATCAATCCCTAAGGGATGCGCCATACATTCGTCTCCAAATTCTAACTTTGTTTGAGGCGAATGAATGCATATCTGGCCTTTAACATGACTCGTGGTGGTCTCACGCTGTACCGAGTCAGTCCTGCTTATCCTCCCAGACAAGTCTAGTACGAATACCGACTCCGGACGGAGGGATGGATAGCTTAATGAGCTGTGAGCATGAGATCGAACCATCGACTTTGTGTGCGACGCAGAGCACCCCTAACTACTGCGCTACATGCGCTCTTCTCCGGTAATTAGCTTCTTGATGCGCACCAGAATGTCGTTCTGCGTTTCACCCTTCGCGTTATACATTTTACGTCTCATGTAAGTATTCGCGTATACGGGTTTGTCTATGTCTATCAGAGTGTGTGTATCATAACATCGGCACCAGCAGAGTAGCAGTAGACGTCGTCGTCACGTTAATTTGTCGCACATCAATCTTCATTCCCAGTGTGTAATTGGGATTTGACATTAAGCGTAAGGAATTTTGATTCATTTACCCAAATCTTTGTTCATATTGCCGGATTCGGCCATTCACATCTTGCTATGGCATTACGTTCTCGAGGTCTGTCTTTTTTTCCATATCGGTTATCACAACTGGTCTCAATACTACTTAGGTTACTTCTTGTTAACCATTGACTTTTATTGTAATGATTTTTATTAAAACAAAACCACTTATTGCTTACTTGCTACTTACTAATTACTTTGGGTGCATGAATGCCAATTATACAATATACAGTAAAGAGCTACAGTTACGTAAAAGAGCTGTATCGTAACATTTTGAATATTCGCACGTGTTCGATATTAGATTATATAAATTGTATTTGAACGTTTAGTATTATGAAGAGTCGACGCTTGAATGTCAAGTGTTTAATGATACTTGTGGGTTGAAAAGTGGTTACATCTCAATATCGATAGCTATAATATCGTTTTTGACCGTTGCATGATCCTGCGTTTATAATCGTGATTACGGTACCCGGACAAGCACCAGAACATATAAGTGCTACCGTATCCACATGTGTCTCTATGTTCTATCAACGACATCGAACCACACACAGATTGACGCAGTTGCTGGTCAGTAATGGATACATTCAGGTGGTTGCGTTAATTATTAATCTTATTGGTTTAATTGAATAAACAGTGCTAAGCTATTGTAGCAGGTAGATTTGTTCCGTATATTCCTCACCATTCATCGTTTTGATCTTTCCAACACACCTTTTTTTTCTTATCACATTAGTTTGTGGCTGTCATATCTCCTCATCGAGGAAAAGCGCGTAAAATGTATCATCAAACATGTTTATAAATAGAATAAAAAAAAACTTTTCAACAACATGTTCAAACTCTAAATCAAATGCAGTGATATGACCATTTTTGGTCGGCCGGTTATTGTACCTTCTATTCATATTGATCAAATTTTCTAACTTTTCTTTACCATTCAAAAATGCAATCAATACTATTTACCTATAGATCCCTCAATTCGAACGATTTCGAACTCTGAATAATACTTAGGCCCAGTAATGTAGAGTGATGTGCAAAAGTGGCAGGCGGATGACAGGATGCGGATGCGCTGTAGCGTAGAAAGAGTGGTCTGCAAAATGGGCGTCAGTAGTGCAACGGGTTAGAGCACGCGCTCCCATGTAGAGTGAGATGCGGGTTCTAGTCCCGCCTGACGCGAAAATTTTGCAGATCACTCTACATTAGCGCGTATCTCTATGAAATCTTACCACTACTGGTCAAATAAAAATGATTCTATTCTATCGATAATACGTTGGTCGATCAGCAATAGAGAAGCAATAAAATTGAACATATGCCAAAGGCTACCTTGTATTTGACCTGAAGCATAAGGTGGATGCAAAAGATGGACTCTTTGTATATGCTCGAATTAATTACGTACAGGCAGCCGTTTCCTTGTATCTCAACACCTTTGTGATTGAATTTCGCACTGTACATTATAATTATAATGAAATTTAGGCTGAAAATAGAATATGAAATTTTGAAACCTAATGACCTTGTGTTCCACATTTATGAGAATTTGATAAATTGCGCAGATTGATAAGCTGCAACTACTCACCATATCAAAATATTTTCACCTATCTGTTACTGTTTCCTCGCCAAAATGAGTAAGTTGAAAGGTCTCATCGAAAAACTTTGATGTTTTTCATGTTCCTCAAGCAGGCGTAACGTGATGTGTAGCTCTGGTTTTTGAGTGAATCTAAGTAAGCGTTGCGGGTAGAGATAATATGATTACTACTGTTATTACCACTTGAATTTTTGGACAAGCCGTCCTTTCATGTCGCATTCTCAACACTTCTTCCATCCATTTACTAATCGTGAAGCCTGCCATCTACAAAGGTGACCGAATATGTGTGAGGATTCGAACGCCACTTGGCAAACTGTCATGTTTTTCTCTTATTGACATAGTGAATGCCGATCAGACGCCATTTTCCCTAGAACGATGGGATAATTCGTCCCTGTCTTCATCATAAGCACTAGGCCACCCATGTGAATGGAAGGGAGATTTAGTGCTTTTCGACTTGGTTTTTTCAGATTCTGTGTTGAACACAGCGAATTACTGATACCATCAGCATTATCCCCGAATGCTAGAAGAGAAAGGATAGGGCGGTCGGTGATACTCAATCCTTAGAATCATGCTATGTGTTCGACTTTAGAGATAACTAGATGCGTATTTGGCCAGCATACAAACTTTTGAGATGCTGATGGTCCTCAAGCTTGTTTTTCATGTATTGTACCAGTTTGCTGACTTCAGAGAGATGGAAGGCTTTATTGACTCGTACTGCGAGATCAAATCAGCATCACGTATACATATTGTGGGGTACTTCTAACCACTACGCTACACGTCGCTACTGATATAGTGTGCGCTAAAACAGGGTTTATTATAATCAGTTCTACCACTTGGGCATTTTATATTATCATACTCTATGATAGTCATCTTATTCCAACTACACATAAAAACTTCTGTTATGTTTCTTCTGGAAAATATGTCGACATCTGTTTTATTTCACACCTATGATAGCTACGGTATTAACGGATGTCCTCTGTTCTCAAGTATTTTTACAACTTATGAGCATAATCTTAGTCGTTGTCGAAAGTATGATTCTCGTGACCGTTGTTTAGAGCCCATTCTTTAAATGAAAAAAAAGGTATAACTGCTTGCGATACTAGAACCATTTGCATAACACCAGAAAAACGTCGATTGATAGTCCGCAAACAGTACCTCTAAGAATTTCATAATCATCTGCCGATTCGCCAACATATTCGTGTCATGATGTATGATTCGTTAGTACACGAACCAATGCTGCAAAAGTTTGAGAGCTGACTTGAACCGTTCGATTATTTATGCTCAATCTCGTATCGTTTGTTCGGGTTACATGCAATTTTTCTCTGACGACCAACCAATCACAGCGCGGCTGGTCATTGCATAGAAACCGGTTTTCACTTAGTGATCAATAATTAGTTTTGACCCGACGAGCTAGGAGTTGTTGAGACCGCTATTGTATTCTTCCGTACACAGACTAAAAATAGGCTTAAGGATGACTCGGGGAACCCAAAAAATGGTTCTAAGGGACATACCTACCGCACCATTTGTACACAAAAGTGTACTCGTGCTCGTTAAAAACTATTCCTAACAGGATGCAAAATTCAACATTCATACAGAAATTGTATACCAAGCTTGGTGGAGGCAATAGAAAACAGCAGATTTTCCGGTGACATTTTCAGCATTTTATGCAGATAGAGCTAGTATGTTGGGGAAGAACTAAGCAACAAATCACTAGATGTGCTTACGATGTTTGCCTGATTAAGCTCGTCGTACAAATTGCATAATAGAAACTTGTTTACTCAGATATTTGAATCGCTTGTTTCCACATTACATGCAGTACCCACCATTTGTTTTATTCGTTTCATTATCTTACAAACTCCATAAGGATGGTTAATGACATTTACGGATTCGCCTGTGTCTTGAAGATTCGTTTCATGAAAGATCGAGAAACATCGAAAGTTTCAATATTATTCCTCAGATCATTTCTCAGCGACCATTTTGAGTCTTTGAGCAACTTTTTTTCATACGTCTTCGCAATTGATCGCTCATGGATTTCTTTCACCACCGACCAGACCACATGACGCTTGTGTGTTGTGTTATAGCGGTTATTGGTTTCCTGTATGAAAAGTTTGAAACGTTTCATGACTTTCTCGATGCCTTTGTCGTGTACGCCGTTCCTTATCACCTCTTATGTGGGTAAAGTTAACCTACGTTCATATTTGTATATGGTGTATCGACTGCATGGCTCACATACCTCTTCGAGAAGCCAATACTGCAGTTTCGTCCGAGATAGTTGTAGAACAACATTTTCTAGTTATTCTCAAAATTAATAGGCGCTATCAAATGCCTCTGAGAGTTAACCTATCGTGGAAACGATACGATAACGTTTGCTTGATGGTCTGATCACTTTTACGAGTGCTTTGAACTCCATAAGCCGGTGTTTCCGTCACAGTAAGTATCTTGAACAAGGGTATTATTTTGAACCCGAACTCCGTCCACTACGTTAGTTTATCATTGCCCTCGACGCAGTCCTAGTTCTCGTTGTAGAGCACCCGTGATATTTTTTGGAGAAGGAAAGTTTCTTTGCCTGATGTTAGAAGTGATGTTTCCAAGTTTTCAATGGTCATTTCAACATGAAACTATGTAGAAACTTTCTTTTCCTATGGCGATGCGATGTGAATGTTGGAAACAGTTGGTGTTTGCAAGTGCTGACCTTAACTTTGAAAATTTTACAATTCAAAAACGTGCCATACTACATCAGATCTACCAAAAATCAATGATTTTTTTCCATCGCTTTCTCCAGCTGTTGTTGTTACAGCGTAATCGGAACGGGAGAGGATGTACTAGGGTATCCAGTTGTTTTTATCGCAAACTTCCCGCAGCTTTGCAGATTTGATAGCCGACTGATTGATCAGAGTTCTTCGTTGTCAACAAGCTGCTTGGTCGTCTGGATTTTCCCGATGTAAAGCCAATGCTGTTTTCCCGACAAATCATCGACATCATTGGATTTCTTGCGCTATGCTTTAGAATATCCGTTGTCTGATGATGATTTCCTTATGAAAATTAGGTAAACACACTCGCTCTTCTCTGAATCTTTTTCTTACTTCAATTTCGTTGTTATTTTAATCTCTGTTCAGTGCATTTTTAGTTTCACTTTCTATCAACATCTTAGTTGGAGCCTTTTTTTTATAGTATGACAAGAAAAGAATTCCGATTTAATCCATTTGCGACACGGGGAATCTTTCGTCGCCTACAGACCCTCTTTTCCTTGACGGTGAAAAATAATTATTTAACAATTAAAAGACTTAAGGGACTGCAAACATGGCAGGATTGTAAAAAAAATATTGTTGTACCGTGCTATGAGAATGAATGATATGCATGCTACCACTTATTAAGAGTCACTGTGGTCCATTATACGAACAAATTGCTCCCAACGTTTCTACGTATTCTGGAGCAAATGTTGAGTCTATCTCGCTTCTTTTGTGCCCACGCATTCCATACATTGACCACACTGATTAACATGAAAACAGTAGATTTTCGTCAAATTAGCAGTCAATTACCTTTTGAAAAGTGAGTTTTTGTGAAAGTTCAAATGTAGAACATGGATTTTAAGGTCTTAAGTCTCCTATTTTGATCTGCTTTCAATTATCTATTAAATGGAGTTAGATAGATGTGGATATAGTGAATGTACAAGTTCTAAAACTAACTGAACTAAGAATGAACATTATAATGTTCATAATATCGCGAATGGGTTAGAAACCTCTTCAAATACTTCAAGTCAGGCGGTTTATTACGATAAATCGATAGCTACCTCCTTGAAATCCGTTCATATACCTTGAAGGAAATTTAAATAGTCAATTCCTCGACCGATTTAGCTACTGCTGGCGAAATTTGAGATTCAACGTTTGTTTATTAATGGATACGACTGTAAAGCTCCGTCAAGACCGGTGCTTAAGCCGATTGACGTCAGCTCCTGGGCGAAGAAGCGAACACATAGTTCCAAACGATTCTGATGTGAAAAAAAACAATACTCTTCGAACATTTAAATTGATGGGCCTTACAAAGCATTTGCTATTCTTATGTTTTTTTTTATCAATTTCTATCTTCACTGTGTCACTAATTTATTAGTCCTAATTATGATCATAATGTGTTTGAGTCGACTCATGTGACCGATGGTAGCTTGTCTCTTTACGTTTCATCTCTACATTTATCATATTAATTCAATTAAGGAATGATAAAATCATTCCGCTCATTCGGGTCATACGATATTAATAGCGCGACTGAGTTATGAACAATCTTTCGGCGAGGAGTTCTATCGTCGGACCACAATGTTATGTGGAGCATCGTCGTCAAATCCTTAGCCAACAAGCGCTTACGGTAAGTGATGTTCTTTAATAACTGATGACAATAGATTCTTTCTCTGTTTCTCAATCCTTTGGTTTTCTTTTTCTCTTTTTTGCAGCTCTATTGATTTCCTTATGAAGACTTTATGGATTCCATTACCCACAACCACAATGCTTGAAAAACATCAGCAATTTTAATTTAAATTTATCATAAACGTCACCGCAAACTGAATTTGAATTGAAATTCTGTCTATACTGCGAGAAGTGGGCATTACTGGATTACTGTATTCTCGTTATATTGATTTTCTATTTTTCTATATATTCTTGTGTTGTTATGAGTTTTGTCGAATGATTACCAAAATGTTGTGTGCTTTTGTCTAAAGACTTAAAATTAACACTCTTACCAATCTGATCGCGTCTCTTTCTTCTCACTATGTCTAATCTCTGAGAGAAAACTAGACCAGTTCATATGAATACACTGGTAATTGTGCGAGTCACATGCGTCAGATGCTTCGATACGTCAATCTGAAATTGAACCTTTTGAAAATCTACGCTTATCTACTAATTGGATAGTTATTATGTAAGAGTTAAAACGAAAATAGTGGTGATTTGTACTAGAATAACGGCACAGAATGAAGTGAAATGGCAAGAAACTAAGCAATGTAGAATTGATGATCGGGTCTCTGACCCCATCCGAAGTGATAACGAAATTATCCTCGAGCACACCCACTTTGTCACTTTGGGCTGCTCCTATTTTTCGCGGCATACTATGTGCATTGAATACAACGCATTCTGTCCTCATGCACAAAGTGAAAATCATGTTCTTTCATCAATAGTGGTACTGGTTTTGTTGCTGACTTACCATAACAAGCAACGAAGCGCAAGGGAACTTGTGTATCAGGTCCTTGAGACTCCAAGATCACAATCGAAGACACATTTTTGCAGATGAGAGGCGTGTTTTTTCATAGATAGGAAAAAAAATTCTAGAATTGTGGACGCGATCAAATGAAGCACTTCCTGCATACGAAGTAATCAAAACAGTTGAAAAAGTGAAATCGGTAAGCGAGATGTCCGTTGGTGTAAGAGTCGGTTTCGTAGCTGAGTCGTTCAACTCAAACGTGTGGCTTGCATATGCAGCCGTGTACTATCGTGGTGAAGGATTGGTTCTTTCTGTTGACCGATGAGAAGCACAGCAGTTGGTGTTTCTAGCGCATCTCGTCGGTTTGCTAAACGTGCCTACCTGTAATTGTTTCACTCGGTCCCAAGAAATTGTTATGAATCGAGCTAGCGGCAGACCACCTTGCATGAACTTCCTTCGGTGCAATTTGGATCTTGTGAAATGATGTAGGACTTGACTTCTTTACGATTAACCACTGAACGCATCGTCACCGGTCGTCCTAGAAAAGCTACTTTTTGTCGTACTTCCCGAAATGGCCTAGACTCGACTCGTTGTGGTTGCGCAGTGGAAGTACCAACGACTTTTCAAAATGTCAAGGTCCTTGATCGTAGTTTTATCAATGTAGCATCTATTTTAGTCTGTTAGACTTTCCAACTTGTCACAACACAGTTGTGATGATTACATCAACTTTTTACCGCAAGTTTATGAACAGTCGTAATGTATTTGCATAAAAGAAAACTTCCAATTTGTCGTCGTCGATAGCAGATGGATGTCCGCCACCCTTTCGATTTTCATTATGAATTTCACAAAGATGAGATTCTTCAAACCAACGTTACATCCTGCATCCGTGCCTCATTAACGTTTTGCGCCGTTTGCTCTGCGTACGTTCAAGTTCGATTGCATGAAATTCTATTTTGAAGAAATTGCCAACTACACAATTTTTATAATAATCCAATTATACCGAGCAAAAGTACATCTAATGAGCTTCTCAATGATATATACTAACGCAGCAATCGATAAAAAGCTATTGCTAAAACATGTATTTTAAGAATGAAATAACAAATCCGACATCAATTTCCGAAAAGCGCAAAAATTGGCTCATCACCGCAATTTTTACTGTGCGATTCCAAACACTTGTTACATGCGATTCGTTTCCTCCATGAAATTCCTTGAACATTCCATTTGTTTCTTAAGGAATTTATCTCTATGGATGTATTAGAATGCTGGTCGAGACGATCCTGCTTATAGTTCTGCAACTAGCCAAACTAAGGCGCTTTGAGATGCACATTTGATTGATTACAAGAAGCTGATGGTGCAGGGAATCGAACCAAGCCTTAATTATCACCTTGCTTTCTGATACACTGCATCACTAACCACTGTGCTACTCCTCTACGTTCAATTAAACCAACAATTTGTTCCTTCAAATTCATTTTAATTCGATAATTTGTTTTGGGGAGATGGGGACCGTGGCTGAGTGGTTTTGATGCTTGTTGCGGCGCGATGCGTAGCCAAAGCACCCCAACATTTTCGGCAGTCGACAGTGGACACCATGGGGAACACCGTAGCCGGGATATTCTCTAGATTATAGAAGACGTGCACACCACTATCCTATGCAATTTAAAGAAGAAGACGGAAAATAACGAAGTGAATGCTAGAAGTACTGGGATCTGCACAGTGAAATAAATGTGAGACAGTTCAAATAAAGTGATAGAAAGTGATTTGATTCAGTTTTAATAATTATGATTACATTCTATCCGCACTGTGTGACACGCGATAGTGATTTCATAATAATTTCGTGCAGGGTTTTCGGAATGACAAGTGATATCTTAGAACTTTCATCATTTGTTATCCTCTTAAAGGCAAAGTAACTAATGATTTGTTAAAAACAATAGTCTTTATATAATGAGGAAAAAACCTGTTCAAGGAGGGTTTCCAGTAACTCATTAATGGTAGACTTTGCTATTCTGAGACCAACCTGGTACAATATATTTAGCAAAACGCTATTGATCGGGCATCAAGAGTGCGGCAAAATTGACAACTGGGTGGAAAATGCGTTGAAATCAAGCTATTTCGGTGAGACTTTTTAGTAGTTTTTCGAATACTCTACCCCAGACAGGAATTCAGCTCACCTTCCTCTGAAGTCAATGCATAAGAATGTACAAAAGCACAGTGTATGGCTTTTTTATTTTTTCTTTCTCTTTAGGAGGCTGAGCGCATCTGCTAAATAATGAAGAAATTATGGTGGCGAATCAATGATTTTTTCTTTTTCGTATCGTGAAGCATATCTTTGCAAGTATAGGTCAGGGTGCTTCTTCAGGCGAATCAGTGCTCAAACACTAGTCCTTAGAAGTCGATGCATACTCCTGAAACCGGCACCAGACGTTTCTGTAGACAGTTATAAATGTATTTTCAATCTCAGTTATGTTTTGGATACACTCAAGGAACGAACTTCCTAGAAGACATTTGACGAAGAAACCGTAGGATGGTTATTCAAAGAATGATATACTGCCTATGTCGACTACGGTGATCTGTCATTTTGTAGCAGTCTTGGCAGTGTTTTCCTTTTCGAGTAATAGTCTGAACATTTCCTGTCCTTTTTTCATATCGTCTGCGTCGACATCGTAATATCCTTTCGTAATCACATTTTCCGACCGTCACCACCCGCCCCGCGTACCTCATTACTAATTCTACGAATCTCTACACCATCTTGTTTGATTAATATGCTTTCCAAGAAACGAAATAGAAACCAGAAGTAAGATGCTGACGTTGCTCGCCGGAAGGCGGTCGTCACCGGACAGCAAGCGATTCACAAACGGCACACTAATGGCATGCGGCCAGCGGTCGTCGCGCGACGACGCGACATCGCTTGCCCCAATGCTGAGCGACTCGAACGGTTTTTTTAATAATACCAGAAGGCTACCATCGAAGGAGATTGTGCAGGTATTTCTGAAGATTTTGATTTTGTGGAGTTCCCATTCTTCATTGTCACACTCCCTTGTGTTTCGTTTGGTTCAAATTTTTTGTTGTTATTTTTCTCTCAGATGTTTTTAAATGCTCATAAAAACATTAAAATTTCCTTGCACACTCAGAGACTTAACAGAACTTCTTTACCAGATACGGTATCTAAGGAAAGTGAATGAAAACGTGATGCGATCATAATTTATTTTATATGTCAAAGTGAGGATAATGCAACAGCTAAATTTCTTCCATGGAACTTTTTTCTGACCTAGTTTACAGTAGATTTTATCTTGTCGTCCAGTTTTTGCTCTTAATAGGTGTACAATATGACCCGCCGTTGTCTACGGTTTGAATATTCAATCAGTATAAGAATTTTTATACCAAAGTTTATTTGAATGTAATTTCCATCATTAACAATATCACTTGCCTAGTTTGTGAATGCTATCGAACGTTAGTTTTTAACTTGGATTTGCTAATTTTCAATGGTAATCTGGTGGTGTAATGTCGGAAGAGTAAGGTGGGTAAAGTGAAATTTTTTAAACCTTCCACCTCAGCTCTTTTATGACGTTTTCGATCAGTTTTGCAGCGTGAGGTCGGGCGTCATCATGCAGCAAAATCACGTTGTCGTGCCTAACGACCCATTTCCGTCGTTTTATATGCAATTCATAGTTTAATTTGATTAAATACTGTTGACAAAGTGCTGCGTTAACTGCGCGTTTCACTAGAAATCATGAACTCGTAGTAGAGGAGGATTTTATGATCTCACAAAATGCCCACCGAATCTTCATTCCGTGAATACTCCGTTTTGTAGCCAATTATGCGTTGTCCAGGATCTGTCCATGATCGTTTGCGCTTTGGATTGTCAAAACAAATCCACTTTTCGTCTCTGGTCACTATGCAATGCAAAAAAGCTTCCTTTTTATCGGCAAGGGTTTTCTTCAAATTAAACATGAAAAGTAAAGCTTCCCGGAAACGGCGTTTTCGGGTACACAAGTCGTTATCTTTAAAATATCATAAAGACCATTTTATATCTATATCTGTAATAAAATATCTTGTATATAAAAACGCATAGAAAAATATAGTTTTTTAGCGCACTCTAAGGTAAGAAAAGAATTTGCATATCTTTATTTTTACAACAATTACGGATCATGCAGTACCTTTGAAACTGTCAAAAGTTTTCTTATCTTTTGGAGTGCGTGATTGTAATTTATTGATTTTCTTCGATTGAGGTAGCTTATTATTTCTCTTATTTCATATCTCATTTACCCATATGTATATTATGTATATTTCGTGCAGGCTAAACAGTTTTAGGAAGCTGCATTATTCGCAATCTGCGCTCGGTCTCTGTCGTATTCTCATACTGTAAAGCTTAACACATTGGCGACCGACCGTGTGGACACATGATGTTCTTAGCAACAGTGGTTATAGCTTATTCAACCATTTTTGAAACCTCCTATTCGTTTTCCTGACACTCTTCTTACTTTCCGAATCAAAGAGTAGAGCGACAACTCAAAATAATAGTTCGCTGTGCTAGAACTGCTTATTAGATACTAAATCATTTCTGATTTCAATGGCAACCCAACCATAATTCGGTCGCCAATGCGTTTTGTGAGCTTCATCAAATGACACAGTACATCTGTTTTTCGATGTCATCTGGTTTTGAGCCGCTCATCTATATTTCTGATAAAAAATTATTGCGATTTTGGATTTTTGAATTCCAAATACATGATTTTTTGTGCTGACCTCATGATAACGCGTATATTTCGCTTCAACCGTGCGCTCCTGCAGCTAAGGGTTTTGGAGTCGAACATCATACACTGCGCGCTGAATAAAACTATCGTTTGAAGATGCAGTATTTTACAATGGGGTTGCTCAATTGCAGGTAGAATGCATATAGCAATACCTTTCTATTAGAGTGTTTTTGAGACCTTGCTTGAACTGCGTATAATCTGATAGCATACAGGCCTTTCAGAGGTTTTCAGGTGCCACACCAGACCTGTGAAAGACTAAAAAATATGCTGTCAGATAATTTTGAATTTTGAGAGAGATCTCAAACAACAGGGGAATGGAAAGATAGAGCGAGTTTTACTCAATAGATGTTATTGCAGATTTTTTCAAAAATAGACCAGTGTATAAAGTAACGATACGAAATTGAGGATTTGCAAACTATGCCATTACGCCTTGTTAGGCAGAAAATTTTTCAAGTTCCTTGAGATTCGAGAATAATGTGATGTTACTAAAAGCTCCAACTTATTTTAAGTCCTAGTAATTTTTCGTAAACGAGTTGTTTAACACTGTACTGATTTGAAACTAGACGTTTTATGCGAATACAACGAATATTGTGCGTATGAGCCTTGTCCGACTATATTTTTCGACCATGTGATGGAGGAAGCCTCATTGATTATTGTTGAATTGTTGAAAATTAGAATTGGTAAAGGATGCTTCTATGTAGAGATCAGTATAAATCATTATACTATGTTTATTCTTAATAACTCCGGCAATTATTAGATAGTAGCATAAATTCAAAACGCTCTATTATCTATCAAAATTGCTTTTTTATTTCATTGAATTTGAACGTAGTGTGTTAAAGATTGAAAGCACAATTCTAAAAATAAGAAATGAGCAAGCATTGGTTATAGCGTTTTTCTTAATGTTATAAAAATCCGAATTCCATGAAAACGTATCCCACTTTCTCTTAATATACCGTTTACTTGATTTGGTATTAGTACCATATAGTATAGTACTGGTATGATATATTATGGTAATCCTAAAGGAAGCATTCACAAAGTTCAGGATTTGCTTTGTTAAGAAGTTCTGCTCAGTTTCTTTACTGTGTTTAGCAACTAAATATAACATATATGTATTTTTTCAATTCATAACAAACAGATTTCATCAAGCTGTTCCTAGCTCTCGCATCAATAGCAAGAATTGAATTAAGTTGAGGTTGACCATCAAAATAATACGTGGTAGTTTTTGTGTTCAGCAATAGAGCGGATCCTATTGGGCAGCTTTGGCTTTCGGCTTCGGTAAAGACGAAAGGAGAGCGCCTTAACGACTGTGGCTAACTGGAGTTCGATCGAGGGTTAATGAAATTCGAAATTATTTGGAAGCCTGCTAGAGTAACACTAGTCGGTTTTTTTTTTCGAGGGAACGTAAATATTTTTTATTTTTTGTTCAGCTTCAATCTGTTCCAGTTAATTTTCTTCGAATTTGTTATAATACAATAAAGCTAGTAGAATTTGTAGTGGAGTTGAAGACGATTAATTTTCGGTTAACCCATCAATTTTTAACACGGGTGTAATGCGTTCTCCTCGAAAATTTTCTTTTTTATTGTTTTTGTTCCTTTTCCTACAGTTTTCCAATCTGAAGTGGTGCAATCAAGCGAGTATTTAACTAATTTCTCGTTCTCTCTTTTTGTCTTCATTTATGGCTTCAAAATTCGTGAAATTTTTACGATTATTGTTTTATCTCTAGAGAAGTCATTTATAGTGAGAGTAGAGGTCTTTGCTTAGCTTAAAAGTTTTTACAGTACACTGTATCCAACGTTCTTCCTGCGGAATTTGAAGAAGCTGTCATTGTTTGGTCATAATGAGGTAACTTGACGAAAACAGTCAGTATTGCTTTTGTCTCATTTAGTACCTTCCACCATTGCGGTGCACCCTTGATTACTGTTGCGAGTTTTACAGTTGGGATATCTAACAAAAGACTTTGTTTATGGTATAGTCTCTTGTAATAATAACTGTTTATTAAGCAACTTCTTACACACTAGAAGATTTTATACATTATTTCTCGGTATTTTATATTTATCTGAAGGAATGTTTAGCTCTTTTTTACAAACCTGCGCAATGAATTTCGCAAAGGCAAGCTTTTTCTTATTTCGTTTCGCTTACTCATTTAACCGGTCAATCAATAAAATCTTTTCATTATGCCTAATAATTTTTTTGAGCCATGCATGTGGTCTGTGATAGGCACTTCTACAGTGCAATACACGTGTTTCGGACTTGCCAGCCTCATCAATTGCAGAGTGCCTTTCGTTTTAGCTAATCCCTCTTGAGGGAACCAACTCGTTTACACAGAACAGACGCATACGTAATATTTACTCGTGCCATCAAGTGAAAAAAAAAATCACTAAACGGGAAATGGGCAATGTTGTACACTCGATTGCTCTTGGCTGGTATCTATGAAATATCATATCGTTCGTTTTGAGTGCTTTCTTTAGACCACACTCGAATTTCAACATTTTCTAATATATTCAATAATAATTTCAGTGGTCATAACTGGCCACATGCATGGCTAAAAATAATTATCAGGCATTTGAAATTTTAGCGTGGTCTGAAATCAAATCCTTTCTCTTATTTACTTTTGTTCGAAATTTTTTCCTTGAAAAGCTTCTCATCTAAGTTTTGTTGAAAATGACCTGAATTTTTATGGTATTTTTTGGGCAGACAGTTTTTGAGCCTTAAAAGTGTTCTACTGGTAAGTTCTGATAGTTCAAATGTTTTTTCCTTGCTTGGCGTTCTATTAGTTCTCCTCCTCACCCAATAAATATTTCTTATACCAGGACGTTGCAAGGAATTTATTTTTGACAATAATTCGGTTTTGAATTCTTTTCCTCAGCAATCTGCGTCATTTAGAGCATTACAAAGGATTTCAAATCTAGGGAGGGACGTTCGAAAAATGGTGACTGATTATAATTTAATCAAGCCTTCCCTTCTCGTCGTAAAAAATATGGACGTGCTTAACTTTATATTTTTGAACTTTTTTTCATTTGTTAGCCACCTTGGATTGGTCATCGTGTCACTAAAAACGAACAACAATTTCTGGTAATGCAAAAAGTGAAAGCACAACAGGAAAAGAGTTAAAGAAGTAAAAGTATGAAGAGAAACTTGTGAAATATGGAACAAGGACAAGGTTAATAGACACTCATCTTGAGAATTGAGTAAAAAGAATTTAGCCTATAGCAAAATTTAGAATTCTGGAGTAATCATTCCAAGTTAACTCCATTTTATCACTGTTGTTTTATGAAATAATAGGAAAAACTGATGAATGCAAAACGAATCATTGCAGCTAGATATGAAAAGTTGATGATAAAGGCTGAAAAACATTTTCTTCTTCAACTCTTCTCCAAAAAAAATGAATAACGTTCCCCATACAATTCTGTTTTCGTACTTCTTTTTCTTCCCAAGAAAAGGGATGAGAATATTTCAGCGATATTCTTCAGAGATGCATTTTTAGTTACAGGAAACATGCTCGACTCGAAACCTGATCCGGGGAATTCCGTCATGTTGTGACTTTGTTTGCTCTGCATTTGTGGAAAATCTAACGATTTCTCTCTCTCGATGCTAGTGTGATTAATTGAGTTCGGATCTCATAATTTCGGTCTTTTCGTCACATTGTTGCCATGGGAATTCCACTTATGTCGGCTGTGAAGCGGAACAACTTTTGGTGTTTTCGTCCCTTCTTTTTTTTGTGGAGTTTTCCCATTAATTATTTTAAGCTTCAATTTATCCGATTTTTCAGTTAATCTAACTTCTATATAACAACTTTTGGTGTTTTCGTCCCTTCTTTTTTTTGTGGAGTTTTCCCATTATCTATTTTAAGCTTCAATTATCTGATTTTCAGTTAATCTAACTTCTATATATTTGCTACTATGATAAACAAATATTTGTTTATTCCAAAATCATAGGTCTTTTGTTCCAGGAGATCATTAAATTTATTTTATGATTTTTTAAAAATTGACTTGAAGGATAAATGATGCAACTCTGCTCAACTACTTTTTATCTTGATTTTTTTTTTGACTTCTATGAATACACTGGTTCAATCTGCAATATTAAAAACTACTTGGTATTTGATGTCAGTGTTTTTTTGTAAATTAGGTGCCTGTAATAGTTAAGAATTACATTAGTCACTTTGGCGAGTTGAAAATAATAGTTTGAGGAAAAAGATTCTTAACATCCGCTGAAAATTTCAAGCTTATGCATAAAGTTAGTTGGAAATAACTATGATTAGTCTTCAAATAAAGACCATCATCTCTAAAATTTTGTGCAAACGATCTGCAAGCTTCCGGACTCATTCGAAAAACCATTACTTGGGCTTAGAATCAAGAGCTCCTGATGTGCCTCTTCAACTTAATCAGATGTCTCAAATCGGCGCCCACGTAAGAAATGCACAAATGAGCAGAAAAGACTATAATCGGATGGCGCAACATCTGCACTGTAGGCTGGATGCGACAAGACCTCGACTCCCTCCGATTCATCAAACTTTTCCTTAGTCTTCTTTTGGTTTGAGGTTTGGCATTGTCTTTCTGAAACAGCACGCGCTTTCGTCAAATCAATATCGTTTGAATCATTTTGCAACAGTCACATGGCTCACATTCCCTTCACCTTCGGCTCCCACGAATCTCCTTCGCAACACCTCTTGTCGAAAGTTGTCGCTTCCAGCAATAACTTATCAAAAGTCGAGGCTCAATTTTGTCCATCGTCATCACTTGGCATCCGAAAGTAAGTCAAAATTTGATGCACTATAACTGACGCTGCCGTGGGAGTTTTTTTATGGCATTATTTCTGAGATATTCTCATGGACTTGCAACAACCGATACTGTGTGAAATAAACATAAAAATCGAATTTCTCGCAGGTGTTAAGAAACTTTTTCTTCAGCCTAGTATCAAAGCGGATGGAACACTCTCAAACGTAATCGAAATGATATCCAACTCAGACAGGACCAATTAACAAATTCTAGCAAGTTTCTTCTCTAAATTTTCTTCTTTTTATCTTGCTTAAAGTTTTGTCGAAACTCGGAAAGCAGCCGAATGAAATCTGCATGTTTCCCGACTTCTATGAATATCAGTAAATAATAATTCAAGTTACTTCTCGGAAAATGTCAATTCCATCCAGAGCATGTTCATTGTGGATGGAATAAAAAATGGATGATGGGAGCGTCGCCGTCATCGTCAAGTCATTTCTTTTGAGCTTCAGTCATAATTCTTCCTTTTTTTCGATCTCTTCGTTTCGACATGTGTAGCCCAGAAAAGTCTGCTTTCACCGTATTCTTGCCTGATTTTTCTATAATTCTTTCAAATTTCTCATAATTCGTCGTGGTCTCTTTAGGCAACGGATTGAATTCACAGAATTTTCCGAATTTATTCTTTGTCTTTCTTATGATTACAGTTGATCTGTAACGCATTCACACGCGCATGACTTTGAAAAATAAATGAATAGCATTCTTGTAAAGTTTCCTTTTGATTCTTTCAAGGTTTTTTTTCCTTACAAAAAAGGACCGTTGTTTCAAAAGATCACATAAAAAATGAAGTTGATTTCTTTAAATGTGAATGTTACATGTGTAAAACACTGAGAAAGGATTGTTTTCAGTCGATTACGGTAGTTGTTACTATAACGTACATATATTTTCGCCCAAGCATGTGCAATGGTGATGGCAAAATAAGCAACAACCTCAAATCTTAGGCAAGCAAAGCATATCAGAGAGCTTACGAATTTCTTAAAATGAATTGCTAATGGGTGACGAGTGACTGTAGAACGCATCGTCGAGGCCCAATACTGCTTGAAGCTGCCGTCGAAATCGTTTACATCGCCTTCCACGTGGCCCTTTTGTCATTGAGATAGTTGTTCACTTGAATTTCCCTATAACGTGGGAATTGCGTGCTCTTTGTGTCGCAGACGAGTAGTGATTGGCTAATGTGTGTTGACCGAAGTAATGAGCGTAGTGGCATAGAAAAAAAAATGACTTTCATTTAAATGCTTATTTATCTATAAGGAAAAAATGTCTCAACTATGGCTTATAGTAGGGTTTTTGAGTTTTATTCTAAACGAGCCATCTTCGCATCTAATGTGCACATCCCATTTCTTGCTTTCGATTCGTATCCTGGCACCTATCATCATCGATAGTCTTCCAGCTTAGCGTGTGAGTTTGGATGCTTTTTGAGAATCGTTTTTTTTTATGAACATCACTGGATGCTTGTCTAATCGATTGTTCCTGGAGTTCTGAGATATGTGGACCAGAGCGTTTCCACCTAGATAGCATGAACTAAAGTGTCATCAAAGAAGTTAACTGCCAATCTCGCAATTTGAGAGACCGGATAATTAGTGAGCCCGTTCCGAGGTTTAGCCAGACTGTGCTCGTGTTAGACATCATCAGTATCTCTACGTTACTCCCGTGCAGTTTTTGCATAATCCTAAATTAGTTGTGTGGCTATTCTTTCGCTTATTAAGCACGTTTTGTGGAACTTTCGCTCTCATCGTATCTTTAATTAAATCCGAATGCATCTAACATAACTCTCTTCTCAATTAGGTGTTCCTAAGCAAATACTCTTGTGGGTTTATCAGTTCTTTATCATTGAACACCTTCTTGATTTGGATAGCTCTGTACTCACGAAAAATTAGACATATGACTGGAATGCTAATGATTGGAGATAAATTGTATCACTGTAGTCTTACTGAGGCAATCCTTCTATGGTCGTCACCACAAGAATCGCCGCTTGATGTGAGTAAGAATTAGATTTCCTGCGTAGTTGCTAGATTTTTTTTGTGGACGATATCTAAAATGCTCAATTTCACTCATATTCTAGCTTTCGGAATGTTGAATTAGATCGGTGATTGGGATATGATGATATATGTGAGCGATACTATGTAATTTCAGCACTTAGAACTTTAGGGGCTAATTCTTAAGCGAAGGAAAAAACTTATCATAGTCAGAAATCTACACTTTACAACGTATGTCAAACAAAATTTTGTATTAATGATATTCTGCAAAGTTGAGTAACAGTCCTCTACCACCAAACTTAGCAGTATTTGTCATAAATAGAGAATTTGACTACGATTCCCACGACTTTTACCACAAAAGAATTCAATATTGCAATCTCATAAATTTTTAAATAATTACTTTGATTGATAATTTGGTAATAAATAATAATGATTTAAATAATTAATCAATATTAATTAGTTACTTTAAATAATGTTATAATAGTTACTCTAAATTAAGATCATAACACTGCGAAAAAATGCAGTTAAATACTAGGAATTTTGAATATTAGTTATTACAATGGCTTTCAGCTTAAATGCATTTATGAAGCGAAATCGCATAGCCGACCAAACCTGTTGAAGGTTTGTGGCTGACAGCTAACATAGAGATGTTGAAGAATGAGTGATGGCGCAAATCTGCCTCAGTGGTGTAGTGGTAGAGCACGCGTCCACGGATAGGATGAAACACGTGTTCGATTCCCGCCTAAGGCCGCTCTTTGCTCACCACTCAATTCTCTTAGGGATTATGAATGATCATAACACTGCGATAAAATGCAGGAGGAATACTAGGAATTTCGAATATTAATGATTTTGCTATTGAGAAACAGTTTTTCGATCAAGCCCGCATTATGACGTCTCAGTAGCAGTTGATCACCGCGGTGGACTGCTATTCGTGCGACTTGCTACCAATGACAGATGCTTATTGCGTGCCCATGGGAAAGGTTTTGTTACTTATCGTTCTAAACAGAGTAAGGTACGTCAATTCAATATTGTCTAATCGGAGATGAATACTAACAAATTCAACCACAAATCGTTGAGAGTGACGGCCGTATGGCCGTAAAGCGAATGAAGAACACAGAGGCGCGATAATAAGAATGACGACAGCGAAATATCTTACACTTGTGTGCATATCCGTCGGAGACACAGACACCAATGAGCAGCAGCGGATCTGAGCTCGACAAGGTACCGCCTGCATTTATTGCGCGACATCATCTCGTCGGTTGGTCGTTGGTGCGTGCCACCCATCTGAAACCATCAACACCGGCGCCGAGCTATTGATGTGTCGTCGATGAAGTGTAGCTGAACTGCTGGTGATCCGTCACGATCACCACCTTGTGACGATGTCGTTGTTGTCGCACAGTCAGGCCCCACATCGATCCCAACTTCAACGACTGGTTACAGTGCTCGAGGGCAGTTCCATCGCTGATGTCGGTGACGATCATGATGTGCACCAACAGGTATTGTTGTCAAGTACCCCCATGTGTCGCTAAGTGTCGCCGCGTTACCTTCTTTTCTATTTTTGTGCGAGTGTGCGTGTATTAAAAAAACATTATATTACAAGTCAATGGCAATTCAAGGGTTTTTCCTAAGGTACATGATAAACTTCGTGTCCTCTGTGATTTAGTGTTAGATCTTAAGTGAATGGTGGAAGCCTGTGAATGCGTTTATGTACATGCGTCCGAATATATATATATATATATATATATATATATATATATACGTGTATATGTATGCATATTTCGTTAGTACGTGTATGCCTCTGTATGTGTATGTCTGTAGGTGTGTGTAAGTATGTGTGTAGGCACGTGTGCGTGTATGCTCTGTAATTTTTAATGTAGATTTTCACATTCGTTAATGAATGTGGCACACGAAGCTCTCATACGCACTTCTAGAATTTCTCATGCAAACCGTTCTACTTTGCCGTGATATTTTTTTGCTTAATCAATTTTTCTGCTATATTAAGGTGTATGCCTTTCTTTTTTGTCTGAGGTTTTTTTTTGTAGCGTTCTCCTGTTTTTTTTTTTTGCTTCTTTTCATCTAATATTGGCTACCAGAAAGGAAAGGAGCGCTTTCCAAATCAATTTTTCAGAAAATGATGCCATATAATGCGGCATTTTCAGGCTGTATTAAATTAATTCGTTGGGCGATGTTGGGAATTCGGTAAGAAATCAATAGAACAATGTTTTCTCTGAGTAGAAATGATTGTCAAAAAATAATTTAAAGCGTCCGTTTACGTGTCACATAACCGATATTATGGTTGTGCAGCTGTCGTGCTCATAGTGTCAGGTTTCGTCACGATCACTAAACGGATTGTTACGACTTTCTCTTTTATTGTGCACGCAATCGGCAACAAGCTAACGCTTCATTGTATTCTACAATCAAATCATCAACTCTGTATAGAAATGCAGCGAACAATCACAATGCAACAAATGATTATTGATCGGCATCCACACTATTGTTTCCCAATCAAAACTATAGTTAGCTTTTTTTTTTCGTTTCAGTTATATGTTGAAACTGTTACAGTTTGATTAAGCTATAATGAGGTCTTAGTAGAACCAATCTATTATAATAAGGATCTATCGATTCAACGCGATGTTCCGATATGCTTCAATTTCCTCTTTCTTTTTTTCTTAGTAGGCATCTTATACGAATAGCCGTCATCACCGTCGCGAAAACCCATTGTGTATAATGAGTTCTAATCCCTCGTTGTCATGTTGATGTTGAAAAATTTCTTGGATCAGAATTGGGAAGTGGGCAGGCCGTAGTCATAACGCCCTACATAATTCGTATCGTCGCATATAGATACATGGTCTATGATTAGGGAAGAAGAATAGCGATTGACAGACATTGTCGTTAAGATTTTGCTATGATGTATTAATTTTGGGAAATGGACGTTTGGTTTTCTTTCAGTGACTCCCTAATACTTTCACATTTCAGATGAAGAACATTCTGGTCGCAAGACTAGTCTCGTTTTGAAAACCATTACTGTGATCCGTAGCAGAAAATGCGGCTTCTGTTAAGCTAAATTCAACAGCAGTTTTCGCTTTGAGTTCTCTAGTTTTAAAGGATAATACTTAATGAGGCCCCATATTAATAACACTCGTAATAACAGCTACAATAATATTTCAACTCTCTACTTCACCATCATTAGTTGATCCGTCGATTAGTCAAGTAATTCTTAGAGTTATCGTTCTTGAGATTTGT
Source organism: Parelaphostrongylus tenuis (assembly GCA_019055375.1). Classification (NCBI taxonomy): domain Eukaryota; kingdom Metazoa; phylum Nematoda; class Chromadorea; order Rhabditida; family Metastrongylidae; genus Parelaphostrongylus; species Parelaphostrongylus tenuis. The sequence continues at coordinate 137,156 of JAHQIW010001219.1, forward strand.
GACGACGACCAACGTTTCAGCGTCACTATAAAGTCGGATTAGTTTACTTCGTGGAATGGAGCCGAAGTTCATATATGAATTGTAACCGTTTCAATCTTAGCCTGGAGATTCAAAGCACAGCGACAAAGATTAGTCGAAACATTGGTCTTACCGGAAAAGACAGCTTATCCTTGCTGCTTTATTCTGGGCTAGAAAAGCTTACGTTAAGATATGGTCATGATCCGAGTGGCGATTAAGTCACCTGTACGACCTGCCTGGCTCAACTAGCGAACTTTCTACTGTAGTCCAATTTTCACTGTTACTTTGTTTATCACGTCTACAAAATTCGTCATCCTCCTGATAACCCATTACAATTTATGAACGAGATGAATTGCTGACACATTTGCGAAGATGCATATTGTAGCTGCTAATAATTTTACTTCTTTATGAATCCGTAGGCTTGACATAAGTTTGGTGCAGAAGTGAGTTCGGTTTTAGGTCGTGGATTTATTAATTCTTATTAGACTTATACACATCTTTATCAATCAAAATAGGATCCCCTACAGTCAATACATATCTGCTAAGAAGAAATAAGCTTGTTTCTTGTATAAAGATCGGTGCCTCGGGATTCCATAAGATCTTGGAAAGCGTTTTGCATCGTGCTGGTTGTGGAAGCGCTTTTGGTGTAAGAAATAGTCAAGATGCTTGAAGAAGTAGTAGTCGGTGGGCGCGAGGTCCGACGAATATGAATGATAAGACAATGCTGATCATCTGTATTAAACCGCAAATACTTTTGCCTCAACCTTTCACGACCTCCCAATTTGTTACAAATGGCGAATGCCTGTAAAATGGTCGACGTTGCCTATGGCGAGCCACAACGCGACTCATCTTCGAGGCTCTCGTCTCTTTTGCAGGACTTTTCGGACTACCCCTGCACTGTACGCTCGTAGGCAGTTGCTGGTTCAAATGCATTTTTGATGTTTAGAGTTGTCTCTGCTGCTTTGTGACCCAGTTTGAACTCGAATAAGAAAATCACTCGAACTTGCTCTCTGTGCAACTTTTTTCCATAGCTTGAAATAATAGAATAACGACAAGTAATTCGTCATTAGCAACAAAACATAAGTCCAAAAGTGCGCATTAAAATGACGTGTAACATAGCCAAATATATCTATTCAGGAATACATTCCAATGTTAGGCGGCAAATTCTAACAAAACGTGAAGCGCAATTACGTTTTCACAAGCTCAATACTTATAAAAGCCGCATTGGCCTATCATATTAGTTATATATATTATATGATGATTGAAAGATCAACTTTAATTGAACGATATGAGTAGTCGTGATTGTCTTACGAATAACCCTTCCATGGACTTGCGCGATATTAGTATATCTTCTTCAAAAACGATGTTTAACGTTTCAGCGGTTTCGCCCTCCATGAAGCCATTTGATATGGGTGAAAAAATATAACCGGTGTGTTGTTACACGTTGTGTACTATTTAGTTACACGTTGTGTACTATCACTTGAATACCCAAATGATTCCTAACTCGCATACCCTAGTGGCTTCAACATCTTGTCTATCTGTTCTTATGTCTCGCAATCATCACCAGTATTCATAGGTGTTATTAAAACTCGTGGGTAGGTCCGGTTTTGACTGAGGACTTATCATTTTCTGCTGTCCGCGATTTGTCTCATACTGGTCGAATGTGATCTTCAAATTTCAAGTGTCAGTCTTCAGTACAAATAATCGCAACTTTCGGCTATTGACGTGAAAGGTAATCAGTGCCCTATGGCTGGTCTATTTTCAGGAAACAGCGATCCACTGATGACAGCGATTCCTGTTTATTGAATGGCAAATTTAATAACTCGAATCGTATAATATGAAATGCAATTTATTGGAATGTTATTTTCATTTTGGCGTTCCGAATGAAACTTTTCGAACATTCCAAATTTCCACAATTTCTGAGCAAACCCGGAAATCCATGATTTTCGAATACCTGTGATTAATGAGCTTTTGTGTGAACCATCTCTCGTAGATCCGCCTTGCCTGAAGGATCAACATTTTTGTGCAAACTGTCCTTTTGTTCGTCTGTAGCGATTTCTATGAAAATAAGCTTTGCGACGACTCTTTGCCTCAAGCTTATTCTGCCAATTTTGATCCTGTTTGAAGTGAACTGCGTTATCTACGCCTATCTAACAAATCTTCGACAATTTCACGTTTATGTTGGAAGTTCCAAAGTATCGCAAAGGAGATCGTGATTGTATGCTCTTCAGCCTCCATGTTCAAGCACTTTTCCGTTATCTGTACACATTTTTAGCTCTTTGGAAACAACGCGTTTTCTGCTTTTTTAGGTTTTAGAAGCTAATCCATAGCTCAAATGTGAGCAGTCTCAATGTTGTCCTTTTCACTTCTGAAAAGGACTTTTTGATGCGCTGTAAGAGTAGAAATAATATCATGTTTTACTGTCGGCGCATTCCTGCGCGCATTTCGTTATTTACTCGAGAAATTTCTCTCCACTTCATAGAGATGTCTAGGTTTCCTACTACAGTTGTAGGAGCAACTTTTCCCTACTCTATAGTTGGCCTTGGCTTTTCATTCCTATTCTGTATTTCTAAATAAATCCGCCAATATACCTAAGCCAAGCGGCTTGAGGTTGTGGACGAAATGCATATGTACCTATAGAGGAAATTCTGAAGTATCAGAGTCATTTCTTATCTAAAGTATCTCAAAGGGGATAAAAAACTCTGAATACAAAAAAAATCGAGCGCCATATGTGAAATGTACGGTAGATGTACAGCCAGTCACACACCGTAGCCGACAATTAATGCAAAATGGTGCTAAGCCCAACACTCTTTCGGCTGCTGCAGCGCACTAAGAAACAAAGTGTATCATTGAAAGTCGAAGTTCAAGCTCTGAGTCTAGAGAAAAGCTCTTTGCTGCAAAAAATGCGCCGAAATGTAGCGCTATGAAACACATTTTTATATTTACTGTTACAACGCAGTAAAAGGCCTTTTTAGAAAAAAGTGCAGCATTGGAATTGAAGGGATTCAACCTATCGAATATGACCACTAAAACTTTCTAAAAAAGCGGAATACGAGTTGTTTTCAAAAGGTCGAAAACGTGTACAGATTACGGAAAATGCTTATATTCATTCGTCATCTCACCGAACTACATCTACAGGCTTAAAGTTCTCGTCATTCACGTCATTCCAACGTTGTTTATGGGAAACCACAAAGCTGCGGACGAGTTCTCACACCCTTCTTCGGTCAGCACAGTTATTTCTCGTACTCTATTCAAAGTCATATCTCACATGTGTGAGTCGGTGAATTTCAATTACCTTCACTATTCAGCGAAACAAAAAAGTAAACGCATCATGTGAGTCGTAATTGCAGGCAATCAGCACTCTGCAGTTTTCCATCGCTGTCATTCAACATTTAACTATTGTCTTTTTGGCTCGTATCCAAGATTATTAATAGTAATGTCGACGAAAATAATAATAATAACGGTAAAAAATTTTTGTGTGCTAAGACGTTTTGGTGACAGTAAGGAGTTTGTGGGTTGAAAGTGCGTCTGATTTTTTTATGATCGATTCCATTCGTTTGTATTTTGATTACCCATGTTGGCAAGATAAGCAAAATTTTTTACATGGGAATTGAGAAAAAGAGCAAAAAGCGTATGTGAATTTTATCATTGCACTTACCAGCTTCATGCTAAAATTCAGTTTTATTCCACTACTTCGATTTTACCACACTGATAAGTTTTGCCCTATAACTTACACTTTCTTTTATTTTACTTACGGTTAAGCAGCTTCTCCGTCATTACTTGGGATGTATAATTAACGTTTCTACTAACCACTTCTCGTCTTATATTTTTTCATAAGGTTCAAAGGATTGGAAATTTTATAAGTATTACTGAAGACATAGTAAGAATGGGAGAAGGCTACCTTCCAAAAATGTGATGTTCTAAAAGAATGCGTTTGTTGATAACTAGCGGGCGAAAACACTCGATTATTTTTTTCCTTTTTCAAAGCATAGTTTGGTTTCGAAAGGGAAGGTTGTCCTGCAAGTAGCTGACCGTTCAAGAGGGCCTTGAAATATTATGATTCAATTGCGCATTGTAGATAGAAGCCACAAACTCGTACCTAAAGATCGTTTTTTCTTTCTGCAATGCGATTCAGGCTATCAGTTTAATCATAGAATGGGTTGCACTTTACCGTGCCTTACTGAATTATTGTTAGTAAGTACACATCCAAGTTCACTTGTGCGGTGCTTGAGCCGTCATTCTCCTCACTAAATCATGCATACGTTTCCGCACGCGATAAACTGCTGTCGGGCGATAGACGGACGAGTATATTTGCTATAGTGTTTGTGCTGTCAGTATACCCACTATATCATGCATATGCGTCTCACGCAACGAACTACTGTCAGATGTTAACGAGATGACTTTACCTTTTTAGCTCTTGAAGTGTCGGTTTACTTTGAAGCCCACCACTGTTGCTCGGCGCGATGAAGCTGTGCTGAGTGGATGATGCTAGCCTATAGTGGCAAGTGATGAAGATCAAGAAATCTATCTCGGTCCAATTTTACTTTACAACAAGTCTTTCTACAGTCCTTTTCCCTGTTCCTTAATATCCAGCGATTTTTTTGCATCTTAATCTTTTTGTCTCTTCTTCTCTGCTCTGATTTTATTAAGCAATGACATGTGTAACTTTAAAAAAGTGCAAACATTTACAAAGCTGTTCGGCTTTTTAGAATGATTTTACTCAAATCCTTTATAGTTCGAAATGGACAGCATGGCTGGGAGTGACGTAAAACTCAAATCACGAATCTGAAAAGGTTCTGCCGCTTTTCAAATTGACTATCTCAACATTTGTTCTTTATTGCGGCCTTGATATTAGTGCATAATGTGATTTATATCTTCTGCAAGCACATTTTCCTATTTTGGATGATTTCTGCATATTGTTTGCTTCGTGCAAAGATCATTTCCTGTTTCAATCTGTTCAGCGCTTATTATCGGAAGCATGCGCCATATCTCATTGGCTTACGGAAGAGAGCGCTATCTTATTGCTATTAAAGAGAGCGCAATGGAATTGCAAAGGAAACTGGGATTCTGCTTACATGCAATTTATTTTTAATCTCAATCGATTTGAGTGCAGATGTTGCGAGAACAGTCTAAGAATGTAGAAGTCTGACTTTTCCTAAGTTAAATCCCATCGCTATCGAAACAATAAGAGTTTATGTAATTCTTTGTTTACTAATGAAAGCCAGAAGTTTTTTGTGCATGAACATTTGCATATTTGTATGTGTGTGTGTGCGTGTGTGGGCGTGTGTGTATATATACATGCATAGATGTCTATCTGTGTGTGTACATGTGCATTGAGCGTAATTTTAGCAAATTCCACGCGCGACGCTGCGACACTTTGCTATCTGAAAGCGACAGGGTTACCGTTCACATCGTCGTCACCGCACTTTTCCGCGGCTGTCCTCGTACATGATGATGTTCTCCGATGGTGTAGTCCGCGTTCAGAGTCGGCAATTCCTACAGCTACCACCGTCAGTAACCGTCACCACCGTCGACTCTGCCGCCGGCGTCCTTCGGTCGTCCGTGTCCAGCATGGGACGTGGCTCCGTAGGGCGACGACGTGCTTCGGCTTTTGTGCGTCGTGTATCGATGGCGATTCCGACACTCACCGCCGATCCCGTACCGTTCTCAGCGGTAAGTGACTCTGTTACGGTCATAAACTCTGGATTGATATTGATCAACGGCATAGCAACGTTTCCATCGTTATCAGTAAGACTTAAAAATTGCTAGATTTTCAACTTCAAAAATACTTTAATTTTTTGAAGAAATTTTCTGTATGTTTCTACACCTTCAAGCAACGTTAGATGTATTAAGCTTTAAAATAGATTATAAATGCTCAATATAAAAAATCAGTCCTGTTAATCATCGATTGCGTGTAAGTATACCATCAAATTACTCTCGCCATGCAATTGCTTTCCAGTAGTTTCCGTACCGGCACACTCTTCGCCTGTACGAAATATATTCTTCATATTACCCATAGAAGCTTGTCCTACAGCGAGCTTATCTGGTTGTAGTGATTAAGGTCTTGGTATACTTATTGGTTCCGATGGTATAGACATACGCTTGGGTGATGAGGGCGTCTTCGCTAAATCAACCATACTAGTGAACGCTGTTTTTCCCAAGTATAATTTAAGTAAGCTCTTTTTTTACCGTTTCTTCATGCATCAAATAATCTTCAACGAAAGGGTGAAAGACTTCAAAGCAACTGCCAGGCCGACTGCTTTTTCTCGTTCTATAATGAGTTGTCATTAATAGTTTATTAAATAATTATCATTACTTTTCCACATTTCTCTGTGTTCTATCGCATTACATGTAGATTATGTTCCTTTTTCCGCTATATGCAATGCGTCAATCGTTCTTCTGTCGCGGGATTTTCTAGTTTATCTTTCTATTAAAAAAACTCATTTTTACTAGGTCTTTGAATTCCGTTAGAAATGCGTCATCGATACTTTTTTCTAATGATTACTTCGCTTACATAAACGCAGCTGACAAATGATTTCCTGTGCAGTGATTTTTTTAGAATTATGTTGAACAGCTAAGAAATGCAACAGAAGTTTTGTCAAAATGTCGAAGCAAATGGTAGAATTGAACGGTAAGAGAGTTCAAAGACACACCAATTTAGAGTTTTACACTACTTTCGTTAGACATTTTTACTTCATTATTTAGACTTGAAAATTTGTAAAGATGATTTAATCAGTGTCTTGCAAGAATAACAATGAATTATATTTACGAGATACCATGAAAAAACCATCTTTTTCCTTTTTCCCAAATTCCCAACATTTCTTGCATTCGACGCTTTCGTCACTTCATCCTTCATAAAGATCTTCAAATATCTTCACATGCTACTTCGGCAGCTGGTTGAGCATTTCGTCTCTTTTATAAATATCGTAAAATGCTGGTTAAAACGACTTTGTTTGCGAATATAGAGGTAGAAAGCTAAGCCATCAAGGTGTCTGGTAAGAAAAAGAGTATTGGAAATTTTGATCGAACCAGTGCCTTGCTTCCATGTTTATAAAATTCCATTTTGTTCCACAATTTTCATCTCCAGTTTTTTTTTATTTTTCACGTTCTGCACCGGTATAAGATGGTTTTCTATTCACAAGCAGGCTATGGCTACATGCTTTCTAAGCTCCGATTACTTTTACTAACATAGCTGAGTCATTTTATCATAACATTATGTTTATGGCAAAACGGGGAAATGAGTCACATTTTCTTCATATAAAATTGATTAATAAGCACCAATTTCTTGACTTTATTTCTCGGAATTTAGAACTTCAAATTCGACTGTTCTCTACGATATGCAATGGATTGCGCACTTTTTCTGCTGCAATTGAATCCATCATTTTGAATTTGTGTGAAATTCTATGGTGTGGCGTAAAATAAGCTTTTCGTCGATTGGTTGATGTAATTCATCTGCTTCTGTCCTACGATGGTTCTATTTCTCATTTACTCGCTCTTTGTCCATTTTCGACGATAATCACATTAAAGTGCCTCGCGTCTCAACCCGCTTTTTATCTTGCTCGCTGTTGTACCACACCAGCACCTCAGCTGATTGTTAAGTTGTTCGACACCTAATCCTACCATATCCATCAAAGCCGTGCCGCTATTTGATCTACCGCGCGTTGTTTTCCTTCTGTGTACTCCGTTAATCGCGTACTATTTTGTCGCTGAAGTGCCTGCGTCTCTGATCACTAGTCGGTGCAACCAACACACAATGGCTATGTGTTATAAATAATTTCGATGTTTTTCACTTCTTCACGCACTTATCCCTCATAACAATAAACAATTATTTGCATATTATAGAGGAAGCCGTTGGCTTCGGCTCTTCCATTCTTAATAGGAATGATATCTCGAATAAGTGGATGCCGTCACGCTTACAGTGCGGATCGACTCCACGAGGATTTCTCGCTTAACGACAGTCTCGCCGTCATCAACGACATCTCTAAAATTAAGAGTTTTCTCAAAACATCTCCTATGATTTCTCATAAGTAATATGTAACTCATGTTGTGGCATGGTAATCTCGCTCGACAGCAGGTGTTTCCTAGTGTTATTGACTGAGCAAAAACTCATCACGATCGAACATAAAGCATTAGAAGCATTCGCTATCCCCTAGGGATGTGCTATGAACGATCGACTCTCACAAGTCATAGAAGTCTGATGTGAATTGGCTTTAATAATGAGGTACGGTGGACTACCGATACATCAAGTCTGTGCTGGCTGTTCTCCTATGCAGCTTTTTTTTCGTTAATTTTATGTCCCTGAGTGATGCTGAGCTTATTTATCTCGAGCGTGTAATCGAACCAGCGACTCTACCTATGTTTGTTACGGGATACCCATAACCACACAACCTCGATTTAACAAACAATTTTTCTGCTGTTTTTCTCTGTCTTCGTCTCCGGAAACAACTCTATCTCAAGTGATATTTGTTCTCATGTATATTTCTTCGCACTCTTATTCACTGCTGAATTAATTTTCTATAAAGTTACTTTTTCGTCCCAGAAAATTTGGTTACTCAACGGCTAACATTCAGAGATGGTCAGATTTTTTTTCGCTAGTTAACTTCACAACTTAATGAGAAATAAACTAAGAAATATAGTTTTCTTATTATTAGGTCTTCATTGGAAAAGCAGTTTTTCATTTGTTTTTGGTCTTTTTCTATTCACACCAACACGACTTTTTAATCGGCATTTTTTTTTTTACTTTTTCATAACTCATGCTACAAAACGGTTTTTATAGCTCTCATACAAAAGTGATAGAGCTTCTTTTCTAACAAATATTTTTGGACGAGCATGAATTGATTTTATGACTTTCTTGAATGCTGAAGTTCTGTTAAACGCAAGGACTTTCAATTTCCAAGTTTTTTCTATTATATCAAAGCGCTTCCACTTGACCTAATCTTATATAGGTTACGCATGAATTAATTTGTTTGAAAAGTGTCTCTTTCTTTTTCTTCACCTAAGTCCGCATTAAAGCATCACCAACTTCTTCTTTTTAGCTCCAAATTAATAATCATTTTGTCTAAAAGTAGTCAGTGTTACTACTTTTAGTAGCTTGATAACGTCTGCAAGAAATAGATGGCCTTTTTCACAAGAGTATTGCGTGAGATGTTAAACTTTGAAAAAAAAAATCCCTGTAGATTTTTTGCCTACCTTTTTCTGTTTTTGCGCTACCCCATTTTTTTTTCCCTGCTCGTCGTCTTATCTCGTCCTTGGATCATCAATCATTTTGCGTTGCATTTCATGGAGATTTAACGCTCTAATCGTTCTACCACGTTAACCTTCGTCCAAGCGATTGAAGGAAAGCGATTCCGAGGTGTGTGAGTAGTGCGCTTTATAATCACCCCTTTTTTGTGAAAGATTCCACAAATAACGAAAGGTAGAGTTGTGACATAGAAATTTTTGTTGTTGGCTATGACTATTAATTATGTTTGGTGCTTAGCGGCAAGTAATACACGGTTTTTTCTCTTTCCCAAAGCTTATACTTCCACTGTTCTCTCAGCTTTTCCCATAAAGTTGTATTAATCATCCAGTGCATTTTTCATGTCATACCTTTTATTCGAGAATTATGTTTTTCTCTAAGCCAGTCTCTACTATTTCTTTCCAGCTATCTTTGTTTTCTGCCTCTCTTCATAATTCCACAATGCAAAAATCAAGATTATATTTTCGGTGATATCAGTTATAATTCCTTTGAAAAAGTACATCTTTTTTACAGCGAGTTGTCTGAGACGATGAAGCGTTGAAGAAGTCAATTTTTTCTATCTGTGCGAATTTTTCATTCACATCTTATGACTATTCTTCAGTTATTTCTCTTTTCCATTAGTTTTTCTTCAGAATTTTCCCCTTCTCTATCAAATTATTCCCTATTTGGAAGCGACTAATGACAGTTGAGTTAGTACTCCAGTCTGCTAGCATGCGAGTTACTGGTTCGACATTCTCCTTCAACTCTTTTCTAGAAAATTTGTGAGACCACCTCGAATCGGTTACACACAACACTGCAGTGAGATTCGGCTCGATTCGCATCCTAAGACATTCATAAAGAAATGAAATCCCCAAGCATTAGCCGAAACAGCACGCGAAATGTTTGAAGACCTTTCACAAGAAAAGAATCGAGTGCAAGAAGGACTGAGATCCGCACAAAAGACGTGTTGACGGTTCATATAAAAATGTGTATATTAATACACCCATACTTGTTTATTTTGGAATAACGTTAATTGATACTTATAAAAATATAACTCAGGTCACTCAATTACTCCATGAAAAAGGAAACGAGATCAAAAATCTGTTTACGTTAGGATCGACAAGGTAATTCCGTGATGAGCAATCGCAAAGAGGTTTTCCTCTGCAGTGTTTTTACTGAATCAATATTTTCTGTTTTACTTTTTCTGCTGAAATTCTCGTTTCTTCAATTTCGGTCATCATTGGCGAATTTCAGAAGCCTTTTGGCTTTATCGTCGTTTCACCATCATTTTCTTTTATGACCCATATAAATAATTGTCGCAACCGTTTAGTTTGAACTTGTGCAATAAGTAATGGATAATTTTTGGCCTCTAGGTCATGTAACATTTCACGGATACCTCGTTTGAATTTAGTTGGTGATGTAGCCCGAAGGTTAAAGAAAGCTGATCTCTAAACGTATCAATGAGCTACATCGGAGATTTCCCTGATGCGTCTCATTACGAATTGAATTGTGTCTATCCCTGCATAATTTGCTTCACTTCAACGCTTTTTTGTTTATTGCCTTGATGGTTTCCGCAGAAGACTCTTTCGGAAACATTGTAATTTAACGAGAGTTTACTGCTTCACCTTGAGATGTTCTTCTCGTACAATAACGACCACTGTTTTACTCCCTTTAGCTTTCGTGTGAACGTTTCAAACTTCTATCCAACCTGGAAAACGAAACAGAACTAGAGAACTTCCTGTCAAAAAGGTGTTGTTGACAAAAGTGCTGAAGGCATGTCGGAGATTTGTTGATTCACGCTTCAGAAAAGAAGTGCATTCTGCGGGAGGTGGACTTTCGTCGAAGTCACACTATTCAAATGCAAAACAACAGAAGTGGAAAAGTCTTTTGTCCTCGCACACTAACATGAGTAATTCAAAGTCCTTACATACCAAATCTTCCTCAGCTTTTTATGAATGTCCCCGATTGGTTTAGCGCTTCGTAGCATTTCACTGGGTTGCGAATCGCTCCGTACAACACTGTGAGCACATCCTATTAGGATCCCGTCAAAGCTGAGACGAACTCGACATTTCATTCGGTAACTCAGCCACAAATAAAACGATTTTTTTTGCGCTATTCATAGAAACCTTGTCGCTGAAATGAACAAAAATGTGCTGTGCTTTTTTTGTACTGAACGAAGCATGGCGCCCTTTACGCAGCTTTGCCTCTTAATAACAGATAAAGAGTTCGGTGATAGCTAATTCTAGTCAGTTGAAGATTGATAGGATTATTAATGCTAGGAAAGACTCGTGTTTTGAAATATGGCTGTTTATTGATTGATTATGGTTGATATTGCTCGGATCATAGAAAAAAAAAACCACGTGACGCGGCTTGATGTAAGACCGACCCTCAACCGACCGACAGCCGTCATTGCATTCCATCGTGGGCCATCGATGAGGAGCCAACAAGCCAATCACTCAGCCAGCCATTCAACCGGCCAACCAGCCAGCCATTCATCCGGCCTGCCAGTAGGAGTGCTTGCTTTAGTATTCATACGTGGCTTCTATCGTCGCCGTTGTTTGCAACTGGTGAATTGGCACACTTAACGTGTCAGCGATCTAATATTATATGCATTCATTATGCTCCATTTCCAAGATTATCATTAGAGATGACGTCATCTATCAAAATGTACAAGTGCATCTAGATAGGACTTTTTGGCTTCATGTGACTGTCTCGACGTATTAAACGTATCCTAGTATTTCTTTCATTCACTTCATTGTTTTGCATCATTTATTCACAAAGGTCACCAGATGTTCCGAGTGGCTCTGATGTTTTTGGATTTGCTTGTGAGTTCTGCTGGGTCGTCATGCCTTCGCCTTTTTCATGAGTTTCGCTGAATGCTGATCGAGTTCATTTTTCTTGAAAGAGTGCCACGAAGGAAAAGCAGAATTGTCGCTCGTTCTGACTGAGGTCTGGTATGAATTTATCTCATCCGAAGGGATAAAGGATTTCCTTGCGAACGATTAGCTAGCTGAAATCTATTCATTACATCTTTAATCGTTATTCATCATGTGATTTTTTTTCTCGCATCTCATAGAAACACCGTCATAATCATCTAGAGTAGAATATAGCCATTAGTAATATTATCGTATGAATTATTTTTAAAAATTCAGTGTTGTCATACTGATTCGACGAGTCGCTTTGTCTAAAATAGTTGTGCTCTAATTTATTAAGAAAACTGATAGGCAATAAAATTAAATTTCATCTTTCAATCCTTATTTATTTCCTTCTCAATGATCCTCCTTTTTTTGGAAAATTGATCCCATCCAAGTTATATATAGTGCCTATCTATTACACTCGACATCAGCGCTATTGCCGAGTGTTGTGGAAGTTTGTATGAATATTTCATCGTACTGACTAAAGGGCAATTCTTATTAGCAAAGGTCACTTTAGTTGATGATAGCTTCATAGCTGTTAAGAAGTAAACAACGACTACAAGGTAGCATCATGCTTATTCTCTGATATCTTCTGTACTTCCTTTGACTTTCTATCGTTCTTTTATAATCAGACTTCGTAAAATTTTGGTCGTAATAGTCATAGTAATCGCTGGAGCAGCCAGCCAGTATCTGCTGACTTTTATGATGCTCATCAATCGGACTTCTTATGAGAATCCAATATTCTACTTGAAATTAAACCTATTAGTACAATTAAGCATGTAGGTAATGCAGAAAATACAGAATCTGTGATATGATCGTAGGTAACTGGCTTACATATCGCTTATCAGGCCCGTCCAATGCTACGGTAAGTAGGCTGATGGTCCGTAGAATTCTAGAATATGCGCAGTTGGGCGCGTTCAATGACACCGGAATCAAATAAGCTACAATTCAGCTTATCCAACAAGAAATCCGACTTCTAACAGCTTGATGAGAAAATTGCAGTGTGAGTCACAGCCGAAGGACAACGGGCCTTCTCACTTGAACGGCACAAGTTTTCATGTGATAGAGAAGTTTTTCTGTTCATTTTAGTGCTCAGTGCGTTCATCAAAATCATTTTTTTCACTTAAGTCAACTGCAGATCACGGTCTTTCGAGCAAGCACCAATAAACTCGATTTGTGCTCCGCTGCACATGAGTCATCCAAGGAATCAGACGAACATTGCATTCATAGCTCGATGCTCTATTTTTTATTCTTTACATCTGCAAATACCATAAGAATCTCCTGACATTCTGAAACAAACTAGATTTATGCCCATCTGAACTTCACATCGAAATAGAAACTGCCTGTTTGGTGACACCGTTAACCTACAAATCATCAACTCATAAATTCTGATTTCAATTAGCTCAAGTCGTTGGGGTCAATATTGTCTGTAAAGTAGAACCAATGTTAATAAGTTATTTTTACGTTGAATCATATCCTAAACTCATAGAACGGTTCTAAACCCGTCCAAGATATCTAAATACGCAACAACAACTCTTGCTTACTCGTGACACTTCACCCTCACACTATGTGGACGGTGCTCAAGAGTTAGTTCTTAGTGCGTGTTTCTAGCTGTTCTCAGATTTAAAAGTCGTTATTGTGCGTCACTAGTTGTTTTCTTTTCTAAACATCTCAACTTCTCTATATCTCATAACGTGAATTCATCGATTCATTCCGTGCTCTTGACATATTTTACTAATTCTTTCGGCCAAACCTGGTTACTCGAAGATTTTTTTACATTCCTCGCAATATTGACATTTGTGCCGCGTAAAGACATGCGTATATATGTATGAATGGAATAAGTGGTAAGCAAAATATTCCGATCTATTTATACACGCGAGAATTTTGCCATATTATCAAGAATTTAGACGATTCGCTATCCAATTTCGCCTAATTTCTTTAATAATAGATTCTGAGTGTTTTCGTATAAGCACTTTTTTTTGCAAAGATGTTAATAAGAAACTTTACAACGTAAAATGCCTATAGTTTTTCGTTCATCGATTTGTTCATTCGTTTTTGAAGCATAGCCATCAAACAGACTCTGCAGTGAGGATCGTATTCATAAAAATTAATGGCATACTATAATTACATATTTGATATGACTTCCTTATCTCTGAATTTTATGCATTACAACTAAGTTTTAGTGCTACGGATTTGAATAGATATGATTTTTACTGCAAAAAATCCTTCCATACGCTGGAATTTGCTACGATTTGAAGTACGGTAACGCAATGATTCTCAACTTAGTTAACATTTTTAATTTATTACATCCAAATTAATTTTTCATCCATTTTTGAAATCTCTTATACTTTCTTTGGTGCCATTTGGTAATCGTTATTGTTATTCTGTTAGCATATCATCCTCTTATGCTTTATGGTTTTCAGTAACGACTATCATGAAGATTTTTGGCGTGGCATGGAATTTTGATTATCTTAATCCTTACCATTTTTAAGGTGGTAAGGCCACGAATGTATGATTCATTCAAGAGTCAAAGAATGACGCCTTTCTTATAATCAGCATACACGAGAAAAAAATATCATTGTACACTTTTCTATTTTGAGATTCGTCTAAGAACTTCAAGAAAATCGACGTCAACGCAGCTGTACAACATCTTGGCATGACGTCATCAAAATCTGATTTCTCACTCACCCGTTATCACATATCTTACTGATTCCAACAATTTTAATCCAAACCTTTCCATCATCGTTCGCTTAACAAATTTTGTCCTTCATATATGTTGTCAAATGCTGCTTCAGTTGATTCTTTACTCAAATCGTCGCATAGCCGTTTCCAGGTCTGCATTACAGGAAATTGCTAGCTTCTGTGGAGCGAATGATGCTCTTCTGGGGCAAATTGCCAATGTCGATGATAGAAGACCTGTTAGGCGCTGAGGCGCTCCTGTTAGGATGCTTTGCGGACTGGCGCAGATGTTTAATATACATTAGTATACGTATATATGTATACATATAATGTACATGTATGTATGTATAAATATATATGTGTACATATATACATATGTGCATGGTATGCGTATATATGTGAATATATATACGTATGTACATATATACATATACATATGCATATACATATGTATGCATATATGCAATCAACAGTGAATGCCCTGTGGAACACAACATCCAGGCTATCTTAGAGATTGCAAGGAGACGCGCTCAACCAGTACGCTACGCATACGGGAAGAACACAGAAAAACGAATTGAGTGCTAGGAGTACTGTGATCCGCACAGCGAAAGAAACACTGTGAAGTCGGATCTAAGTAAAGTAATAGAAAATATCATAGATTTACATATATACGTGCGTATATATATGTATATATACGTGTAATACATATATACATATACATATATATATATATATATATATATATATATATACATATATTCTATTGACATCAGTTCGACACCGCGTGGATACTCTCATCTGCTCACTATGCTCTTCTCTATGTCTTGCCATAATTAATGAGAAGACGATGAATTACTGCAATTAATAAAAAAAAAGGGCGACTTCATGCGCGACTTTTCATTTTGTTCCGTGTTCCGAATGGCGTTGGTGCACTTATTCAAACGTAACGACAATAATTACACTAGCACTGCCCGTTTGTAAGAAGTAAATGTAAATCATGTAAAAAGCAAGACGAAGCGACTATTAGCAGAGTAGGCAATTAGAGCGGATTGTTTCTTCCCACCTGCTACTCAACTATTTCTAATCTGAAGGGCCTCTGCTAAGACATGACGTCAGAATTTGTCGTTCATTTGATATCAGAATGCACAGCGCAAACTATCTACTATAAATCTGAAGGGACGGATGAAGTATTCGGGTGCTTTTGCGTTTTCATTACCCATTTTCAACCCTTTGGGAAGAAAACGTTTTCTGCTTTTTCAAAGTTTCACCAATCATTCGATATTCTAAATCTCGACAATTTCAAAACGTACTTTATCTTTAAAAAGAACCTTTGGTGGTCTAGCAGTAGAAATATAATTATGTTTCACATTCGACGCGTCTTCATAATCATCTCTGTATATTATTTGAAATGATTTTTCTCCATGTCGTAGAGATTTCTAAGTTTTCTGCATTGTAATCGTAACAGAAACTTCCTTCTATCGTTCTGTGAGCTTAGGCTTTCCTTTTTCATTTTATATTGCCGAATAAGCCCTTTAATAAGCCTAAGCCTATGCACAAAAGCAGTCTGAAAGGATAGAGGGGATCTTGTAGTATCAAAGTCATTTAATTTATCTAGATTTTTTTAAGCAGAGAAAGATCTGAATTAAAGAAAAAATTGATGCGCCATATGTACGATCAATCAACCGTTCTATCGATTCACAGCTCACATACTCTACACGACAAGAAATACGTGCCGTGAGCGAAACCCAATTTTCTTTAGGCTTTTATAGCGCACTAAAGATTCCTTTCGAAAAACCAAGTGTACTGTTGGAATCTGCGAGTTTTAAGCTTTTGAATGATTAGTGAATGTCTGGGAAAAGCCCTATCCAGTGAAAAATGCGTCGAAATGCGCGGAGTGTGAAACATAATTTTATCTGCACTGCTAAGGCACTTTTGGTATTTTATTGATCTGTCTACACAGTTTTTCACTGCGCCGAACCTCGTATCAAGTCGTTTTTTTTCGTTTTCTTCTTGAACGTCGCAGAATACTGCTTGATCACGTCTCTTTGAAATCTCGAGGATAGCTGTGGCACTCCACAGGGCGTTCGTTGTTGACTGGCGGAAAATGTTGGAGGAGGGGACGGTGTTTAGCCCGCGTGCGCGCGACAAGAATCACAACCACTCGGCCATTTTTACTGCTATAGCGCCCTTTCACTGTATAGCGCATAAAAAGGCTTTCTCAGAAATAAAGAGCGGCATTAAGGCTGTCGGGATCAAAATCTGTCAAATGACCACTAGAACCCTAAAAGAAAAGCGGAAAACGCGTTGTTTTCCATGAGTTGAAAACGGTATAGATAACGGAAAAGTACTAATGTTCTACTAAAGTGTTGATGTTCTGTTAAAATTCTTAACTTTTCACGGATTGGGATCGATTGAGATGGAAGTATATTGTATTGAATTACGAAAAAATCGTTAAGCTTTGTACGATATTGCCAGATGAAGTGTCTTCGATTCTTGACAAATTGTTTTAGATAAATCACTTCTGCGACCATCATTGAAACGAGATGAGTTGTCATCATTCATTTCGTTTTCCACCTCTGCTTCCACGTTGTTGATTGCGATTGTTTTGCGTAAACCTGACGTAGGATTGAAATGGATGATAGGACGATCGGATGATCGAATGACGGAAAGAGTGGTCTTTTCGATGATTTCCAAAAATCATTAAATTAATCATTTGGCGTACAAAATCCATAAGAAAACTAATAACGCTATCAACTTGGCCACGATTCGGTAAAATTAATAGATGTTTTTGAGGGATTTTCGTTCTGAGTTGGATTGTTTTCGTGCAGGCTGACTATGAAATATGTCAAGCAGTAAAACGGAATTGTTTCTGAAACGAAAGCCTTTCATGAATAGTAGACGTCTACTGGATAAACAGCTACAGATTAATCGTGTTACATCTGCTTTGACAATCGGTCAAACATGGAATTTATCCTTATACCAATAAGAATATCGATCAAATTCCTATACATTCCTTCTTCATTGACTCATGCATTCAACGCACCTCCCATTCGCGTCCATGCCATAGGACGAGATTGATGCGCAGCGTAATAATCTCATTAAGCCATTTTTATCCTAATATTGGCGCTATAACGCTATCAGTTTTCGTTGTTTTCTCCTTGCATCGTTTCGTTCACTCATCTCTGCGATCACAAGCGATTGGTCGACGTCGTCGGCGTCTATCTTACTCAAATATTTGATAAATCGTAGGATTTACCGTTGTCTTCTAATATATGTCACCATTTTCGGCACTAATCGGTGACGATGACAGAGTGCAGAAATTACTTCGGTTGTTCGTATGCGATCAGAATATCCGGACTAGGTGCTCGATAGTCAAGTTCGAAGAGTTTATTCTCAGTTAGAGTTTCTTTTATATGATTTTTGGATCACTACATAATGACGCTAGAATCGATTTAATAAATCGTTTTAATTGTGGACGACTTCCTAACTGACAAATCACAACAAACTATTTAAGTTTAGCACCTATGGACGACTTTTCTACTACTGTTATTTGTAACTAGATATGTTAGAATTCTGTTTGGTGGTATTTTTTAGTGATGTAGGAAATTTTCAAAAATTTGATGAATTTTCAAATTATTGAACATCGTCGTCGCCTAAGCCATAAATTGTCACATGCATATGCACGACAATTACCTATCGTCCCTGCATTTAGCTTTACGTCGTCGGGTTTTTTGAATTTCTTGGAATAGCTAGGTTACACATAATGTAAGTAATAATGCAAGCTTTTCGTGGCAGGACCCATCATAATCAGTGCAGTGGTTGGCTGAACGGCATTATTGTTGCGTGGTCCGTGAAGAAAAAATTCTGATGCTCCGACTTTGTTGTAATTTGTGAAGAATGTAGACAACTTTAGAATTAGAAATATACAAGTTCGCGTTTTCCATAAAAGATCATCAAATTAATCATAAAGTTATCGCGACTTCCAAAGAGAAATCAATTTGTGAATTTTTCTGTTCAGATCAGTTCATCTCACCGGAAGAATTTATCTAGAGAGAGCATTTGGACTTCATTATCATTTCGTACCCTTTGACGAATTCTTTAGCAAATGTGCAACACATGTCATCCCAAAATAACATTACACAGAAAGTTGTATCTTTTTCTGCTCGAATATTTAGCATTGTCATAGAAAATCATCGGACGTTTTTCGGGCGTAATATGAACTTCTATTGAAGCACTTCCAAGGACTGATTATTGTTTAACCTCGGCATCGACCAAATAATTCTGAAGTTTTCTTATTCGGCGAACACGAGGTTATCAACAAAATATTTATTCAGTGCAGCATAAACAGTGCAATACGGAGAGTTGCAATGGCTGACGTTTCGGCGATTTTTGCCTTCTTCAGAGCCTACCAGAATCAAACAGACATGCAGCGTACACATTCAAACACTTCTGTAAACAAAGCAGATAGAGCTTAGTAAGTAAACATCAAATCACATAGTGAACAGCTCATTATACATACTCACTTCCATATGTACTATATACTTTTCCATGGACTATACACCATGTACTAGTTTTATATATATATACATATATATACATATATATACATATATATATATATATATATTTATTCCCCAAGAGAATTAAGTGGTGAGCAAAAACACGGCCTCAAGCGAAAATCGAACCCGCGTTTCATCCTATCCGAGGACGCGTGCTTTATCACCACACTACCGAGGCACATTGCGCCACCACTCATTCTTTGACATCTCTACGTTAGCTATCAGCCACCAATCTTTTTAACAGGTTTGGTCGGGTATGCGACTTCGCTCTATAAACCCAGTTGAGGTGATAGCCATTGTGATAGCTAATATTCGAATATGTGTTTTTGCTCACCACTTAATTCTCCTAAGAATATACGAATAGTCATAAATAACACTGCGAAAAATGCAGTAAAATACTAGAAATTTCGAATGTTAGTTATTACAATGGCTGTCACCTCAACTGGGTTTATAGAGCGAAGTCGCATACCCGACCAAACCTGTTAAAAAGGTTGGTGGCTGATAGCTAACGTAGAGATGTCGAAGAATGAGTGGTGGCGCAATGTGCCTCGGTAGTGTGGTGGTAAAGCACGCGTCCTCGGAAAGGATGAAACGCGGGTTCGATTTTCGCTTGAGGCCGTGTTTTTGCTCACCACTCAATTCTCTTAGGAATATACGAATGATCATAGCACTGCGAAAAATGAAGTAAAATGCTAGAAATTTCGAATACATATATATATGTGTAATATACCGTATGAAGTATATATAAAAGGTGTTCACTATGATTTAATCCTTGCGTACTAAATTCTATTTGCTTTGGTTATAAAAGTGTTTAACTTAGTGGACTGCTTGTGAATCTGACACTTGCTCCGGACAAGGAGAAAACGCTGATACATCAAACATTAGAACTTTCTGTATTGTACGGCTTTTGCTGTACTAAATAAACGTTCTGTTAACAACCTCGTCTCTGCTCAGTAAGAAAACTACGAAACTTTTTTTCATTCGATACCCTTTTCAAACCGATGAACTGAACCTATGACAAATGATCTTCAACTAGGCCGCAAGGCAGCCTCTACAGGAATGTTTTCAACTTGTAGTTCTTTTTCGTATAAATGTTGTTTCTCTATTTTCATCTGTGTTCTTCTGTCTCCCTCTTTCTCTGTGCCCCTTTTTTTCCTATTTCTTCCTCTTTTCCCTTTCATGAAAATGCATCTGAACTTTTCCATCATGCATTATGCCTAAGATCTGAATCAAGAAAGAATCTTCAGTATTGTTTACGGGTGTTGTTTGAGGTATGCTGTACATTATTGGCTGACTTCTGAAAATTCAAGCAAAAATCGATATTTGAGCTTTCCTTGTCCTGGTTTTCGCTATTATTTCATCACATTATTAGACGTTGTAAGGAGCAGATGCATTGCACTGAGTCAATTCGTCATGAATGAGCACTAATTTTGAAGTTCTAGCCTTGGCTAATGTTCGTTAAACTTTGGACCACCATTTGCTTTTGACAAAGCGAACAATGTGTTCTATATGTATATATATATATATATATATATATATATATATGTATATTTATACTTAAATATGTATAAAACATGCACATATATGTATATATCTATATCACATATGTACACGTATTTGCATATGAATTCATGAGTATATGATATTTACATACATATGCGTATATACATGTATTTATATATATATATATATATATATATATAACAAATATATGTACATACATATACATATTTCTACATATGCATGTTTGTATATGTACACATATATTTATATATATGAAAGCCCTTCGACACAAAAAATTCTTAGTTGAAAAGCATGTATGTTCTGTTGCCTTATGATCGCTATTCAACAGAAGGTACTATGTCATCGACTGAAGAACGGGTTACTTCCATCGCCGCAGCTTTTTTGTCATATGAAGAACTAAGTAGAATCCACATGCAGCTTAAATTTTTCTTGACCGCTACCTCAATAATCCACTTCTTATAAAACACTCGCTGTTGCCGGATTTTTTCTGGGGTGCGCACAAAATCCCCCAAAGGGCGTTCCGCGGTCATCACCATCACCATCACAATCACCATCGTAGGCAGGCGCCCACTCTTGCCGATCGTAGGGAGATTTCTAACTTTACCAGTATGTTTCTTTACCCCAGGCAAAGATCCTGCCATGCTTTTGTCCTAATTGAGTTTCTCCAATAAAGGCCGCAAAATCATTTTTAATTATGGTGAATCTTGGCTGTAGATGAAATCCCCATTTAACGAATTTCCCATATTCGTTATACTACTTTCAGTGATAATCAGGCAGTGCTTTACTAACTGTACTTTGAAGCAAAGACCCTATTGTTTAGATCTCCCAATTTTACCATAGCATGGCCAAATTTTTTAACCGATTGAGGTCACGTCCAAATCAACCATCAAATGACAAAGTTTCGTATGATTGTAATACTTTTACCATTCCATGTTCATTCAACCAGAAGAACTTATTTAGGCAGGATGAACCTAAGTCAGAAATCTGCTTCGTTTTGTCGAATGGGTGAAAGTTGTTTTTTCTACTACTTTGAAATTTTTAGGATGAACTCATAAAAACATCAAGGCAATAGAGAATCTTAAGAGATTCTAGAGAACAACGACAATTTTCAGAGCAAAGATATCTTCTATGTTTTGTACAAGCGATGATACTGAAAATTGTTTTCTGTTATGAATGTCAACTGAACCTAAAGTGAAAAAATTATAATAAACTTTACCAAGTCGATAATGTCAAACCTTCTTGACCTTAATATGAATTTCGTACGTGTTCCTGACTTTTCATTTTTTATTCTATTTTATTCTAAGAACTCCATTTGTGTTTTCTGTTTCAATTCCATTTATGCTGGATATTCGGAGTCCGCAAATACCATCAGATTGTTAAACAGGAAAATAAAAATGAATCGATTGCTGGTCATCTTTCTACCAGAATTTTAGAATCTTTCATAGCTTTTAATCTTTTTTTCCTCTTTAATCAGTGAATGAATCGCATCAAATAGTTAGCAATGATGACTGGTTTCTGCCAATGACTGGTTTCTGCCAAAGTGGTGGTCAAGTTTTACTTAGAGGCAGCCCATTACTTTATTAATTCGCTACTCTTTTGTTGATTGCAGGATCGATTTTCGACAAATTTTATCAATCTCAGTGAATAAGACTTATACTAGAAAACTGTAAAGGGATATCTCAAGAGCTTTTGCATATTGTTTTCTTGGATTTTATTGATTAATAAACTCACGAGTCACCTTAATAGTTTATTTAATGGAGTTTCAATTTATTGTTCTACACTTCCTATGACGGGTTTTGTTTTACAATAAAGTTTTTTAATTTGTAACGCAGTCATAATACTGTAAGAAAGAAAGAACTTTTTTAATGATGTGCAAAGCATATTATTATAGTTTTATCACTTATCTTTCTGCTTTTGTTTTTCTACGAACAAAACGGTCAGATGTTCATTATGTTCTATTTGTTCACGATTGCCACATCAATGCCACTTAGGCTTTCGGTTTCGTGACCGTCTACGGATTGTCTTGTGCATCATCGAAAACCTTAGAAAACAATTGTGATTACAGTAGTCCTTGATAACTACAGTAACCACGGCTAGGGTTGAGGTCAATGTTGAACCTTTTTCTTTAGAGTTTTTGCCATTATGAATTCTTTGCTGCAGTTTCAATGATGAACTATACTATATATCTCCTTTTTCGGATATGAATAGCATTGCCTTTAATGACAGATGTTTCACTTATCCCTTCTTTTGTCTATGGTGGAATAGAAAAGATCCTAGCTGTGAGTGCTTTTGATGATTTTGACTAACGGAACTATTCTTTCCCTAGACATAAACGTCCTTCCACCCGTTCTCCTTGATGTTTTTGTCGTTCACCGTCGGTGTAAAACTCAAACTGGAGTGCGCTCTCTTCCAAGTTTTTGAGACGAATTCAAATCAATGGGTCTCAAATTCTGAATTCTTCAATAAATGTGCTCTATTTGTCCGTCATCGATCGTGTTTTTTTCATCTTTGACGTCCTTCGCTTCTAAAGTGCTATTTGCATTTTTGGCCTCACTCCTAAAGTGCCACTCGCATACTAATCGACTAGCCGTCTCAAAATCGTGGTCAGCTTCTCTTTTAGCTTTTTCACTCAGAAAAATTCCTCTTGCGTGATTTGCTTGGACTTCCTCTATGTCTTCCAGAATTATAAGACAGACCCTGATTTACAGTATCGTAAAGCTTACAATCATCTTTGTAGTTTCGTTTCTAATCGGAAGTGATTATCAAAAACTGTCCAAAACTATATTATTTTGTTTGTTTTTCTCTTCTAATTTTTTCAAACTTTTCCCCGACTTTTTACGTTCTTCAAATGTTTCACTTCGACCTATTTCGGTGCCGAATCAACAATGTCATTTCTTTTCTGATCTGACTATTGTAGTGCTTCGCTACATCAGAAGTACGTCTTGTGATTAACCAAACTCATTTCCTTCTCTTTTTTGCAGCTACTGAATTCTTAAAAGATTTAAGATACCTAATACCAGCCATTCACATTTGGATTGTGATGTTACTTAGAGTAATACTATAATAATTAATGATGATTAGTGATAATATTAGAGGGATTCTAACGAGTTTCAACACTAGATATTATGGTCGTACAGAAAGACTTGGTAATGTTCTTTCAAGGCGGCGCCACTTGAAGCCTTCAGTAAAAGCGTATTTTTAGCCTTTGCAAAACGTTTCTGTAGTTTATAGATAGCGCAAATCAAGTGAATTAGAAAGAATATTTTATCTCTCATATTGCTTGTTTTCAACGCCGTACCAGTCAAAATGAGACTTTGTTTCACATTTGAGGATTTCTGGCGTGATAAAAGTTTTTTTCAACAACATTTTAACCATTAGATAAAGCAAATCTTTCCGATTAAAAAATATGTTTGCTCTTTGGTATTACAGCTCTACACACACCCTAGGTGACTAAAAGTGCTCACTGAGTGTGAAACCCAATATTCTTTCGGTCGTTCCAAAGCTCGAAGAAGTCTTTTCGGGAAGTCAAATTTACCTTTATAATCGGAAAGATTTTCTCTATCTAACAATTAAAAGTTCGTTACAACAAGATTCTTATACAGTGTGAAATCTCTGAATAAGAAACAAAATCTAATTTTGACTGGTACGGCGCCAAAAATGAGCTATTTGAGAAATTAAACATGCCATTGAAATTCATTTTATTTGTGCTATCGATAAACTACAAAAGCGTTTTGCAAAAACAAAAAAATACGTTCTTATTGAAGGCCTCAAATGTCGCCGCCACAATATAACAGTAGCAAAATTTTATAGTTATGACAGTGTGAATCATCAACGAAAAAATATCAAGTTTTGTTTTTTACGCGACTGTTTTTTTTATCATTTTAATCTATTACTACAAAGAATTTGCCATATTTTGAACATTCATGTAGTTTTAACGACTTGAAAGCGGTTCAAAACCCTTAACCTTTTCAAAATCAGATGTTCGAAATTCCGTCATTCTTCAACTAAATTAATCATACTCTACAGTAATACAGTAGTCGCCGCCCAGAGTTGGTTCGCTCAAATCCACTGAGATTTGCACTTCAGAAATCGCAGCTCGAAGATTTTCATACTTTTTCAAACAATTTCGTTTCTTTTTCAATCATCTGCCCATCGTTTTTCTTCGTTGAGGTTGTTTCTTGTTCTCTGTTGTCTTAAACCGACGTGTCCAAGAGGAATCGATTCATGACATGGATGCTTCGACGGATGACATCATTCGTAACGAAAGGACTTCTTTGAATGAACGAGCGGTCGTTGGTGCTGTCATTTTCGCCATTGCCGTAATAGTCCCGTTATGTGTGAACAACACGGGAAATGTTTTGTGATGTCTGGGATTTAATGCCTCAGAAAAGACTCAAATTTCCGTTGGTGAAAAATTTTTCTACTGGCAGTTGATAAGTGTGATTGTCACAAGCAAAAACTGCATCTGTACAAATGATGTCTGACCATGCGATTTTGGCTATCGATTACGACAAAGCTAAACATAGGCGTCCATTCGAGTAATCTTTCATGAAGGACGTCTTATGGTGACCCATTAGTAGTTGTTCGGAGAAATGATCATTAAGAGTTCCCAAGTGCGTTGTACGTAGGGGATCGGCTGTCACAGTTCATGTTCATCAAGACTATTTGTGGTTGCGTAAAATCAAAGCTGCCATTTTGAGCAATCGTATGATATTGAATCATCATCAG
The DNA here is from genome assembly GCA_019055375.1 of Parelaphostrongylus tenuis. Taxonomy (NCBI): domain Eukaryota; kingdom Metazoa; phylum Nematoda; class Chromadorea; order Rhabditida; family Metastrongylidae; genus Parelaphostrongylus; species Parelaphostrongylus tenuis. The sequence continues at coordinate 162,796 of JAHQIW010001219.1, forward strand.
CTCCTTAACTGTCTGCACTAAGTCCATTTCTGCGACTTTATAACTAGGTGGAACGTCTGCTGATGGCTTCAAAAGCTTTAACGCGAATCAAAACACTCTGTACTGATTTTAATATGCACGCGAACTCAGCTAATGAACTTCATGCACGTCTTCAAATTTTTCCAAGAACTGACTGGTTTGGTTAAAGAGGTAGTTCTGGGTCATTTGTATTCGACATACAACAAGCTAATTAGTGAATGTACCAGGTACGAACGAGCGAGCTCGTTAACAAGTTCTCAACTATTTTTTCGCAGAAAAAGCCATGAATAACAACAATTGCCAGAGTAGAGTGTGATGCTTTTCACATTGGTTAAATAGAACCTTTGTTAGAAGATCAATACGGATGTGTCCTTATCTCCACTGAGACCACCATTCGGAGCTGTAATTAAATCTTTTATACGTTATGATACTGGATGATGGCATTTACTAAATTGCCAGATCTCAATAAATTGTGGTAATTCGAAAATCCACTACATGTAGGTCAAGCCCACAGGAACATTTTCATCAAAAAGTTAGAGTTTGAAATCGAGAGGCTGGAAAATTTTTTTCTGTCTTCATTGGCATTATAGCAATCTAATGATGTTGTAGTAAGACCGACTATATTGTAAAACTAATACTGTACATTAGTTCACAATTTATTCTTAATAAGCCAAATTGCTGCGTTTTTATTGCAAAATTTATTTGTACAGCTGTTTCAGAGGATTCCGCCTTCTTCAGAGCCTTCAAAGATCAGATATAACGATGTCTGCAATCAACTCAGCTAAACACCTCCGTTATCTCGACAGCAAGAAAACTAATCAATTGATTATTCTGAGTTAATCTTTGGTTACTACTCTATTGTAGAAATATAGATGATTTCATAATCTATACATACCAAAAATGAATGCTACTACTGCACCACCGAGGCTACCGCCTTGTTACCACTCTTTTTTCGATATAAACTATCGTAGCTGTAAATAATCAACTTTTAAGGGGCTTGCTTTGGTGAAGAAATATTGGCAATATACAAGGTTAGCTCTCCCCAATACGAGTGAAACGCGGCTTCGACTCTCGCTTGGGGATCGAATGTTATGCATACCGTGCAACACCTCCTAGATGATCGTATGTTATTTGTTTCACAAACGAAGAGATCAGCAGAAGTTTTGAATAGTTGAACGAACATCCAGAGTACATAAGATTCTCTGATAAGGAACCAACTAAAAATTGCCTTTCATTTCTGAATGCCCAAATTGAGCTATCCGAAAGCGGCTGCATCATCAGATGGTGTTGAAGGATATGTATCAGAATTATCCTGATTCATTACGTCTCCTTTCAACCTCAGAAACAGCGTACTGTGAAGAATATATTCCGAACAGCCTCCAGTGTTTGTACAGGAAGAGAGGAAAACGTGGAATCCCTGGAATTAGCTCAGCAAATAACCATTTCCAATGCTTACAAAGATACAGCTACTTGGGGTAGGCTTAAAAGAAGTAACACAACACGAAACAACAATTGCAGCGAAAGTAAGGTCGCATTTGGATTATCCTTCATTTTGAAAAAAAATGAAAAGCGTAGCTTTAAAATACTGTTCAACTAGGGAGGGCTTGCAGAAATCGGTCACAAGATTGAAAAACCACGGTAATACTCTGAGGTGCCAGCCAGTTTGGAACTGCAGCAGGAGTAATTATCTGCAAAACGTGAGATTTTCAAAGATAGTGGAAGAATTCCATGAATCCAAACATGAAACACAGCAAGGAATACCTCGTTATCGTTCGTGATTTGACACACTACAAAGGCCGTTACACTAATGTGAAAGGTGCAGCGAGACGGTATGTTAGCTGTGTACGACTAGTTTTCATTTGGACTACTCAGTAGAAGACTCATTGAAAGCGGAAAAGTTGCATTACCAGTGCGACTGAAGTCTAGGTTTGATTCTTTTCTGCTGAAGTAGTGGAGGTGTTGGGCTCACTCAGTCGTGGACAACCTGATCTTGACAACCTGACCTGAGCTTTGAAGAAGGCGAAATTCTCCGAAATTTTGACTTCTCAAATAAATCTCGTTATAGCAGTTTTACGTCTCCGATTAAAAAAAAGGTCTCATGATCTTTTTTGCCAAAGTTATACAGCTTCATACAGTACGGTCACTCTCATCTTGCATCATTGATGTTCCTGAAAGATGCTCACACTGGTCTTTTGACAACTCTTGTCACCTTTTTTATATTTTTTCTTTGACAAAAACTCTTAACTTACTTCTGCATTAGTGTCTATTCTAAAAGTTTGAATGGTCTTTCATCTACTTTATTGCGGATGCACAGAAAATTTCCTTAAAACCGCATGAATATCTATCTGAGATTCTTTTGTTGGAACAGTCCGTAAGCTCATTCATATACAAAAGAGTCTTGTGGCCTCAAATTTCACACTTTCCAAAAAAAATTAAGGACAAAGCTTTGGACTTCTTTTACGGATAAAATCCAGCTTTCTCAACTTCTGCGGCGAATATTGCCGTTCTTTCCAGTTAGATAAACACAGTAAAACGTCCAATTCATTGTAGTGCCGACATCTCTTTGTGGATCCCGAAAGTAATGTCCCATATTTCTTAAATATAGCATGTTCTTGAAGATCGAACTGATAAATTTTTCTAAAACATGAAAAGACTTATTCGTGCCTAAGAGAAATCAACTTTTCTCTTCCAAACCGTCAATTTTTCTCTTAACATTTAAGCCGGGGCTCATCAATATCAGCACTAGCTGGCTTTTTCTTGAGAAAGGAACCATTTCACTCAGCTACTTTTGGTTTTGACCTCTATGTTGCAATATGATTAGTTCAACTTCTTTTTGAATTATATCTTCGATTGTCACTGGAATCACCAGTGATCGCTGAGTTGCTAGATTTTCATTTGCTTCATATGGTTTCCTACAAATGTAATGAATATAGCTTGTATTTTTTGAAAATATGTTGACGCCACGTTGATTCCGTCAGGAAAACCAGTGAGACGCGGAATATGCAGTGATTGCGGTCATCGGCGCATACCGTATACTATCCAATCGTAGCAGCGTGAATTCAATACACCGAGAATATTAGCATCGAGACGAGTATGCAGTGTCATCTTCAAAAACTACGCAAATGTCGACCGCTATTCCTAAACAGCTTATGATTGTATTGCAAAATGGGTCGTACAAGGTAAACACAACAGTACAATAATATTGATTGATCAGTCGATCGATGCACGGAAGTGCGAGAACGCGTTTTGAAAGTTCTCATCTTTTGTTTTCTTTTTATGTGCAAAAAAATTGCTTACATTATCAGATGGTAAGTGGATAATACTCAAATTACACCCTGTATCCATTGAAATACTGACTATTGATCCGTTTTGACCATCCGACAGGTAGGTAGTCCCTGAATAAGTAATAACAAATTACCGTTCGAACGCCTATTCTGCAAATCCATCAATCCGTACTTCGTTTATTTAGGTGCTCTCGTTGGGCGCCGATGTGCTGCCGGAGTACAAGCTGCAGCCGACGCGCATCCATCATTGCACCATCGTGCATTACAGGTGTTTTTTTTAAAAATTTTTTTCAAAGTTCCAAAAAAAAGCTTTTTGGCCTTTTTTCAAAATGAATAAACTACATGGAGATTTATCAGCGCTGCGATAAGGTTAAACTCGTCGTCGAGTCGCTGAAAATGAACAAAATCTATCCGTTGGGCGATAGCTTTGATCGGATAAAAAGCGTAAAGCATATGAGCCAGCTCATCTTATTGTCAAAATTTGAGTATATTTGTCGCTAAGCAGAAAATATTTTGACATACCTCTTAGTGCATTTAGGGTTAAAATTCGTCGTTGTTCATGGTCGTAATGTTCTGAATGTATGTAAGATTTACATTACACAGATGTTGTGCAACATATAAAACATTTTTTATGTAATATCGATGAATGTTAGAATACTGTGGATAGCCTGTTTCCAAGAATCCTGAGAGACTGATATTTGACTGATATTTTGTCCTCTGGGAGAGTTTTTCGGATATCTTCAGATTAACCGCATTAGTTCATTCCCAAGTTTTCACCCGCCATTGCCCTTGGGGATTGGGAAAGAATGTTCGTTTTCTTGTGACTTTTTACAGATGTCGACGGCATTCTGACTTGAACTGGATTTTAGTTGAGTTCTAGCAAGAGATAGACTTCCGTTATAATTGCTACTCTACCAAGGAAAAGACTGTCTTCTAAATACGTCGTAGTTGAACACAAAAGAACGCTTTTTCTTCACAATATGAGCGCCCAACGCTTGGAAGAAGAAATTAAATGATTGATTTACACTTTACGCTTCAAAATATTCAGACCTCGCTAAACTTAGACAACAAATGTTCGTGATTATTATTGGGAGATTACTTGCGAAAAACTCTTTGGAGTTAAAAAAATCTTCAAATTCTGACAAAAAAGCGTTTACATTTTTGAAAGATGGGATGAATCACGACTCCTAATAAATTCTTCAAGAGCTGAAGTGATTTGTGTTTACTGAAGTTGAGAAAAAAAGTCATGCCGCTAAACTTTGCGCCGGTAAAGTGCTTAATGAATCGAACCATTCGTAATAAGATAAAGAACTGAAAAAGAAAGCAAGCTTAAATTGCTTATGCAGTTCTATCACAACCATTGGAGGGAAATGAAAAGAGAGTGAGTAAACACTCAAGTGGCCATTTCCTTTCATGGGAACCTGATTATTTAGCAGCATCCCAACATATCACTCAGCGCTGTCGGATGATTATATTATCTTTTCACCGAAAATTTTGTTTAATCCTCGAACTAAATTAGAAAAATTACTGTTTTTAATCGCGTTGTTGACTTTATTTATGAATTTTTAGCTGATATATATCTATTTATTTGTTTTTTTTCCTATTAGAGGGTTATTAGGAGATTTCGTTGCACTCGGAAAACAGTTTTAGAAGTAAAACGACTCTTTTTCTAGATGAGCAGGAAAAAAAGTTGTGAAAGAATCAAAGAGCTAGGGAGATAGAAGCACGCCATGGACTTCTTAGTGTTTGATAGTTTCAAACTATCCTTTTTGAAAATCATTCTCCATAATTTTGGATGATAAGTTTATATCTGAAATAAATCTTTACCGAATATTTTTTAGCAGTTATCAGTTTAGTTAGGCTACTGACATTATTATTGTTATTATTACTAGTGCTTGTTAGTTTTCCTTCCCAAAAAGGTTGAAACTATAGAATGCGATCGATAGTGCAATAACTCAACTTTTTAGAAAAACTTTCTCATCTATTGCCAGTTTTGTTTTTTCGTAATCTTCTTCTCTGTTTGTGTCTCGCCTCTTCTGAGTCCGAAATAGCTATCTTGAATTTATTTCCTTACTTCTTACATATTAAGTATTCCCATATGGGAATCTCGAGAAAGCCGAAGTTTGTCAAAATTCTATAAAGAGCGAGTTCGTAAGTGCTACTTTTTGACTGAAATTGTCATGAGATATCAGATGAAAAATCAGGGACGAGGCTTTTCCTGTATCATCTTTTCCTCATCTCTTCGTCATGTAGAACGTTTGCACGACATAAATAAATATAGGTTTTTTTTATCTCGTTCTGGAGTTCCATACAATAGATGGAGAGGGTGAGATACCGGAGTGGTTACTATGCATCCTATGTGCAAGCAAGATGCTAATTCAACCTTCTCCTCTAACATTTTCGAGCAATCTAGTGGGAGCGCCCAAGCTCGACTAGATTCAAGGTGGAGATTCCGCTCGATCAGCATTATATGACCGTTAAGAAGGGAACAAATTTTTCAAGCACTAACCAAAACTATACAGGAGACGTTCAAAACCTTCTGTGGATGTAATCAAAACATCCTTCAAGTGAAAAATTTTCAAAAATGTAAGGTACTGTGGAGAAACATCTGCGTCAGCCGGCATTCGAACCCAGATCTCACTCTTTCCGGGAGCGCGTGCTGAACCGTTGTACTACCGTCGCCACTACCAGCACGCGTTTCCGGAAAGAGTGAGATCTGGGTTCGAATCCCGGCTGGCGCAAATGTTTCTGCACTGCACTCTACATTATTGGGTATATTATAAGATCATACCACCGCAAGAGGCGGTCAAATAATTGAATTTCGATTAGAAAATTTTCGTTATTTCAGACTTTCTCTGTTGGTTTTGTTTTCAATCTACATTTTACACTTGCATTTACTTCCAATGGTCGTAGTGGCGTTGCGAGTTCGTGCGTAATTAATCTTAAGTGTTTCAGTCCATTTAAAGCAGTCTGGGATTGGATTATCTTGCTGCTTGTTATCTACACGGCAGTATTCACACCTTACGTTGCGGCCTTTCTTCTCAGAGAAGTTCGTTGATTTTTCTTCTGGAAAATAAATTTTCTCACTTTGTACACCGTAATCCATGTATTAAATGTTTATCTATGTCGTTGAGTTATTGGGAAAAATAGTTTTTTTTTTAGTTTTTCTGCACACCTTGAAGAAAACAAACTTTTTGTGCAACAGTAAAAACTTTCCAGTAGTTTTCTTTGTGACTTACAAACAGCAGATTATACTACTCTAATAAATTGATTTTAGTTACAAGATACCTCACGTAAGGCTCGATTTTCGGAGCCGTTGGAAATCGTGGATTTGATAGTGGATATTATGTTTATAGTGGACATTATTATTAATTTTCGCACTACATACGTCAATGAAAATGATGAAGTGAGTCTAGTTAGTGATATTTTGTGCATTTTATTTTCGTATTTTTGTATGATAGAAAACAGATCACGAACTTTCTGAAAGAAATCAATGCCGTAACCATTTTTTCAGTCGTGTATTTATATGAGGAATCTTACGCATATCGTATTTAACATCAATTATTTTAACCCGTCGCAAAAAATCATCCTTCTTGTCAAAATGTTGAGTAAGGTAGCCATGACCATTGATTGGTTGTAGATAAATTTTTGGTAAAAGGAGGACATTGTTCGATGGATTATTGATTTATTGATTTTTGGCGGCCCAGATATTGTTTTGTCCACCTCCTGCATTTTTCTGGACAGCAACTCTTCTGGGATATCGATATTTTTGAAGACTATGAACGTTCCTAGTGCGCAGCGTTGTTTTCCAGCACTTTCATTCGTTTCGCTTCACTGTGAGAGTTTGGTTACGATCAGAGGATTTGTCATTTTTTTTTGCTTCTTGGGTGCAGAGTCTCCAGGTCGTTGCGATAGGCGCAGTAGTTGGCAGGTGCTGAATTGGAGAGACATTGCTGTCGTACGATAAGAATTCTTCCTAATGGTCGTGATTTATATGGATCGACGGGTTTTGTGAATTTTTGACTGTTGTGCATTGGAAAGCATATTCTCACATTGCAACCGACATTCCTGAAGGGCTGCAGCAGTTTCAACAATATAGGGATGCGGGCCAAATGTCCCATAATATTGAAGCCATTAAGCACTTTAGAGGCGAGCCTTTTTACTTTACTCTTAGACTTTCCATACTTATCCGACAGTTCAAATCTTGGCGATTCTAAAAGTGTACTAGGTTTGCAAGAATACCTTCATAATACCCTGTAGCAGCGGAATAATGCTGCGTTTCAACTTCAGCGCGCATTTTTTACTCGACTAGGGTATGTCGACGAATTTTCGACACAGTTCTAGTAGCTTATTCGAAATACTGAAAAACTTGGATTCTGAAATTGTGTTTGGTTTTTTGAAAGGTCTTTGTAGAGAAGAAATATGTTGCATCTCTTACGGAGATATTCAAAAGCAAACGAAAGGGCGGAAAAAAATCATGAATATTAGAATGTAAGAAGATACCAAGAAATGACCTCAAAGCGGAGAAGAAACTATGTTGATATGTGAGAATTCAGCTCAATAACTCGTTTGTACCTTATATGGTTCATATTCCGATCAAAATATTATGGTAAACTCGATGCAGAATCTACAATAACTAGTTAAAGTGGTGTTTTTCAGGTAGTGTCACACCCGGGTAAAATTGCCATCCATTATTTCAAGGGATGGTTTATCATAGATATGATAGCTGCCGTACCGTTTGACTTATTATTAGTCAACACGAACAGTGATGAAGTATGTTTTTTCCTTTTACAACTTGATAAAACTCTCACTTTTTCTTGGAGCAGAAAATTAATTTACATATGTAATCATATGGTAAGAGAAAAATGTTGACGAACTCACTGGATTTAAGTCTGTTATAAGTAAATGATCTGTGTCATAAGTAGCTCTTTACATGCTTGGCGAAAAGTCGCGCCGCCAATTCTTGTGAGAATTTGGATGGGTCGATGATCAGCTCATATCAGTGAAAGTAATGGAAGAGTTATTTTTCTTTATAGACCACCACCCTTATTGGTTTACTGAAAACTGCTCGATTATTACGGTTAGTTCGGGTAGCGAGAAAATTAGATAGGTGAGTATTCAAATAGATTTACATCAAATGCTAATTGATTTTCTTCATTTGTGTCGTTATATCAATTCCTTACGGTTAAACTCCTAAATGTAATCCTATCATCTACATCTCTCTCACTCTCCGCAAATCGTTGAAAATCTAAACTTTCTTGTTTTTTGGTTTTAATTCTTTTCCTCAGATGTTTGAACTAATCTTAACGTTAATGGAAAAAATGCAAAATGGGTTCAATTTATCTTCAAAACCGTAGTTTTCATCTATAACGACATTACTGTGGAAATTTTTGGAGCCATTTACCCAAAATTTCTTTGCAAACAATATATAGATAATTCTACATCTATTTCTCTCTGTATGGTTTTGAAACTCTCCGCTTAGTACATTTTCATCGAGCCGATCATGGTCCACAAAGAAACACGCTAACTTATTTTTGCCATTTTTTGATCTTCCATGGTTTTATCTAGAGAGTGGCACTTATCGATTTTGTTTTAAAAAATGTTTTCTGAGTAGTAGATGAGATAGCGTGGTGACCTTGTAAGTATAATCTACAGATATTCTGAGTACGGTGCTGCCGTGTTGTTACTGTTAATGGCAACGTTCGCCTTGATCGCTCATTGGTTGGCATGTATATGGTATGCTATCGGTAGCGCTGAATTACCTCATAAACGAGAAATCACCTGGTTACATCAATTATGTGAGTTCACAAGATTTTCTCCTATACCCTCAACACAACGATTTTTTTTTCTATATAAGCTGAACGGAGCATTTCGCGCGCTCCAGAAACTTCACACTACTTCAATGTCCTTCTTGGGTTGATGTAGAATTGACCGCTGTCAAACATACCATATCAACGTACATAACTTAACACAACGTAAATTACGTACATATATAGGGAGCAAGCGTGACGTGCTTACAACCCTTCTTCCCATGATCAGCCTCAAGATACATGCTTCATCACGAAATATTGACATGATCGCAAATTTTTTTTCAAATCGCATAAAATATGCTCCGATCTCAAGGATGTGCTTACGGACCGCCTCCGAACTGTCTTTCATCCAATAGCGTGTCCAGGACCGTTGAGGGTCTACGGCAACTTTGTCCGGACTGATGCCATCCAAAAAATACTCCCAAGAGTAGTTTTTAAGCTCTAAGTGGAATTGATTTACTCTCAATGTTGCTTCCGGTCGAAAATGTCGAGCATCTCAGTTTGGATGACTTACTAGAATATGATCCTCTCACCACATTGCAGTTCGTCGCCCGGGAATACCCTGCAGCTAAGGGTAGTTGTTGAAGCTTCATATAAAACGAATTCAAGAGGATGGCTATGAAACTGTGAAAAACGTTTTCATTTTCGAAAGAACTTTCGTGAGATAGTGAAAATAATGCCAGCAACATACTAATAATCAGACTTCTTGAGATCAGAGAACTTTTAAAAAAGCCAACTTCGTCATCTTTCGTGCTACATTTTTGATCTATCGCTTCCACAAGAGATCTGTAGAGTACATAGGATAGTGTGGGGTTTCGAGTTCGTGGATGAAGGAGCGGCTTTCATCGTTAACGCTCCATTGTACAAATTCATGTGCGATAAAGAGCGTTCATTTACATTTTACATCATATTTAAATCATAAACGATAACTCAGTAGCATGATTTGGAAAATGTTGATTGCTTTAGTTTAATTTCAATGGCTACTTTTCAAAAAACGTGAAAATGAGAATAGGATCAATCGTTCGATGTCTTTCTTTGAGTGAACACTTTATTCAGGGCATTTTCAAGCAATCCTCTCAAGAGCTACGTATTTTCGTAATAATTGACTTTGTAGTCATTAAAAAGCTAATTTAAGAATGGCATTAGGTATAAAGCATTTTATAGTATCTAGCAAAAAAGTTATTCAGCCTGTGGAAAGAATTGAGCTAATGCTCAAACGAATATTTACAACTTTAGGTCAAAGTGAACAGACTAGACATTCAATTTTAGCTGAGACAAAAAGTAAAAGTTTTTCAACATTGAATTCAGTATTAGTTTGTGTGATTAGAATAAAAAATAAAAAAAATAAAAAGCATAGAAAATTGGAAGTAGAGCTAATCTTGCGAACAAAAGCGCTGCTGTCCCGTAAATGAAGCATTTATGGGCTGGTGATCTTCAAGTTTTTCACCTAATTGTACTGAATTTGCATCTGTTGAACCCTATTCGTTTCAAAACAACTGATTTTTCATGCTGCTGATTTTGTAGCTCGACATCTGAATGAGCCGTACTTTTCGACAAATGGTACAGTACCAGCGGGTGGACCATCGTTGAAGAGTCGATATGTAACTTCTTTGTACTTTACACTGTCAACCATCACTTCCATAGGTTTGCATGCTTAAATCCTTTTAAACTCTGACCTTTTTTTAACAGAGAATTAACACCAATGAGTTTTTTTTACCGTGTCTATGAATGAAGGACTTGATGGATCATTTACATCCTCAAAGCATTAACTCTTAACGCATCTTAGCATAGGCAAAATATCCTCGAAGAAACGGAAAAGTTCGGTATTTTTGTAGTACATTTACTTATTTATATCCGAAATTAACGATATGCCCTGATTCCTCTAGTTTGCTCTTTTTTTTTGTCTCATCATGGCAGTGTCAGCACTTTTCGTAAAAACGAAATCTTTTTTTGAAAGCTTTGGCGAACTTTTGCTTTTACCTGAAAAAATTCACCAATTTCTTTCGCTTTGGTAAGCTTGTTTCATTCTGGAATCTCGAGATGCTCGTGTTGAGCTTATTCATGTTGTCACTAGCGCCTATCCCCTATAGATCGGTGGACGATTTATCATCTTGTGATCAGGTTTCTTCTACAACAGGGACGATTCCTGGTTCCATAAGCTCGCCACTAAAGGCCTTCCGGATGAAAGTGGGCTGGCTTGTTTCTCGTTTGGGCATATAAATAATAAGGGTGGAGGTGGCCTTTTTACATCGTGCCTAGAAACCAATAAACTTGTAAGCCTTTCCTTGAAAATGGTGCGCTAAAATTGAGCAGAGAGTGGAAGAACTCATAACTCGGGAGTGGATAAGATAACTTCGTCTACAATGCTTTTGTCTTCAGGTTTCGGCAACGTCTCCGCTACGACGGATTCCGAAAAGATATTCACTATTATAATGATGATTTTAGGATGTAAGTCGGTAATCAAAATTCTCAGCGGCAATTTCCCCGCGATAACTTTTTTTATCTACACTTTACTATAGAGTGAAGAATGTTCTCAAAGTCTGATTGTAGCTTTAATGTATGCTTCTGTGTTCGGTAACGTGTCCGCTATCATTCAACGATTGTACAGTGGAACAGCACGGTGGGTTTTTCTTCCTTTAGATGAAAAAATTACTTTTTTGGCTAGAGAAACTGGATAAAACATCCTTTTAGTCATCTTTGATAGTTGTACTCTACTTTTTTTTTATTCGCTTTTTGTGTTCAAATGTTCCTAATTTCCTCTTCTAATCTGTACTTAAATGATTTTGATTTCATGACCTTGTTTTGACTAATTTGAACGAATTTTTGCTTCTATGTTTCGCGACTTCAATTTCTGAAGTTCTCAACATGTGGAGAGCTTTTTATAGCTATGAGATCATTGAAACAACAAATAGCTCAAGTTTATTGCTTTCAAGCAATTCTCAAAATCAAAGAACTTCATCAACGGCGCTTTTTTTCATCTTCCCTAAAATGCCATAGATAAGAGCGATTTGATTTTTGCAAAAAAAGTACGGACAAACACGTGCACTTTTGGGTAGTGAATTTTTTTTATCCAAATTATGTAGAGTTTTTCAAAATCAAGGATAAATAAGAATGAATAAAGCTTACCAAATCAACAGAATTTACTAGAAATACTAAAATTACTAAAATGATAAGGATATAGCATGTTTTGAGCTGTTAGGTCTAGTGCTAAAGAGGTACCCGTTTCATCCTATTGGGACTCATCAGTAGCCCCCCTCCCTTGGTTCAGCCGATCTCCTGAGGTCAAATAATCCTCTATAAAAAATTGACGCCGGAGAAATCTAAATCGATTTTATGTAGAAATAAGACTAAAATTACTTTAGCCCATCTTTAACAAACCATATGACAACTAAAATTACTATTAAGGAGTATTTTCCAGCTCTCAATAATGGAGTTTTAGGGTATGAGCGTACCAATTTTTTTGTATGTAGAATTGAGGCGAAATACAAAAAATAATCAATTTCCAGGTATCACACAGAAATGTCGCGATTGCGCGAGTTCATTCGCTTCCATCAGATTCCAAATCCTCTACGACAACGGCTTGAAGAGTATTTTCAGCATGCCTGGTCTTATACAAATGGAATCGATATGAACTTGGTGAGCTTGGTCGATAAATCGATAAATTTGCTGAGATCGCATTAAATTTCCTATATGGTGATGATTTTTTTTTCTTATCACCTCAATTTTAGCCATTGCATCGTTGTTTTTTTTTTCTTTTCATCTTCATACTAACGCATGTAGTAATAGCTCGTGTAACCCGTTAAAAAAGGTTGTTGCTGATAGCTTCGATAAGATATATCGAAGAAAGCGTGGTAGCAAAGCGGTGTCTTGGTGGTGCAATGAGAGATAGCACGCGTCTCCGGTATAGATGAAACGCGGCTACAACTCCTGCCTGAGGTCGGATTTTCGAGTACCACTGTGTACTCTCAAATGATTCCATGATCGCTCTGGGACTGGAAACGTGGTATTAGACTAGTTTATGAGGATAAAAACACTGAGTTAATGCATCAGTAGGTCCGTGTAAAATCATTTTATAGCCCACTATGAACTAAATTTTCGCTGAAGTGCTTAACGGATTCAATAGCAGCTCATTGTATATCGGTGTGGAATTAATCAATACGTTTACCTTTCTTCTCTACTAAAAGTTTAATTTAGGTACTAAAAGGTTTTCCGGATTGTTTGCAAGCGGATATTTGTCTCCATCTGAACCGAAACCTTTTGAACAGTTGTCCGGCGTTTGCTGGCTCAACACCTGGATGTCTGCGAGCGCTTAGTATGAGGTCAGGAATGCTAACCTTAATTCCTCTTCTTGTTATTATTCTTTTCGCCGTTCTTCTCGTTTCATAATCTTTCTTGTATAGTTTTCATACTTTTACCATTTTGAAATTCCTTTCAGTTCTGAACATGTCGCTTTTTTCCATAAAACCCAGTAATTTCATTTCAGGCCCAAGTGGCAATACTAATTTATTTTGAAGTTACATAGCTTGACATCTTCAAAACTTACCCTGATCTCATGATTGTCTAAGAGTTTTTGGATTTTAAGATATTTTCTGACAACTAACACATTTGTCACTTCACAACAGCCTCTTCAATAGCGTTTCTAAAGCAGTCATAACCTCTGGTCCTTTTGAGTGAGAGCCGCAAGTTACCCCTACTAATAGACCATGGACTGTTTGTGGCTAGATTTTAGCGCGTATCAACTAATTAAGAGTAAAGGACAATTTCTAGTGTGTTAATTTACAGTAAATTACATTATGTCTCTCTAGTGCTTCACTCCTTACAACTGATTTTTATTATCGCTTCTCTAAAGAGAAAATCTACGGTTCTTTTTTGCAGATTTCGTACCACTCATGCACCTCCTGGTGATACACTCGTGCATCGTGGTGACATTCTTACCGGATTACATTTTATTGCCAGAGGCAGTGTGGAGATTCTCAATGACGACAACACTGTTATGGGTATTCTTGGTTAGTTTTCTCAATCACGAAATAAACTTCAGCATTTTCAATATTCTAACCTAACTAGTTGCTCTCACGAATGCGAAATTTCGTCAACAAACTGTGGTGCAACACCAAAATTGATCTAATAATAGTCATTGACTGAAAAGTATTAGTAACTCTGTTTTGGTTGGTTCCACTGCCAGTGTACTTTCGCTTCTACGGCCTGGGGTTCTTTTGGTCGATGTGCTACTCGGTCCGTAACTAAATACGCCGTTTATTTGCAACTTCGAAAACTAAAGCTTTTTCATTTCTGCTTGACAGATGTAGAGAGCTTTCCAATTTCGCATTAAGCTAACAAAATATTTGAACATAAAGTTCTTTGTTCATTTTTTGAGGGCTGAACTAACGTCGATAGCTCAGCAAGCTCTGTCGTGCTATAGATTTCTTCTGAATTCATCTTTCTACTATTCGAGTTTGTTCGTATTTTGCGGCGATATTGGGGAAACTGCTGTTTTACGTGCTTCAAAATTTAGAACTTTTAGGGAAAGATGATATATTTGGCGAAAATCCGCTTCTGTATGAAGATGTTGGAAAGTCATCATGTAACGTTCGTGCTCTCACTTATTGCGACCTCCATAAAATTCTTCGGTATGGCAATTGAAGTTTTTTGAACTGATTAATAGGCTTCTATAGTCCTATATGGTTTTAACAATCATTAGACTATCGATCAGAAACACTCTAAGAAATGTTTTGATGTAACATCTCAGAGACGATTTGCTCGACGTTCTTGACATGTATCCGGAATTTGCCGAAAACTTCTGCAAAAACCTTGTCATTACCTACAATCTACGTGATGAGTCGCAGTCGACAAAGAAGCGATTTGATCGGCATAAGTTGTTGAGAATGTCTTCTTCACTAAACAAAGATCGATTTGGTACGTTCAACGATGTTTGTATCTCATAGTTCTCCTTTTTCCAGAGATCTTTCTTTCAAATGCGTTTTATTCGTCTCCAGGAACGGCCACATATCTTCCTCATACCGTATTTTGTAATTCTTAAGAAATACCTTCATATCATTTGAAATCTTCTTTGTAAGAATCCATCCCAGCGACTGTTTTCAAGATCTCCTTATAAACATTCAATACAGTCTGTGAGAGTGTTTAGAGTCTTCTCGATCTAGCTACGTCAAAGCCATATGTACGTTTCGACGTTGTGGCGGTAACGCTCTAGAAATTGTCACAGACTATGTTGAATGTATATAGCGAGGTTTGAAAAGCAGTCGATGAGATGGATCTCTACAAATTCACTACCGACCATAATTCCATCGACTGAAAAAGGTGGCGATGAATCAATACCGCGTGCTATCACAATGAATAACGTCTCCCTAACCTTGCTAGAAAATAAGGTTCACCTGAGGGCATGAGCCATTGATCAAGCGGGTGTTCCGCTCCCCACTGCTATGTCCAGTTCCAGCTTAATATATCCATAAGTTTGAAACTAAATTCCGATGGTTATGAATCAATAATTTACCATATTTGTTTTCTGGTGATGCTAAGCATTTTCAAATATCTTCGGCTGCATCTTTGAATTGATTATGTAGATTCTGCTGATCGACAACGAAAAAGTGGACAGAATCAGTATCACGAACCGATTCGAATCCGATCGATCGCCGGCAGTCGGGTGGATCTCGAGGTAAAACATTGTCAATAACTGATAAGTATAATCACCAGTTACACAATTCGTGCACATTAGCTGCATATGTTTTTTGATTTATCTCTATTTCCTCTGTTGTCACTCTTGACGAGGATAGAATGTAAGCCCAATGTACCGAAGAATTGAGCATTGATGAGAGCAAGATTTAGAATGCATATGTTTTGTGAGTGCTATTATTAACAGCACTGAGGATTCTGCTACGCTTTGGTTTTCGTATCTGTGAGAAGCGCTTTTAAAGCAGCAGCTAAAGAATAAATGAATAATTTCTCCTGTTTAGCCGTTCCGAGATGTTATTGATATTATTTGAATAACACAGCCCACTGATGCACTGACCTTAAGCGGCTGGTCTTCAATGAATAATTGATAGACCCAAACATCAAATTGGCTCTGAAGAAAGCAACCCGCCGAAACGTTAGCCACCTCGACTACTGTATATTGGAGCTGCATTTCTGACTGTGTTGTTGTATGCTTCGCTAATATTCAATAACTAATATCGATAACACCTCGGAACAACTAAACAGAAGAGAATATTCATTTTTTCAAACCATGCCGAGGTTAATAGATAGCCGGTCTTGGAAATTATTACAGCAGCTAAAGGTAATTAGGACTGCACACAAAAGTTGTTGTTCGTTCGATCCCACGCGCAAAGCTCACCAAACCTTCATCCCTTTGTGGTTGGCAAATTCGTACCAGACTCCTTTAGGAAGATCAAAGCCTTTTCCTGATGTATCGGTAAATCGCCAAAATTCGCTGCATTCTCTAGATACGGCTTCAACCGCATCTACGATTCTTGATGAAATTGAATGCATGGTGAATGTCAGAGGGAATAATCAACATCATTGCTTCATTAGGTTCTTTTATGTTATCTGGGGACAAATGAAAAAGCGGTCTCTTTTACTGGACAGGAGCTTTCCATGAGAGTATTAGTAGTCATTCGAAAGCTCAAATCTCTGGCTACTGTGCTACTTGGCTTTTTTCGAAAAGCATTTTCATAACGCTATAGCAGTAAGAAAGCAGTTGTGTTTCAGACGTGCATATTTCTCACAGAACAGAACTCTTTTTCTAAATTACCAGTACCCATTCGATAGCATATGTTTCGACGGCTATTCTTGTTTTCTGGAAAGATCATTTCACTGCAGTGTAGCAAGGTAAATGAAATCGCGTTTTATCTACGCGGCGCATTACCTTGTCGGTTTGTGTATGTGTTGGGTATATACTGAACCTGGGTTCGATACGGCGTTCCGCGATCGATCGACCGACCGTGCTGGTACTTTACACATCTGGTGTGCAACTTTGCTATTTAGAATAGGAATTTTTTTCGGTTGGAAGAATCTCAAATGAAACGTATGACTTTGATACTACAAGATTTCCTCTACACGTTTCTATTCATTTCGTGCTTACAGCGAAGTAATAAAGAAAACGCACGACCGGTGTAAAATATATCTTTGTTTTGAATGCTACAGCGTTGTAAAAAGGCTTTTTCAATAAAGAGCATGTAGCGCAGTAGCCATCGATTTAATGATTAATATAGTAATTAAAGTCGACTGTGGAATATAGTATTTATAGCTTTAGAATGATTGCTAACACTTATGAAAAGATCCTGTCCAGCAAAAGGTCGTTTCTTCAATTTTATCCGAATGACATAAGCTTATTAACGTTTGCCAGCAGCATAGAGTATTGTGTGATCAAGCTTCTTATAGATTTCAGCACTGTTGATTGTCCACTATAATTACTACAATGATTGTAAATTTCCATTTTATACTGATTGCTGCTTGATTAGTGCATTCTTTTTAAACCACGCCCTTATGTTCTTAACCATTAACCTTCTGAAATAATAACTCGTCCATATTTACTGTAGGCTCGTTTCGCTCCTCTCCACCGCATGGCCGTGTTGCCGAAGCGGCGCCGTTACTCCGTCGTCCTGCACACGACGACGATGACGCTGTTTTCGAGGACATTCGAGCTTTTTCGCGCGGTAATACTGTAACGGTCTCGCCTACTGTGCACCACGATTCGAATGGAAGTGGTGTGTTATTATGTGTGTGTTGACAATATCACTGTAAAAAAAGTGCTGAGCATTTCAAACTTTCTTCCTATGTTTAGCTGTCTAACCCCTTGAGTCCCACGTTGATTTTTCACGTAATAGGCGGCGGGAGCGCGCGGCGAATGCGGCGAACTCAGCGCGTTCCAATGACGATGTGGCAGTTTTCTAATAAGATTTACATTTTCAACGTCACTAAATGAGGTTTAACTGTCAGTAAATGGTTGAATGTGACCGAAAAGATTCAGTGAAACTGTTTTGCTTGGAACATTCCAGAACAATTACAAAATAATAAATTTCTGGTTAAAAGCGATACTACACATTGCAAAACGATGCTGTTTCGTGGTATTTCAGAGTACCTTTATATTTAATGGACGTTAGGAGCGAATTCTCATAGAGTTGTACAAGAGATCTTGTTCTTCTTCTGTTTAGCCGCTCTGAGGTGTTATTGATATTATTTATTGAATATCAGCGAAGCATATAACAATACAGTTAATAATGCAGCACGAATATTACAACAGTCGTGGTGGCTTTCGTTTCGGCAAGGTTCGCCATCTTCAGAGCCTGGAAAGGTCAAATTGATTCGCAAGTTATTGAATCAAGAGCCTTCATAGCCCTAGCAGAAAACGTAAGAAATATATTTTTGGGTCGCATAGGAAAAACTTCATTCCAAAAACACTCACCGCTTAGATGTTTTAGGTTTCATAATTAATCATTGAAGACCTGCCACTTGGAATCTGTGCTAATGTGAGACTGTGCCTAGCTCAGGTCGGAAGTATTAGCCTGAGGTATGGTGCTAGGTCACCTTATTGCGAGGCATTCCTCTTTGCGGTTCCTTTTTGGGCCTTTGCTATGTATCCAAAAGGCTTCCAAAGTTTTACGCGTAGATGTTTTCGATTCCTGTGCAAGGACCGTGAATTTAACGTCAAAATCTGCTCCTTTATGCTTCTGTTCCTTATGCGTGCCTAGTGGGGTTTTTGGATCGGAGTTACGTTTCCCAGCTGGGTGCCCTTTTACGCGGATACAGAGTGGTCTACCCGTTTCGCCAATATATTTATCCCCGCATGCCTCGCAGGAGATCAGGTGAATTGTACCGACCTCATGCAGTCGCCGTCTCTACCGTTTGGGCAAACTTTGCAGTCGTTGGTTTCGCACAGACGATCATACAGTCGGCTGCGGAGCGACTGCATGAGGTCGGTACAATTTACCTGATCTCTTGCGAGGCATGCGGGGATGAATATATTGGCGAAACGGGTAGACCACTCTGCATCCGCGTAAAAGAGCACCTAGCTTGGAAACGTAAACCCCACTAGGCACGCACAAGGAACACAAGCATAAAGGAGCAGATTTTGACGTTAAATTCACGGTCCTTGCACAGGAATGGAAAACATCTACGCGTAAAACTTTGGAAGCTTTTTGGATACACAGCAAAGGCCCAAAAATGAACCGCAAAGAGGAATGCCTCGCAATAACTGTGACCTAGCATCATACCTCAGGCTAATATTCCCGACCTGAGCCAGGCACAGTCTCACATTAGCACAGGCTCCAAGTGGCAGGTCTTCAATGATTAATTGAAAGAACTGAAACATCTAAGCGGTGAGTTTTTTTTAAAATGAAGTTGTTCCTATGCGACCTAAAAATTTATCTCTTACGTTTTCTGCTAGGCTTATGAAGGCCTTTGATTTAATAACTTGCGAATCAATTTGACCTTTCCAGGCTCTGAAGATGGCGGACCTTGCCGAAACGTACGCCACCACGACTGTTGTAATATTCGTGCTGCATTATTAACTGTATTGTTATATGCTTCGCTGATATTTAATAAATATTATCAATAACACCTCGGAGCGAACAAACAGAAGAAAATACTGATTTATTCAAACTATGCCGAGGTTAATAAATAATCGGTCCTGAGATTTTGTTCTATTATCTTATAAGTAATGATTTCAATATCCACTTATACTTCGCTAGGAACGTTATTCATCGGTGCAGCCTTTGTCACTGATTGTACGCACACATTTTACGTGCTCTACTAATCTTTTTACTCAATAATCTCTTCACAGACCAGGCTGAATATAAGTTCAGCATTTCTTAAGAAGCGAAGAAGACACGAGCACATTTCGTAGAGCCGACTGTATTCCATATATTTTGTGATGAAGAGTGGAAATTTCTAGAACAACTGAGCCTTCTTTCCATAAAAACATGTTTATAAATGCGCCTTGATAATAGTCTGATTTTTCGTAGTGACAAGGTTTTTTTAGAATGGAAATCCTACTATATAGTAGTAAAAAATTTGCTGTGAAGAGAAGGCAAGACGTTATCTTTGAAACGTTAATAAAACGTAGTGTGAAAATCGCTAAACAATTTGTGCTTACTATCAAAATCGAATAGCGCATGTGACGCAGTGGTTTGTGGTGCACTGCGTTCGCACACGAGGTCAATGGTTCAGTCTCACGCTCATGGCTCACCAAGCCATCCATCCATCCGAAGTTGGTGAATTGGTACCAGGCAGGTCTCAGACTTGTCTGGGGAATAAGCAACACTGACTCAGTACAGCGGAAGGCCACTGCGAGCCATTGTAAATGCTAGATATACATTGAATCACCTCAAACGAGTTAGATTGAAGACGAATGCATGGCACATTTCTCAGAAATTGATCAACACCGAGAGCCTTATCCTTTACCCTTTTATCAAAATCGAAACTTCTCAAGGTGTCGAGTGATTAAAAAAAGCAAAACAAAAAGAAAAGAAACAACTGTTATATAACAGTTGGGAATATGTTACTCTCTACAATGATGTGGCTTTCTCGCTGTAACAGGAAATTTTTCGACATATAGGCGTTTTTTATACTAAAAAAATCTGTATAGAAGTCCCTTTCGAGCTATTCCACCATTTGTTGATGAATGTACCTCAGAATCTCAATTTACGAACTAGATTCCTATATTTCCTTTGCAGCACGCGTAAATACAAAATTCTCGTCGCGCGCGGCGCGCAACGTGGCAAATGGTGCTGCATATATGCACTACTTGAGCCTTAAGGGGTTAACATTTGAACCTCCACACTAAATTAACGCATCCAGTGTTTTTGGGTTTTTTGAGTGTTGCATGAAGAAAGTATGTACGGTACGAAAATTTATGATGAGGGTTATCTAATGGCTTTATAAATCTCTTCGTTCTTATTTGACTTCTAAATATCTGATAATTCTCCTTTAAAAAACCATTGAAGTGAAAAGCTACGAATAAATCATTGATTCTATCAATTAAGGTGCAGCACCGTATGACCGCGACACTAGTGAAGATCAAAAAATTGTACAACTTACGCAGCGGTTGAACACTATCGAGAAGTAAGCGTGTTACATATTCTTAACAAGAAAAAATTAACTACACATAGTCTACAGGATCACTAGCAGTTTATTTCTCCAAAATTTGACCTTACGAAATACATGAAAGAGAAATGACAAGTGATAGCATTTTCATCCCTAACTCACAGTTTAATTAAAGTCTTCGTTGGAATAATAATGTAATTCTTCAACATTATCTTAGTACTTCAATATTACGGATTATTTTTCTTGACGTGACATTCTAAGGAGATCTTCTGGACAAAAGAAGCTGAACATTCAATTTGACAAAGACGTCTTTTTTTCTTGAATATACTGTTTAGTTTAGACAGCTTTCTTATTCGTTTTTCTGGTGCTCTCTTTATGAAAATGTTGTTTTTGCTTTTGCCAAACTTGTAGAAATACAAAATTAATGCTGTCAGTACATGACGATTGTATCTATTTTTTTTCTATTAACTTGATCTATAAACTCATCTCAATTATTCAGTCAACTCGAACGGATGCAGAATAAAATGAATGCCGACTTTGAGTTGTTAATTCGATTGATGAAAGAACATGGCAAAATGCCGTCGTCATCTGATGGTAAGCAACGAGTTTCCTTCAATTCCGTTCTTGGTCATTTATAGCAGAGGAAGATCTATTACAAATGTGATGCTAGTCGCGCGCAATTGCTTATAATAGGATTGATGTGACTTTGACGGAACATGCTGTCAAGGCATCATGTACTCTCTCCTGTGTGGCTGGCTAGCTTATGTCAGTTCTAATGAGGTGGATGAAAAGCAATGTTATTGGCTCTGTGCTTTAATCTACAATATTATAAATAGTGGTTATGAAGCGAAGTTGGTCGTGATATTCACTATGGTTTGTGGCGCGTGTGGTTCAGTGGTTAGACATATCATGAATTATACATACGGTTGCAAGATCAGCTTTGTCCAAGAACAACTCGTCTACTTCCCTGATTGAGAAATTGGTATTTGGCTTATCTCGGAAATACACACGCTGCCATAAAAGTCTGTTCTGCATGTAGTTCGTACCTGACATTTATTAGAATAACTCTTCCAGGTTTTAAGGAGTTTTATGCATGACCAACGTTCAGTAAGTATTTATGAAAGTGATAAAATCTCATAATTGCAACCACCTTCATGAAAACCAAGAATATTAGTAGAGTATAGACAAGGAAGAACTAGTTGAGGAAACATTGAAACAACACGTGTGGAAGTGTCATAAATTCATAATGAAGAAATGAAATAACCTTTACCTATGACTAGTACATCTCAAACCCATTCTTTCATGTCTACTTTCTGCCCTAGTAGGTCGTATTTTAAGTTTTGAAACTATTTCGCGAGTTATAACCACAAAGCTGCTGAGATATGAGCAAAACTTGTAATCTAAATGAAGACTTTGGACCTTCAACTATTCTTACCGAGGGTCACGTGCTGAGCACCACAACAACAGAGTCTCTCGTGTTCGAGCTGGTTAGGTTGCTGATGGCACTAAAGTAAAAACGTGGTGAAAAAAGCATGGTTCTCCGTTGGTGTGGTGGATACACTTGAGCTCCCTCTTGGATTAGCGTAAGTTCGAAGGCTAGTTGAAAATCTGAGTTGTGCTCATACCTCATCATCCTCGTGGTTGTATTT
The DNA here is from genome assembly GCA_019055375.1 of Parelaphostrongylus tenuis. Classification (NCBI taxonomy): domain Eukaryota; kingdom Metazoa; phylum Nematoda; class Chromadorea; order Rhabditida; family Metastrongylidae; genus Parelaphostrongylus; species Parelaphostrongylus tenuis. The sequence continues at coordinate 185,611 of JAHQIW010001219.1, forward strand.
TGCATGGTTGCTACAAGATATAACAGGCACTAAAAAGTTAGCAAATTTGTGGGACTTGATAATTTCATGAAGCACTTTTGATCAAATTATTTTAGAATCAGTCGAATTGGTTTGTCCGCGACGGGTAGTGTCTGTAAGTCCTGCTGAAATTGTGCGACTGCCAAACGGAGGTGACGAGATGCGTGTAAGTAAGAAATCACTAATAGTCACTTTAAATTTGCGTCTTTTTGTTGTGTTATGCTCATATGTACTTTTTCCTATTTTTCTTCTGCTCAACTTTTTCAGTTATAATTGAACTAGATGTCCTAACTACATTAGAAGGATACTAGTTATAACATAGCGCAATAGTAAAACGTTCAAAGTTTGAACATTGCGATGGTTTATATCTCCTTATTAATATATTTATATACAGTTTTTTACTAACTCGCAATTTCATATTCAGTCATGTTTTCGTTTACATTTTTTCTGGTCAGAAATAGAAAATGATTATGACCCAGTATGCTGGGAAACCCATCTATCCTCCGTAATAAAATACCGTCACTTCCGTAAATCACATTATATAACTGAGTAATTATTCGAAAACTCTTCATTCCAGTATTTGAAGGTATCACGTCTGTCTAGTCACGAGCTATCTTCTCTGCCGACTAGTAGAAGTAGTGATGATGCGGATACATTGTTGTGATGTAAGTACGACTCTTATTTTTCTTACGTGACATCTTAGAGGGCAAAGCGTTGAAATCGAAATCTGCCTTTATATTGTCAATAACCATCTTCTGCATCTTGCTATAATCTTCTTTCTGTTTAGGACCTGCTCACTTCTCAGCGTTCCTTGCCCAATCCATGTGCCATCTATAACTTCCTCGCTACTAAATTTTCATATATAACGTCTTCCACATGGATCCGAATGTTTCATGATTTTCGTGCCGCAAACTTTTCAATTCCACTGATTCAGCATATCGACGCACGAAAATTTTTACTGCCTGTTTGGTATCTTTCTCAAATCGCATTTGGCCTTCCATATCATTTTGTGTGTCATTAGTTCAAGACTACCATTTTTGAATTATTTAGGGCATTTGTTTATGTAATTACGTCAATTCATGGATTGATCATGGAGATTGAAAACGGTGCTCTTAAAAATTCGAAAAATGGTATATAAAAATGAGTGGTGCGAGAATTTCTCGCACCGTATCATTTTTATGAGCTGCGATACGTTATTAGTTGTTAGAAGATTTCCACATTGACAGATTTGTATGTTATTAGTTACGGCCTAATTATTCTGTAGAACAATTCGCTGCGCTATCGCTCGCAACTTTCGCTCTTTCAATCGATGATTGGGAAGCGGTGCAGAAGCGCGGCGAAGTGAATGGTTCTCAAATTTCTGATCTCATTCTATGTTTGCAGAATTGCTAATCGCTAGGATTTTATTTATATTTACACCACGAACATATTATGCGCACGTATATATGCACGAATCATCAATGTTTTACGGGTTCATCAACAACTTAGAAAATTCGGTGTGTCTGCAGAAAGTTCTAATCAATTTATGTATAAAATATGCGCCTGTATCCATATGGATCTATGTATAATAGAAGTGATTTATGACGCATTATGATGCGGCATATTCTCTCAGGAAAAAGTTTTGTTTGCTTCAAAGTTTCCCTTATTGTTTTCCAAATCTTTCGTCTCCCTCCTCACCTCCTTGAGCTCTTGTTCTCCTGAGTGACATAATACCATGTGACCTTTCTCAAATGAATAAATAAATAATTGAGAAATAAATATATTGATTTGTTTGCGCTTTAACAAATCTGTGTCAGGACCAACATAAACATGAGGTACAAACGACGGTTAAGAAAATGCTGTATTCTAACAATTATTTCGCTTCAGAGTGATTAGAATCAATAATTCCTAACGAATTACCGACATACACAGGGTTGTTAATAATGTTTATTCGGCTTACGCTTTGACGTCTTCATGTTCCTCAGAACCGATTGACACAAGTCGATGGTCCGTCCACAGTCATGTGTCTTCGCGGATTCCTCGTAGTCGTGTCGCATAGGGTCCAATTCAGTGGTGCACCGCTTTAATGAGAGCCTCACTCGGCAGTGTCGCTTCTATAGAGCATAGTTGCTACTGATTGTTTATTGTGAAGACTCGAATATTCGATGTGAACTACCGACCCATCCTGAGGCAGACGAAGATGTGAAAACTTTAGCTGAAAAATATGGTTGCTAAGGTCATGTAAGCTCACATCATGTAAGCTCACAACTTTTTGGAAAATAATGGATGTTTACATCGAGGTCAAAGAATGGTCGAGTTCTAAAGTATATTAATTCGCTACGTGCTATGATATAATACACAAATGCAAAAACATCAGTGTCGGTGAACAATCGGCAACAATCATTCGCGTCATGAAGCAAAAACCAACCTTCAAAATGTCCGATAAACAAAGAAACAGTGATGAGGAAACTGTATAAGGTAAGAACAGTAAAACGTTAGTATCGCATGGTGGATCGTTTTAGCATTACGTTGTTCAAAGCCGGATGTAATTTCCATTTTTGCACTGCAAAGAGCCAGCGACGATTTCCAACAATCATCATACATGGCTACCATATCATGCACGAGATTCACTTCACAGTTCCAAAAACTATGAGCTTTACCTCATTCAGTGAGCTCTTTCGAAGATACATCGGTACTGTTCTATTATGGCGGCGCCACTTCAAGCTTTAGGTAAAAACGTAGTTTTCGCTGTTGCAAAACGTTTCTGTAGTTTATCGATAGCTCAAATCAAGTGAATTTCAATGGTATGTTTACTTTCTCGAATAGCTTATTTTTGGCTCCGTACCAGTCAAAATAATATTTTGCTTCTCATTGAAAGATTTCTCACTGGATAAAAGCTTTGTTGTTATGAAGTTTTAATCGTTTGATAGAAAAAAACCTTTCCGATTACAATGGTATATTTGGCTTTTGGAAAGGACTTCTTCGAGCATGGTAACGACCGAACGAATATTGGCTTCCACACTCAGCACTTCTAGTCGGCTAGGGTGTGTGTACAAAGTTCTTTCCAAAGGCAAACACATTTTCTTAATCAGAAGGATTTGTTCCAACGGTAAAATTTTGTGATAAAAAAGCTTTTATCATCCGAGAAATCTTCAAACGTGAAACACAGTCTCATTTTGACTGGCACGGCGTTAAAGACACGCACTATGAGAATTAAAATATACCTTCAAAATTCATTTGATTTAAGCTACCAGATAATCATACATTCGTCAGATAACAGCAAGGAAACGCTTTTACCGAATGCCTCAAGTGGCGCCGCCATAATAGAACAGTACCGATAATTCATACATCCTGCCATTACTGAAGACGAGGGTGCTCTTCCTAACATCTTATGATATCGTCGATTCACACATGGAAGCGAGACTCGCTAACTCAACGACATCACCATCAGTCGGATGTTAGGAACATTTCGCCTAGAATTGTTGGCTTTCAGTAGCGGCAGAAAACGTGACGTCCACCATTGCAAACTCTCATTCTGTTTGGAGATCGCAGCGATTAGTTCAATGGGCTATTAGGAGCGGAAAACGTGACGCAGCATAATTGGCCATTACTAGGAGAAGAATCCGCGGCGCCGAGCACCACTACTGTTGACTTGAAGCGGCATCGCAGTGTCTATCACCACTGGATTTTACCTATAGCGGCGATCGCAGCATACTACTTCATGATTTTAACTCGAACTGGAATCGGTGACTCCCATTACCATAGTCTTTTACTAGGAGCAAAAACACATCATAACGTAATCAGTAATTTCAGCATGAAGCGGAATCGCATCGTCCTCTTCAATGGCTTTAACATGAAGCGGCAATCGCAGCGTCCATAAAAACTCCCTTTAAGCTAAACCGGTCTTGCAGCGTCCCTCACCAATAAATTCAAAACAATATAGCGAGGCCGTACCTTCTCACTAATGAGTTTAATATGCAGCGAGAATCGCTTTGTCTATCATTGTTGCCTCCAACTAAATCGGTAATCACGGAACCTAATGTTAGTGGTTTTACTAAGATTGGAATACGCGTAACATAGCAACATTATCTCTGATTTGTGTCTAGAATCGCGGAGCCCAGCAACACTAATTTTAACATGAATTGAGAATCGCAAAGCCCTTTATCACTGACGTTCAACCATCGCAGAAATCGTGTTACACTCAGTAATGGCTCCTAAATGGTCTCGAACGGCGGTGTCCACCACACTTGGTCGAATTCCAGGAGTCGAATCCGCGGTACCGAGCACCACTATTTTTAACTTGGCCCGGAAGTCGCGAGTTTATGACAATTGATTTCATCCGGACCGGGATTCGTGCCGTGCATCAGTGGGGTGACAGTGGGTACAAACCGCGGCACTCACCACAATTGGTCATTCCTAAAGGAAATTCGCGGCGACCCGCAGCACTACCTTCAACTTGGCTCGAAACTGGCGACGCTCATCACTGCTGGCCTTGAAATGTAGTGGGTACTATGCTAAACTTGCTAATGAATTCAACATCGAATTCCCAATTTTCTTCTTTAAGCCAAACATTGAATGCAAACCGCGATGTCCATATCGTGGGATCAGGGTGGATTAGAAACTATGTCTATCTCCACTAACTTTAGCCTGGAATGGGAATCACAGCGTCTATAATCATTAGCTTTTACATGATGTGAAAATGGCAGCACCCGTCCTTACTAACGCTTACTTCTATCATGATGGGTGCTACTCACAGATGGGTTTAACATGCAGCGCGAATTGCAGCATTAATCAGTGTTGGTTTAGCGTGCAGCGAAAATCGCAGCGTCTATTACCACTACTTTTCAACTGGAGTGAGAATCGTACCATCCTCATCAATGGGTCTGAAATGGAGTAAAAACCACGACACCACGCGCAACTGGAAATTTCTATAGATTGAATCTGTTAGGCCAGGTACCACTATGTTGAGCTTGAAACGAGATTCATGATGTTTTTCACCACTTACTCTCAACTGGAGAGGGAATTGTGGAGCTTTCTTGATGAAATTTGAATCGATCACGAATAGTGGTAAATTTCAATGCTGACTTAGCGTGTAGCAGGAAGCGTCTATCACCACTATCTTTCACCTGAAGTGATATCATGCCGTCTATACCGCACAACTCAATAATCCTACCTGTTTCTTAGGGCAAAAATCGCAGCTGTACCTGGAGCGGTAACTGTGTAAGTTCTACTATTCCATTTAAAATTTACCGGTAATCGAGAACCATTACGGCGGACTTAACGATACTGTATACGTCAGTGGACTGGAGCACGTTTTTTGCCGCACTCTACGTCACTAAGGCTTTATTACAGAAGATTGACTTAGTTTAACCAACACCTCAAAACATACTATTTCTCTACTAGGACGAATATTGAATATTGGATAAGATCTAGTTATTTATCACTACACTAACGAGATTTTAAAAACTTATCAGTACTACAGCTAATTAACTAGCTTTAAGCGCCGTCAAGCATCCAGTTAACTGACTATAATGGCGATATAATTCACAATCTTGTTAGTTTAACGATAAATTATTAAATATTATCCAAACCCAGTCATTCCAGCAGAAAACTAGTATGTTTCGAGGTATTAGTTGAGTCAAACCAATCTCTAGTTATAAAGTCCTAGTGACGCAGAGCACGATAGAAAACGTCCTCCATTCCACTGGAATATACATTGTCGCTATGGGTGCTAGAGACGCAGCCAACTATGGTGCTTCAATCTCAAAGTAATTGGGTCCTCGGAAGTCAAAGAGTTAACACGTTGTGGGCCACGTTAATATTTCCCCTGACACGCACCGCGACTGCCAATTGTGAGCGTCCTTCCGACAAAGTGGGAGTATCTTGATGAAATGTAGTCTTCTATCGTCACCGATGAGAAATTTAGTGTTGTCAAATAAAAGGCTATTATTGAAGAAATCTTATTAATGCTATTGATGGTAGAAATATCATAAATCTTTCCTTTAGAAGCACCACATTATTGGGGAGGAAAATTCTTCAAATATTTCAAAATGATCAACGTGCTTTATTTTCTACCCTTCTCCAGCTGCATGTTGGAAAACCCATATATAGGTTCTTTCAGAAGTCGTATATTGTAAAAAACGTGCTCTCAACTCACAATTTCAGAGCAGTGTTGAAAGAAAAAAAAAGTGGAAATGCATAGTTAATCCACATTTGCCATTTTTGCTCTGAAAAGTGGAATTTTTAGGACAACTGAGCGCTTTTCCAATTAAGACTGTGTTTATATGAAGCCCTCCGGCAATATTTCATTCATTAATGGCATAAAGTGACTTCCGAATCAAAATTTCACTATATGAGTACCAACGAATTCGCAGTGAGGTCCAAACAAACAATGTCTAACTACCCCGAATATAAAGTGTAATCCTCTTTTCCTTAGTAGACTGCTATGAAGGTTTATCCAAATATCAAGTCAAGTATTAGGAGTTGTATTTATCAAAATATCGAGTGATTACCAAGTCATAGATAAAATAAGAAAAAAGGGCTCTTTTACGTTATGCGGAAACAAATGGAATAACGATCCCCTTTGCTGCACGAAGTCATTCCATTGCACTTTCAGTAATCGATCGAAAGTTCAAATCTCTGGCTACTGCTCTAGTAGCTGTTTTTGAAAAAGCGTTTTTAAACTCTGTAACAGAAAGGAAGCATTTGTGCTTCATGCAGCATTTTTCCTCTCAATATAGAGCTCTTACTTCAGATTGTTAGTAACCATTCAATATCTTAATTTTCCACGATTTTAGCGCTGAGCTTACTTTCTGAAAAGACCGTTCAACTGCAAGGTAGCGAAGAAAATAAGATCGAGGTTCACATAATCGTTGTACTTGTTCACCGGCTAATCTGCGGTCGGACGGACTGGAGGTCGCATAATCGATGCGGTGTCCTGCTATCGATCGATCGAAATACATTAGCGCCTCACATGTGAAGTGCGACTTTGTCATTCGATTACGAATTTTTTCTTCACTTTGTAGGAAACTCTACAAAGAACGTATGATTCTTATACTAACAGACTACCTCTAGAGTTCATATGCTTTTTGTAATCCCAACAAACTAATAGTAAAAGCAAGCGGTGGAAGTAAGACATAATTCAATTTTGAATGTTACAGCGTTATGATAGCGTCTTTTCAAGCAAAAGCACATTGTCCACTAGCCAAATATCTGAAATTTCGAATGATTACTGACACACTTATAAAAATCTCTTATTCAGCAAAAGCTGTCGTTTCTTCATTTTTTACCGGGAAAGAAGAAGCGGATCAAAAAAAGTTTATATTCATCATCTAAAATTATGTTTCTCTTCGGCGAGGACATGGCTCTTTTGTTAAGACGTAGAAAATTTCTAGACGCATCGGCGTTCTTCCTAATAGAATTTTACTTAAGGAATTTGTGACTGGGATTTCCCATGATTCAGTGATAATGAATTCTTCTCACAACCTCAGTTCATCAATTAAAATCCTTTATTTTCATTTGATTGCGCGCCAATTTCAACAGCCTGGCATGCGACATGGCATTCGCTGCATAAAATTTGATGCATTCGGTCAGCAGCGTGTTGACAAATAGCGAGAACAGTGCTGATTCCACGATCAGGTTTAACATGTAATAGAAACTGCAGCAAACACCACAGTCATCATTTCGAGGAGTCGAAAACATGGTTATGTACCAATATCATTGACTTGAACGGTGTCGCGACGTTCTTCAGTACTGACTTTGATTGAAGCAAAAATCGTGTCACCTTCATCAGTCAGTTCAACGCAGAGTGCAATTTGTGACGTCTTTCGAGCGGTGATTTAGCATGGAACAGAAATCGCAGCGTCTATCAACACTAATTTTCACGTGGAACGGAAATCGCATCGTCGTTTGGTTCAACATGGCATGCGAATCGTGGCTCCTACCAAAGTTGATTTAGCGTGGAACAGGAGTCGCCACTAATTTTTACGTGGAACGAAGATTGTGCCGTCCTCACTAATGGGCTCAACGCGAAGTAGAAGCTGCGGTACTTTCACAATGAGTCATTTCTTAGGAGTCGAACCAGCGGGGGCAGCACTTCATGTTGAACTCAAGGCGAGAGTCGCGCCGTTCATCAATCTATTTCAGGTGGAACAGGAATCGAGCCGTTCTCTCCAATGGGTTCAGCATGGAGTGCGAATTGGAGCGTCTATCAAAAATGGTTCAGCGTGGGACCAATCGTGGAGTTTGTTACCACTACTTTTCAGCTTGAAGCGATTAGCGCAGAGCCCGTCACCAATGGTTTTGACGTTAAGCGGTAATCGCTCAGTCCTCATCGACACACTGAATGTAGAAGCGCAGTTATTATTACCATCTTCAACTTGAAGTGGGGATCGCGTTAGTCAGATCCATTGATCTTTGCTGAAACAATGATGCGCTACGTCCAGCACCACTTTTTCAGTTTGAAAAAGCATTTTCAGCTCATTTGACATGAGATTTCCTTAGATAAGTAATCACCGCACCGATAGCCGCTGGCCTTCACGTGAGAATCACAGTGCCCATTACCTCCTTTCAAATGGAGCGAGAATTGTGCCATTCTCAACAATGTTTTTACCATGTAGTAGAAACAGCGGCACCCACCACAACTGGTCATTCTTGGGAGTCGAGCCCGTGGCATTCAGCACCACTGTCTCTCACTGGAAACGGAACTCGCAACATTCATCATCGCTGTTTAACGTCGAACGGAAATCATAGAGTTTATCACCACTGGCTTCCACGTGAAGAAAAAATCGTGCTGTGATCTTCATTTGATTCAACATGGAGTGAATGCCATAGACTCACCACAATTGGCTTCTACTAAAAAGCAAATCCGTGACGCCCGACAAAGCACCATTACCTTAGAACGCGGATCGCAAAATCTATCACTGTTGGTTCAACGTGAAACAGGAATCGGAGTAACCAGAAGGACTCGTTTTTGCTTGAAGCAAAAATCGCCACGCATAACCACTTGGCTTAGCGTGGAAGATGGGTCCGCTTCTCTTAGCATCATCATTACTAACCCGTTAGCTTCTGCATGTACCCAGTTGGATACACCGATTGCCGAGCCACCTGCGCAGAAGTTTGTATTGGCGCACATCCCGCCATCGATAAGTAGTAAAATTGAGGTCTCAAGGAGACACTTTCAAGATTGAACGTTGGAGCACTTCAGATGGGACTCTGTTAGGAGTTTTTAGTGGAAAAGAACGGTACTTTTCCGAAAAGGCATGTTTCACCGAGGAAAGCTTTTCCTTACAAAAGGAAACGTATATATAATTGCTGTATGACAATTCTTTTTCTGTTTTATCTATGTCATTCAATCACTTGAGGAAGACTAATTTTGATACTATATTTGGAGAAAAAAATCGTTCAATTTCAAATGTCATTTGTTGATAAATTTGTCATTTTTTGCTCTACTGTCAGAACTTCTGGAACGACCTGATTGCCTGTGAATTTTGACGAAACTAAAACACCGAAATATTTGACGTAAATCATATAACTTTGAGAATAAAACTATCGTTCTTGTGGATTTTGATTGCTCCGTTTCATTGAATGTTTCAAATATTCGAGGTGGTTTCTTGTGCGTTCTCACTGGTCTGTCGCTGGGTGTCGATCTGCACAAACACGGAACTTGTTACGTTTTCGCTATCAGTCCATGTGGTGGAAAGCCATCACGTCGAACACATGGCAAACACTTCACCTGCAAATAAACATTTTTCACTTTTGTGATGTTTACATTATTCTCTTTCTATTCGAAGTTTTCGGGACGTTGATAATAGCAATATGCGGGGTGCCATGCAAAACTTCCAACTCCAGGCGGTACTTGAATCCGCCCCCGTTATGGGTGAAACTTGGGTTCAACTCGTGCCTGAGATTGAAAGATTTCCATACTGCTCATATGTAGTTGTAACATCAAAGAAACCTCATCACCTGTATCACCTGTCGCCCCGTTGATCGTTTAGTGACTCGAGCGGGTACCAGCAACTGTTCCATTTTTCCCTGTCGTGTGCAAGGGTAGCCAGTGGGTCCTTCTTGTTCTATGGATTCGCTGAGCATCACATCTTTCTTCTATTCCTTTTTTGAAGAGATCGGAGCAACGGGTCGGTGGTCTTCCTGTAGAACTCTTGATATCCCGAGGAATTCATTCGGCAACGGCTCTCGTCGATCGGTTGCCGTTGAAGAGTATCACGTGCCCGGCCAACTTATTTTCGATATCCTAGCGTGTAGAAAGGCGTCTGTGATTCTCGCTCGTTGACGTAGGTAGGAACTTCGGATCTTTTCTCTTATTTGCGAGATACGGGGTACTCCTAGCATCGACCTTCCGACTGCACGTTCATCAACGCCAAAGTTATCTTTCATCCTGCTTACATACCGACCAGGTTTCTGCTGCTTACGTTAGGGAAGGAAAAATCGTCGAATCGAAAAGGTGGTCACGCAATAGGATGTTCTTTGTCCTCTTTACTTTATCTTCGATGATCTTAAACGTTCCCCAAGGCGCTCGTTTCCTCCTGCTCAACTCGAGCTAGGGCGTTCATCATGTTGATTTTAAGACCCAGATAGACACAACTGGAGCTTTCTGAAATTGTCGCTCCATTGAGCGTGAATGGGGCATTCAAAACCCATCCGTTTCTCATGAACATTGTTTTCGCTAGATTTAGTTGAAGACCAGTTTTTCCACAAGAGCTGTCAAAATCGGTCAACATTCGTTCCGCTTGGATGGTGCTTGATATTATAAAGACGATATCATCAGCGAAGCGAAGCTGCTTTGACTGCTGACCGTCAGTTTTCACTCCCATATCGTGCCATTCTAATGATGAAATGACACTTTTGGAGGGTGGCAGTGAATAATTTCGGCGAAATTGTATCGCCTGTCGAACCCCTCTTCCTACGTCAGAGGTTATATTGTTGTAGAATAGAGATGCTTTGGTCGTTAAATCTCTATATAGCTCACGAAGAATCATTATGTAACGAGTGGGGACGCCCTGGTTATACAGAGGCTCTATAATCGCTTCTGTTTCCACTGAATCAAAGTTTATCTTCAGATCGATGGAAGTGAGACAGAGCGGTATTTTGGACTCTCGTGAAACTTCAATGAGCTTGTAATTACAAGACTCACTACTTTTCAGTAGGCAAGCTAAATCCTTTTGAGCATTTCCAACTCTTTTTCCACGTTTCTTTTCTTGCCTTCTTTCTGACCATATTTCTCAAACGATAGACAGCTGGCGCAAACTTCCTGATATTCATTCAACAACAAACAAGGAACTGAAACTTGTGTAATCAATATCGATTAACAACACTTGACACTATTCTTCGCCGGTGTTTAACAGCAAATTAGCTATCTCGTCTGTCAATCGTTGTGCTGCAAACTGAACACCACTGGAAGTTGAACTATCAAGCAAATGCACAGGAAGCAATAAGTAGTAGTTTATTGAGTGAAACCATTGAGAGTAGTCGATAAGGCGGCATCATATGTAATCTATTCGGTATCCTTTCTAACAATTGAATATTTTTAGAAAATGTTTCAGCATTGTTTCAACTGCGAATAGCCTAAATAAAGCCTGCTCAGTAATAATCTCTCCTTTACCGACCATAAAATCTTTCTTAGTGGTGATAAAAGTTTGAAATCCGTTACGAAATTATACAATTGTGAGAACAAAGGGCTTCATCTAAAGTCTAGCCACACTGACTGCCATGCTAATGATCAGAGCGGCGGCGCTTCCTAGCGACGACCGTCTTCTGAAGTTTTACTTGGAGCGGAAATCGCAGCATCCGGCTACACTGGTTTCATTCAAAGTAGAATAATGCCGGCTTCGCCGAAGACTCAATATGGAGCGTGATTTGTAGTGTGGATCATCGAGGGATTAGCGTGGAGCAAAAGTGCACTATAGCATTGGCTTGGAACTACAGTCGTGGCGTCTGTCACGGCCGATCTTCACTCAAAGCAGCTATCGTTATGTTTGTCACCAAGATTTGAGTGCGATCCAATACGCAACGTCCATCACAATTGGCTGTTCCTCCGAGTTGGATTTGCGTCAGCCTGCACTATCATGTTCAACTTCAAGTGGGAATCGCGTCGGCCAGATCCATTGATATCTTCTAGAACACATAGAGAAAGCGCGGCGCCATTCACAATTGGTTATTGCCAAGAGGTCATTCCGCAAGACTTAACATCATTATGTTTAACTTAGAGTGGACACTGCAACGTCTATGGATAATCGTATTTGCTGATTAGAGCTAGAGCTGGAATCATGCAGTCTACACCAAGTGCTTCAACATGAAGTAGGAACAACAACAACCACTGCATTTGGTCATTTCTGTGAATCACATATGCGGAACTCATCACCATTATTTTCCACTTAAAGCGGGAGATCTGGAGTTCTTCACTAGTTATTTTTACTTGGAGTAGGAATAATGTCATTTCCACCAATTAGATGAGCTCAACATCGAGTAGAAACTATGGCACCCACCAGATATGACTTTTTCAAAAATTAAATTCGCTGTGCCCAACTTCACTATCATTTACTTTGGACAGGAGTCGTGGCGTTCATAACTACTGGTTTTCACCTTGACCGAGAATCATGCGATCGGCATCAATTGGTTCAACATGGAGTATAAACAGCGGAATTCATCATGATTGATCATTGCTTGTAGGCGATACCGCGAACCACACCAAAACTCTATCATTAATTACGGCAAGAATCATGGCTCTCAACTTCAAATAATTTTTGTGAGAAAGGTAATGATGACACCCAATACAACACAGATTGTGAGGAACCTTGCGCCTTGGGCAATGATTGCGGAGTTCATCACAAATTGTTTTAACATAAAGTAGGACGACGACGTGTAGTACCATTGACTCGTCTTCGAGTAGTAGCTTCCAACATTAGCACACAGCTGAAACGCAAATTGCAATGTTTACCACGACTCGATGCTATGAAACTTTGTCGTTCTCTTTTCTATAATAAATTATGCCTAGATACATTTTTTCAGTTCCATAAAATTACTCTCCGCACTATTGAATATTCTGAAAAGATCTACATATGAGACTTTCGTGCAATTTATTGTTCACATAATGATAAGGAAGAGGCCCTTTTCTTTCAACATGATTCCGCCATGGTACGTCAATATGTGGCGAGAAAAATGGCGGCAAAAATCCATCCTGTATAACCAAGTAGGCCTACGTGACTCATTCTAAAGCCATCTATCAATCGTCTCAGTTCACAGTAGCTAATGAAGCATAGAAACCCAAACAAACCAGGGAAACCATCACAGCTGCTATTCAATTAGTTACTTTTGCTGATCTGATGATTATTAATTGTTTGAAGGATAATGTCCACATTTTTTTGAACATTACCTCAAAACAAGGGGAATTTTTCAAGCTGTGAAGTGGTTTTGCGCATTTTCAAACAATAGGTTTAAGCTCTTTATGATATCCTTTTCATGGTGGCAATAATCATTCAAGTGTTACCCATCTGGGACGACCACGCTGTCTGTCGTGATATTCGACGATATGAAAAACATAGGAGAAAGAACTGGAGAAAAGCGTTGCAGGTAAAGCATAGACGCAAATAGTATTGAAAAATTAATTTGATGGCAAAGAAAACACCTTCAAAAAAGTTATTGCACATTTCTTCATCGATCCGCTGTTCACATCCTATCGAATGAGTCAATCGAACACTCTTCAATTCCTTCGATGACGAGCTCTCGACCAACTTCGCGCGGCTGGTCCTTCAAGTTGATGACCGGCGCAAAATTCAGTGAGGAACCGAAAAGCTGTATTTCCTGGACAGAAACCTTTGAGCCTTTGCACGGTTAATGTTCTCGAAGGCGATCTGTGCATCGCGTCTCAATTCTTACTCACAGAGCAGCAAACTGCGGTAAAGGTTTCGCTGAGCGGCAGTGATGCGGCAAGTATGGACAATGTGGTACCAAAAGAAAGTCCAGAGAATCTACACCAAATGGTACCGCTTTGTTAGCTAAGAGATGGATGAAGTGTGCTCAGGTTGATGGTGCATATTTCGAATAATGTTGTTAGTGGTGGCGCAAATATGCCTCGATGGTGTAGTGGTAGAACACGCGTCCCCGGATAGGATGAAACGCGAGTTTTTTTTTTCGCCTGAGGCCGTGTTTTTGCTCAGCGCTCAGTTCTCTTAGAAATAATGTTGTTAGGCACTTTTGAGTTCTTCCGGTTGATAAATTTGGCGTCAATTCTCTAGTGCCATAACTTATGAGAAAACTTATTATTTAGAACAGATAAATAGTCAATCACTTCTAAGCTTCAAGATGCGTGATGGAGTTGAATGAATGGTGCATCTTTGAGGGATTTATGAACGCCGAGGTTTTTATCATCTATCGACTTGGAACGAATAAGGTTGTTTATGATACAGTGAACAAGTGCACTAAATCTGTATTCACAAAAATATTTAGAAATATACGGAATTTGATTTATGCAAAATATGGCAAGTTTATTACACAAAGACCTTATTGATATTTCATTACGCTACAAACGAGACAAGAGAAAGAATTCTGGACCCGAAAGAAATATTGGCATTCTTCAATACCAAAATAAACTTACATATACGAAAAGATAAACTCGTAGTGGAAAAATTCAATTGTAGCAACACTGAGTTACTTCTCTTGCAGTTATTTGCTATTAAAGATCTTTTTAGCATGAGAGGAACTGAGTAGTACACTGAGTAATCGTCTCGAAAGAACATTTTGGTGTTGAGAAGACAAAGAACTGAAGAGGTGGCAACGATGCTGCATTTACACGATTTACAAATGATACACGATCTTACGAAGGCACACTCAGTGTCGACCAAATGCGGATTTTGGTGTCAAGATCCTCGGTGATAAGTTCAGCTTTGACAGTGATTCACTTATTCCATTGATGTCAACTCTGGAAACATATATATGAAAATAGATGCATAGTAGCAATCATACGGTACCATTAGAATTTAGTTCGATAGGAAATAGGACATGTCGAACGAACTGGATATCCCGGCCCTCATCTGATCTCTCCTTACCTGACTTGTCCGTTTGCAATTGCAAGCGATGGGCAGTACTTCGAATCTCGTATAGAATTCGATTTCCGTTGTTTTTGCATCGATACAGTGCTGCCGAAATTTCTAAATACGATGATGGAATCTTTTCATAAGCATAGGAAATCCTATGGTTTTGCAACTTGAAAAACGAAATATTTATTCTTACTAACTTATCACCAGCCCATCGAGTACTAGATTCAAAAGAAACTGTTGATGAAAAGAGAAAACAGTTTTGTTTCTAAAGATTTCAATAAGACAATAGCAACATTCCTCATGTTCCATGTCGTCTTTATTAACCTCAGCATTAACCAGTGTGCCAGTGTGCTAGTGTGCCCTTCTTGAGCAGATACGAGATTGTTAATTACAATATTTATTAGGCCACGGCGGATTCGTCTCCGTTACAGCCTCTTCGTTCTTAATACGTTGTTGAGGTACGCGCAAATCTCAAAACCTAGGGTGAACTTCGAATCTGTGATTATCTTTACCTGGGCTCACTATACTATCCACCAAACCAACCGAGACCCTTAGTTGCCTTTCTCTTATCTATGCTTTACTCCTTTGACGCTTTCATGTTCATCGCACCGCTTGTATTGAACTTCGATCAGAATGCGCTTTGAGTGAGGCATGGTATGAAGCACCTACTTCTTGAGGTTTTTGTTTTGTTCTCAGTTGCTTGCCTACCTTACACCTACGCGTCCGCAGTATTTTTCTGGTGCATGTTCTCATGTACTCTTGGAGACTTCTATCAACCTAACTCATGGGGGCAGTAAAGAAAAACATCCATTACCCAACTGTAGTGTAATTAGCTCCCCACACGGCTTTTTATGTACCTAAAGTCTATTCTGCGACTTTTCATGTTTTTACATCCCTGAATCTATTCCACCTCCCAAAAGCGGTTTTGTAGGTGAAGTACACTGAGAACTCTTCTCTATGCGCCAAGCTTGATAGAAAATTTCCTTTCACAAGCTGCTTTGCCTACAAAAAGTGTGGTAAGAAAGCAATGAGGGGCGGAACTGGGCAGAAAAAACATGTGCTTTGAGTTTAAGACTCACGATCTAAAACGACCAGTTGTGTAAATTTCGATTTCAATGGTCATGATTGTAAGAGAGTCGAAGTAGTGTATAGTAGCAAACATTAACCATGAAAGACTTCGGACTTACGTGCATCGAAAAGTAAATATCGGAATAAAAAATGTTTTAATTCGCATAACATACTTGAATGGATTGCCAAATCGTTTCCGGTGACCCATTGCTTTGACCAAAATCAGTGTATCGAGTCGTGGAATAACTCGTACACAATTTTCAATCTCTTCCTCTGTTACAGTAACCAAGTGGCAGTTCTCCTCTTCTGATGGCATTGAACACGTGCCTCTTCGCGTTACCCATCCATGGACCTAAACAAGAAATTTCTCAACAGAATTGCTGAATCAATTTAAGTAATGCCATTGTAATATATCTAATAATTATTTTTGAGCTAACATGTCATGTGGTCTCTTATGGGCAACTTATAGAGCCCAGTACACGTGTTTCGGCCTTCGTAGTCTCGTTTGGGTGGTACCCTTCGGATTAGCTAATTTTTCTCGGGGCCCCCTATCTCCTTACATAGAGTAGGCGACGACGTACAATTTACACGTGCCGTCAAATGAAATAAATTATTAGATCGGTAGTGTTGTACACCCGACTGCTCTTGCTTGCTATTCAGGAAGCATCATACCGTTCTTAGCGTAGTCTCAAGAAAACACTCGAAACGAAGAATATGATATCACTGCGGTGTTGGAAATAAGCGTATTAATCTGGCTCTACAAATTGATGGACGACTTATCGGAGGCTCCCCAATAATACCCATGCTATTCTCCCTTCTCTTGTGCACCATAATTCTTTCACGCCGTTTCATATGCTTACTAAATGGCCTACGTACACATGCAATTTAGTCTCTTTGGCTGCCCGCTTAAATTTCCTTCCAAGGGACCATGTTTTTTTTTTCATAAAGTTGGTCTTCTCGAAATTTATTTTTAATTCCTCATTCCACGGTTCCTTATTTCTTTGCATCAGAAGCGCTGTTCAGGAAATTATGATGTCATTTGCAAAATAGTAAGATCATAACAGCTTTTAATTTAATTATCGGAAAAAGCATCTAAAACACACTCAAAAGAATGATTTTTTGGGAGAACGTCATCACTCAGTCTTTTGAGGAGGATGCAATTTGGGTTACAAAAAGTGGAAGTAGCTCGTGCCACTGTGTGTTCTTGCTAGAAGAAACTCCGATGTGTTGTTGTCTAGTCCTGTAACTGCTGTTTTTCAGTACTTGATCACAGCCTGGATTGCAGAAATTCTTTTAAAAACTTTTAGTATTACTACAAAGATTGCAAAGCGAAAAAAACAAAAGAAGAAATTTTACTTTACTAGATCAGTTACATTGCCCAATTTCGTTCGTTAGCGAAACATCATATTCTCAGATCGAAGAAATAGAGTGTACATTTTACAAAACCATTAGTCACTCGGCGAGTGCTTAGCCACATCTTCCTGGATCTCGTAGCCGAAAGAGGAGAATTTCTCAAAATTCTCCAACAAAGAAAGTCGTTGATGATAAGTCTTGACGACATAAAATCTTTAATCATGCTCACCTTGACTTCCTGTAACAATAAACGGTGTCCGGGGTCTTTCTTCAACATTCCCAGAATGACATCCTTCAGTGGATCACTGAGATGTGGCCTAGAAAAGTGAAGGTAGTCGTGCAGCTCAGTACTATCTAATCAACATTCTACACGTTTGAGAAGGGACCGGTATAAGGAAAACATAATGAAGATAAATAAATATTAAAGGAAAAAAGAAGCAAGTCCATAGTAGGTAGTGAACTTACTCCTCAGGGAAAATAACTGGATCGTTCTTGATTTTTCGATGCAGCGCTATTACATAATTATCCCAGAAAGGCACCTAAATTCCAAAATATCAGCGAATTGAAAACTCAAATTATTCAAGTATTGAAGTTCGATTGTTTAGCGGAAAAGTCTACAAGAAATAAAACTTTCACTGCATCCAAACACAAATCAGCAAAATCCTACTGGATCCGCGTGTAAATCAGTAAAGCATTACTGTATCCGACCGAAAAACATTATCTTTTAGAAAAACTACAGGCGAAACAAGTGCACTGTCGAAATTCTTATTTCTCATGCTGTCTCCAGTAAGTGAGGATGTTGATAAGTCTCTGAATCAACTATCTATTGTGATTCAATTATTGACCAGAAAACTTGTCGATAAGATGAAACAGCACTTCATTCAGTGTTAGCGGAAGGACACTCATGTACGACTTTTATACAGATTTCACTCCAGCTAAGGATCTCAGTATCTCATTCTGTCAATGAGAAATGGGACTGTTGGAATGAATTTTTTCTCTGATCATTCCATCGGGAGCGCCGTGGCCGAGTGGTTGTGATGCTCGCCACGGCGCTCGTGAAGCCGAGCTCACTCCCGAGTCTCTCTGGCAGTCACAACAACATCCATTGAAAGCCACAGCAAGGCTATCTTCGACATTGCAAGGAAACTCGCTCAACTAGCATACTACGCCGTTCAAGGAAGAAAAACGAATTGAATGCTAGAAGTATTGGGAGACGCACAAAGAAAAAAGTACTGGATGACGGATCAAATAGAATAAAAACATTCGCTCAGTAATTAATTTTCCCGTACATTTTGTTGATTAATACATAAGATTTCTTCCCCCACACTGCTGCAAGATCTTGTAGTTCTTCATACTTGATTTTAACCAATGAATTAATCAGCTCTTACTTTCCCTATTACAAAGGCGTATAAAGTGATTCCTAATGACCACATATCCTGAGCTCGTCCTGAATAGAAGTGATTGGAGCCTTCTGAAAATCAGTCAGGTATCAGCACATTATTTATCATAATTACTGTCCAAGAAATTGTAAATCACTTGTAAAAAGTTGTATTGATAGGGAAAACATTACCCATAAGCGCTTCAGGTGCCATGAAAGCCGGCGTTCCAGCAGTACCGGAGAGAAATGCATCGATACCTTCGAACTCGCACGACACCCCGAAATCGGCTATCTGGAAATAAATGACACTGTTCACGGATTTTCTCGGTTCTTTTAATCAATTAGACATCCAAAAAGGTGGGAAATAAAACAGCTATGTTCGAAATGAATCATATACAAAATGACTTGGCACTGATGGAGAATTTTTCAGGATTCCACGTCTCATAAATATAGTGTTTAACTAGAACAAAAAAAATTGATGCCAGATCTGGTTAGGATAGTGTGATCTACTATAAAGCCATCATATTCACAGAAATTCCCCGCACGATGCAATTTTTGTTTGCACTCCAGGAAACTGTAGAGAATAATGTGATCAAAGCCAATTCCAAAATCGCATGCGACACAGATGAAGGAGAATTTTCTTCTATCAATCATTGAACCGGGCAAAACAGATCACTGTGATAGGAAGAATGATACACACCGACCACAAAGTTGCGCAAGCGTTACCATACTAATCGTGTGATCTGATAAAGCGAATGAGTGAGTTCTGTCTTCCTACAGGACAAAAAAAAACACTCATCAACTAAATTATAAAGTTTATGATTGAATTATTATAATTAACTCAAACACAAAATCGTCAGGTATGGAAATTAGGGAAAATGCTTCATTGAAAAAATTGCCTTCCTGCTGTAGGAAATATGGAACGTAAAAGAAACTCTTGACAAGTTCGAGATTGCAAAGAAAAAGTTGAATTGCAAAAAATGTCCTCTTCAAATGAAAGGAATAATATAAGTAACAAAAAGACGAAAGAAAACGTGGCAGAATCAATCGCTGACCTTTACATGACCGGAATCTGATAGCAACAAATTCGACGGCTTGATATCGCGATGAATGATTTTTTGATAATGTACTAAACATGGAAGAGACAATAAAAAATTCCATTCTCATCATTTCGATAAAGCAAGTCATTTTTCAAGTAATAATTCCATTAAAAGTCCTTTCATGTCTAGCAGATTTCGTGTCCACAAAATTAGATAAATTTATGCAGAATTTGTGAGAAGAAAACGGGCTCGTCTAGGAAAAAGAAAAGGTTAAAAAGAACGAAATGCAATTTCCTTTAGAATAAGTTGTTTCTTCTCGAGGAACAGTGCCCACCAGCAAAAACTACTTCTTCAACTTTAATAATCCAAGGTTTTTTTTTGGAGACAAACTTCTACTTGTGATTTTTCAAATTTACGAAAAGAATCCAATAAAGTCAAATACGCCTTTTGCAACCCAAAAAACTATTCTTACCATCTCAAAACTTTCATTTCCATTATAAATGATCTTTTACCTTCATGCTTTCCCATAATTTCTTCCACTTCTCCTCATAAATAAAGAGAATATTGGTGAACTTACAGTATTCGAGTCCTCGCAGAGTATCTCTAAAATATTTCCACGCGCTGTCCTCATCCAACGGCTTATCGGTTGGCACATCCAAAATGCTGCCTCTTTCGACAAATTCAAACACCATATAGAGGTAATTATCGTTTGGATCATCTAAAACCTGAAAAAAATAAGTAGACACTCGACCTTTGAAATTTGCCTTTGGAGAACAATGCCTAATTGCCATGCATGATCTCACGGAATATCTCGGACTGATTTTTTGATTTGAGAGGTGCATCACAAATCTATGCAAACTCTGTACACTTAGCCTTCATGTATATTATATGTCAGTTATAAGGAGCAGTGGGTGTGTGGACAAACTATTTCCGCAAAGGCATCAAGATCTAAGTAGTGGGGTGTTTTGTTTGAGCAATGAAGGGTAATGAGGAGAAGGGAGGGTCGCGCAGCAGTTAGTGAAGCAGTGTCTCAGAAAAAAAGCAATGACCTATGGCTCTGGCAATCCGCTCTCAATACCCTTTTCCGATTAATTGAGTGATCTTTGATAAACAGCTGCGTGGTTACTTACGTGATAAAAAGGTGAATACTCTTGACCAATTTTATGATTTCATAAAGAAAACGAGATTCTTGAGAAGCAGCCGAAGCAACACTTATGGATAATGAATGCGACGGAACGTCGAAAGCAAGAAGTGTTTGGATTCGTACAGCGAAATTCGAGAGCCGGTCGTTCGAAGTAAATTGATAAAATAAAGGTGATTGGCTGAATAGACTTCATTCAACTGGATCTTTTGAGGGTTTGAAGAAGGCGAGATCCGCCATAGCACCAGCTCTTATTAATAAATTATATAAAACAGTCTCGTGTTTGCTGATCAAGAATGACACAGAGTTATAGCTTTCGTTTCGAGTGTTTTCAAGATCACGCTAAAATCTCAGTACGCCTGATATCTATTTTTGAGTCATGCACGTGGCCTGTTATGGGCAAATTAGCGCGAACTTATAAGCACAATACTCGATACTCGTGTTTCGGTCTTGCCAGCCTCGTCAGCTGGGTAGTGCCTCCGTCTTTAGCCAATTCTGTCGGGTGGAAGCCAACCCCGTTACATAAAGAAGGCGCAGACGTACCATTTACATGTGCCATTGAGTAGAAATATCACTGATTGGGCAGTGATGTACACTCGATTACTATTGGCTTGTATCGTCAAATATTCATAGCCTTCGCTTCAAGTGCTTTTTAAGATCATGCCCAAATATATATGTGACGTATAACCGCGAGAATAGGAACAAGACCTGGAACCCAATGTTTCTGTGTCATTAATTTCAACACCACTATTCCTTTCCGGGGCAATAATCAAATGAGGAAAGTCAACACTTGAGTACAGGTGAATATATAATGAAGAATAGATGAACATATTTTATTTTCACATGACCCGTCATCATATTTCCGTGTGCCTATTCTAGTACTTTTCAAATTCGCTTCGCTTCTCCCATTCATTGTCCCAAAGATATCTAAGAAGAATGTAGTAGACAGTGATCGAGCCATCTCTTTGCAATCCTGAAGAGAGCCTGGCTAAGGAGTTTCCAGGTGACCATAAGAGAGTGTTGGAGCAGAGAGACAAAGCACTGCCTTGTTCCCTATTAATTTCTTAAGAACGTCCGAACCGCTCGCCAATCGAAAATGGCGCCGTCCGCAAAGGGCATTATATATGTATATGTATATATATATATATATATATATATATGTATTTATATACTTATTTATTTACTTATATGTGCATGCACATACATATGTGTTAGATTAAGAAAGAAACCGCGAAAAATTGAAATTATAGACAATGGACAAAATTGAGCTGCGAGTTCTGATACGCTTGCTGCGAAGGAGATACGTGGTGTCGAAGGGTGAAGGAACTGTGAGCCATGAGACTCGCAGCTGGACCAAGTCTACGATGCTTTGACATTTCTTGCGTGGACGCCGATTCGAGACATTTGATCGAGTTGGAGAGTCAAGAGTTTTTGGTTCACAGTCCAAAAAATGGTATTTTGAGCAGATCCGGAAGCTTGCAAATCGACAGCTGAATATTGTGAATAATGATGGTTTTTATTTTGAAAAATATCTATTGCTGTTTTTGACTTAATTTATGTATGAACTTTTAATTTTCAGCGGGTGATAAAGAACGTTCTCCCAAAGCTGATTATATATATATATATATATTATATATACTATATATTATATATATTATATATGTTATATATATTATATATATAATATATATATATATATATGTGCGCAATCTATCAATAATAGTATGGCGCCTGGAAAGAAGTGGAGGCACGAGTTTATAATAAAAAAGCATTAAGTACCATTTGCTTTTTACCTCAGCATTCTTGCGATCAAATGTGATGCTTTCTCTCATTATTGACCATGTTATTATACAAAAAAAAGAGAGAGAGAGTAAGAGAGGAGAAAAAGGAAGAGAGAGGGAGAGAAAGAGAAAGGAAACAAAGAGAGAGGGAGAGAGGGAAGGAGAAAGAGAAAGAGAGAGAGAGAGTAAAAAAAAGAAGAATATGCACATTTCGCTTGCAGTAATCTTCCCCAACAGTGTCTTTATCAAAAACTTTTTACACATTCGTTATGAACATCGAAGTCCGGCCTTTTTTGTAATATCTATCTATCATGTTCAAAACGAAAAACAAAGCCTACCAACTCCAAAAAAAAGAAATGATGACACTAAAATACGCTGCACAATGGAGATTTTGTGAAGATTGTGGACCTTTTCCGTAAACAGTGAATTGTTCCGGAGCATATAATCTCTGTGATATTACGAAATCAAACCTCGACTAGCTTGACAACGTTTGGATGACTGAGCTTCTTCAAAATAGCAATTTCCCTTTGTACAAGCTGAAGTGGATTATTGTGTGTTGATGGTGATGGCTTAGCTTTTCGAGCCGGTGGTGGTCCTGAGATAGTAATTTGATAATGGTTGAGTTGAGTTCTACTCAACCTAACTTCTAAATAGTTTTTGAAGCTTACAAAACTATGAAAAGTCAACTAAAAAACCTGCATCACTTACGAAAGCATGCAAAGTTTTTGAGCAATTTGATTTTGTCGAGCACTTTTAGAGCGTAGAGATTCTTATCCTGTTCGTTATAGGCCAACTTAACGATACCGTAGGAACCCTGAAAAGCGTGGGAGCAATTTGAAGACATTTTCAGCATTACAGTTTAGTTTCAGAAAATCCTATCTTCTCCTAAAAAACATTTGACATTCAAAGTGTTTGAGAGAAAAATTATTAGCCTTTCATTTTCATTCGTTCCATTGTGCTTTAAATTTAATACACTTGCAAAATAAACTCATAAAAGTAGCACCAGTTATGCAAAATAAACGTGCGGAATGCCCTAATACCAATCAAATTCTATAAAACCCCAACATTTCAGTGTCCATCCCGGTCACTTGAGCTGAGGAATCGCCCGACATCTGAAATCAGAATCCTAGAGGAAATATGCCGACGCTCCAAAACGAACCTAGTCACAGCACTAGAAACCATTTTATTTTTGGAGGACGAGAAATGCCTGTTATGAAAATTTGGAATCGTCATGGCAAAAATTTCTTATGTATACATTGGGAAGAGAAGGAAATCAGAAGCAAACAATTAGATAAAATGCTGGCCCAATTTTTTCGTGAATATTGGTTAGCCACCTATCCTATAAGTGGCAGAAAGGGAGTGAAAAGAAATCTGATAATATTAGGTTGGAAAGAGAATTTATATCGTTTGGATGGGAATGTCCTTTTTTCGCATGAATCGTGTGTGATTTTCATATCATTCGAAAGGTCTACTTTTTGCGCATCTATTGATATATAATTTGCCTATATCTGCCGCAGAATGGAATTGTTTCGGAAACTAAAACGGCCGAGAAGTACCCAAAAATTGTTCGTCGAAAGTGCGCTTTCTTTCAGCAAGACAACGCAAAACCACATACAGCCAAAAAGAAGTTTGAGGAATTGAACGAGTTGAGATTCTACCACATCCACCCTACACTCCGGACGTTGCTCCGTCTGATTACGGTCTTTTCCGATCAATGCAACACTTTTTGGAAGGTCACCGATTTGAATCTTTCGATGAAGTTGAAGAAGCATGTCAAGAGTTCTCTAATTCAAAGCCGAAGGAGTGGTATTCCGATCAGATCCGAAACCTGGCGCAGTGATGGTAAAAAGTGGTGGATAGAGATGGCCTGTATTTTGAAAAATTGTTGTTGTTGTTCGTTGACTTAATATGTGCAATAAATTTTGAATGTTTTATCAAACAATGGAATCTTTCTTTTCAACCTAGTACCTTGGTTTCCAACTGTTTTTTGAGACCTCACCCGAAGCTGTCTGATTGTGGTGATATATTTTGAGCTTTTCATGAGGTCTGTTATGGCACTTGTACAGAGCTGTTTCAGCCTTTCAGCTTCACGGTAGCGCCGTGCCTTTCGGTTCAGCCAATCCATTGGAAAGGATATACTCCCTATATATACTAGGAACCGACGACGAAGATGTCACACTGCGCGAGCAAAGTGAAAATATCACTTCATACTGTAGAAAGAGTAAATCACTACATGCTCGGTGACAAAATTACCCGACATTGTAGTGATTAACAGTGGTTTGTTCATGGCTGAAGAATCTGATAATACCTTCATATTCGACTATTTTTTATCTCGTTCAAAACTATATAATCTGATAAGATTTTCTGAGCAAGCGACTGTCAATCACTACAATTTCGGGTGATTTGTCACGGGACATGTAGTAATCTGTAATCTCTGCACTATGAATAGATACTTTCACTTTGCACGCAGCGTAAGGCCATCGTCGTCGATTCTCATATTCGCAAGGGTCTTATCCCCTTACAGGATATTGGCTCAGAAAGAAAAGAGCGTGCTAATGATGAAGCTGCAAGGCTGAAATACGTGTCTAGCACTCTATAAGTGTGATAACAGACGTTATGAAAAGCTAAAAATATGTTGTCAGATTATATTGAAAAGAAATCCATGAAGATCGATAACAAAATAGTGTGATATTGGGATCCAAGGTGCTATAATGCCAAAGGAGTCAATCGACGTGCGTAAGATGTTTATAGCAAATGAAGTTGTTTCTATTTTCAGTTCGTCTCGTATCAATTTATACCTGTCCAATTTCCTCCATCAACCGATATTGATTGAGTTGGATGTAGCTGTCGCTGCTTTGTTGAGACACTTTCCGGATGTGCCGCGTCGGTCGTTGTATTATTGGAGACATCGTCGCCGACAGCTGAACAACTTTATAGCTTAATTAAAGTTCCATTAAAGTTTGAATTGCTATAGTACAGTGACAATGATAATGTTAATTAATTTTTAGAAGAATCGTGGCTAATGGAAAATAGATAGAATCAAGCCGAAAAAACGGAAATCACGGATTTCAGTGAACCGTAAAGGACACCGAAGAGTTCAATAAGTTTAAGGAACAGCTGGATATTTTCAACCTTAAACCAACTGCGCCTAATTCATTGTTAAGTAAATCCATATAAATCCATAAGATTAGGACTATCTTAGTGTTATCGACATTCTCTCTAATGTTATCTCTAATGACAGCCATTCGATGTGAAGCATTAGGTGATTGATATTACAGATCATGTCAAAAATTCGATTTCGCGAAGCTGAAATTCGACAACATTTTAGTTAGGATTAGATTTTTATCCACTTATCCTTTCATTTTGATTCCAAGACTATTTCTAAAAAAAAAGAAATTTCTACCAATGCCTTGTTGATATGCATCATCCTTTTGCTTTAGTAAACATTACTAAGATGTAACTTTGTTAAAAATCAAAGTGATGCAGATTCAAGAATATCAAGAAAACTTTACGAAGGCCTCAAAACTTCAATTAAGACATCGTAAAAAACATCCATTAATGTTGAGTGATATGTAAAGCTTTGATTTCAGGCGGGAGTTGAACCCCTTTCTCATCCTTTCAGACGGCGCATGCTAACCAAGGCTAATGCCACGGTTCTGTTCTATTCAAACACAGCATGTTGCAATTACTTCACATATTTGATGTTATTTTTTGTTTTGTTATCTTGTTTACTTTATCCTTACTTTATCAAGCAGCATGCAACTACATATAATTACATTGCAGATCCATGGAAATTTTGATCTCATAACATAATTACTAAGATTTTCTCACAGAAATATTGCATTGAATGACAGTTATTTTCGGTTAAAATATCGCTCCTACACGCATTAAGAAAATCTCCATAAGGTTTTTTTTTCTAGAATACGCTAATAGAAAGATTTTAATCAGACTGTTATTTCGAATATCTGCCACCTAACCGGGTTTAATGTCGATATGTGCCTACCCGACCAATCCCGTTATAGGTTGGTTGTTGTCAGCTACGATAAGACATACTGAAGAAAGAGTGGTAGCACAGGATATCATCTGCGGTATAGTAGTTCCACGCGCCTTCAACATGGGAGAAACGAAGAATCAAGTTCTGACTGATGTTGAATGACTTACACACCACTCAAGACTCTAATATATGTACTGCTAATGAGCAGTATGATTGAAAATTTCACAAGAAAAATTCTGTGGGAAAACAAATGAATTGGATAAGGTTCTCTTTGGGTCATTTTTGACTCAACCTCAAAAGCCCACAATTTTTTGAAAACATTAATTCCTGTATGAAGTGAACAAGTAAATTCATTGAAAGCAAGTAGCTGGGGAAAATTTAGAAAAAAGAAATTGGTCTGAAGAAAAAATTCGCTTTGACAATGGTCAAATCCTTTGCAAAGAGAGGAAGAGAATTTAGGTGGAGTTTACATGTTACCTTTCACTGAAAAGTTAGAGCTTTGTGAGAACTCGGATGAGAGCATTTGATTAGAATCGAGCAACAACGTCCTCGCTCCACCCTTCTAGCTGATTTTGTTACCAACCCAGGTCTGGGCACATTGACACAGATCTTTCTTGGCTTTTAGAATGAATTTTTTGTACAAGGCCTGAGGCTCCTAATTTAAGAAGTAAATCATCTTCCCGCATTCATCGTCATCTTCGGATTAGTGAGACATGCGGCAGTTCCGAATATCCGTTTTCAGGTATTAAGGAGTTTCTCAGTCTTTTAATCCTCATAAATTACGAGAGCAAACCCATATTCACTACACTGACTAGACTAGTGATGCTGAGAAATACTCAATAACTATTCTGAATGGTTTACCCGTCAATAACGTGATATATATTAGATCGAAGACAATCAATTGGATGAATTAGCATCAAAAGCTTTGATTTCTTCTTTCCTGTCGCTTAGATCATGGAGCTTAAAGTTAGAAATTGATCGCCTTATCAAATTCTTATATAACATAAATGATGCTTGAGTCTCTAGTTCAAAGGTTGCATTTTTCACTTAACTTCTTCTATGAACTATCTATAAAAAATGCAAATACTACGAGATTCCATGAAAATCAAAATCGGTCGAATTCATTAAATAATTTACTCGCTATGCTGGAATCCAGTTCCATATCCTCCTTATGAGCAGAGACGACAGAATTTATTCAGCTCATGAAATTAACTGCACGAAACGGTCCTACGATATAATAGTGTTTTAGTCATTGAAAAGCCAATTAACTAGCTAGATTTGTTGCTTTGGACATTGCAAAGGTAAAACTCGATATAATCTTTGTATTTTTATAGAGCGAGTGTCGAAACACATTTTGTCAAGCTTTTAATTTTCATGAATGTTAAGCATTTTTGGTTTTAGCAAGCCAGAAATACAGAGTGGTGTGTTTATTGTCATAAATCACTTTGAATAGATGGTTCACTTAGTGGTTCACTTTATCAAGTAGTGGATGGCAGGGAGTGCGGTTTGAAGTGGGATGAACAGCCCCCGGCTGAATTTGGTGTTCTAATATTAGTCCTTTGTTGCGAGAAGCCTTCGATGTAAGCACAAATTTGCTGCACAAAAACACTTCTTTGCAGAAGTTCCTTATTCTTCATCCAATAATTGCACAGTGGGAGATTAATGTCTGCAGTTTTCAAAGAACAAGAACAAAAATGAAAGAACAATTCGCTGACGACCGCACATTACAACATCGGATTAGTCACTCTGTCAGAAGCTGGGGATGCTCTGTTCAAAAACGAGTAGATATCCTTTTGCATTAGCTCCATACTCTCCATTTTTTCACTTTTTTAAAACCACTCCTAATTCTCTCTTCTTCCCATTTTTTTAAAAATCTTTGCTAAGGTCTGAAAAATTTCTTTCATAGCAACCACTTTATCAAATTCACACGATATAAAATCGAGAAACAAGAAGTTCGTCAATTTTTTGTTGTCATGACAGTCCTCAGCGAAAATCGTCCAACTTCTGCATAAACGTTTTATAATAAACCTTGGTTTTCTTTATTCATTATATGCTCGGCGCAGCACGAGTTAAATTTTTAATGCGAAATGGGTTGCCAACCAGGTCGGACTTCAAACACAAGAAAGAAAAACGTTATCAAGTTAACTCAAAGCATTTATGTTATTTCCATCCATCTTCAACCATTTGTATTCACGCCTTTCCCGCTGTTTTATAGAGTTTTAGTCTTCGTGCAATAGATTAAATGTAAAAATCTCCAGTGGTGTTTCTAGAAAGGTTTTTCTATTGAACTGTAGAGGCAAAAATAAAATTATGTTTGCACTCGGACATTTTTTCGCTGAACAAAGATTTTCCTAATAACTTCCAGCATTCATTCGGTACCTTAAATCTCGCGAATTTAATGATGTACTTGGTTTATAGAAGAATTTCTTAGCGCCTTGGAAGCAGACAAAAAAAATATTGGGTTCCGCACTCGGCGCGCAATTTTTTCAACAAATAGATAGTTTCCTTCTCTTTGGTATAAAACTCTAGATAGAACATGTGGCTCTGATAATAAAAGAGTTCCTTTACATTTTTGAAGGTCTTCTTGTATAGATTTAAGCTCTGGCCGCTTAGACTTGAGCGGAGTAGGCTTAAGTTCAAAAGCGGGTTTATTTGGCAAAATAAAATGAAAATGAGAAGCCATGTCGTCCCGCAGTACGATGGGATAAGGTTTACGCACATTTCGCTTTAGAATCAACTAAATTTGCGCCATCAAATAACTATTATGTTGTATATTCGAGATTTCTCGGAATTCGTTCTGCCGTTATGAACTTAGTGATATTGTTTGTGTGATCCCGAAAGAAAATTAATAACTAAGTGCCAGATAAATATAAGCTTCCGAAAATATGGCTTCTATTCGATAACAGGGATATACATGTTATCATTATCAATATTTTTCGTGCACAAACTTAATGCTTTGGTAACTTATTACTTGATTTATTACGTATATAAAAAATGACCTGCACTCAACAGTACATGCTTGCTGTTTTGATACTGATTAATCGAGTGTTAGATAAATAATATTGTGATCGAGTGTAGACTTTAGTTGTTCCCCAAAATCATCAAAACTGAAGTCGAGTTCAATATTCTCATCAGACTGATCCAGCAGCCGAGAATCTGTGCCCGGGCCATGATTGATTTCTTTCGTGAAGGATGCCTGTTTACACATAAGCCGAGAGAAGTGCCGGAGATGGGCAATGAATGCCAGTCAAGACGGCATAGAAAATACTGAGCAAAGATTTCTACGGCTATCAAGAAGAAGAATCATGCAAAGCTAATGAAAAAGGAGTCCAGCGGACATTACAGTGCAGACTTTGAGCTGGATTCTTGCGAATACGGACCATTCAGCCAACCGGCCGATTAGAGCCGATCAACTGTTTACAGAAGTCGTCGAGCAAACACTTTTCAACGTTCCCTTTTATTCGTTTACGCTCTTTTCCTCCCTTTCTTGTTGTTCGTGTATTTGCCATCACATTTGATTCTTTACGATGCAATCAAGATTTTGTTCACTCCCAACGCATTATTACTGCTTCGAACGGAACATCATTCATGCATGGTGCGAACATTAAAATATATTTATTTGGAAAGATTTCGTTGGCTGAAACATAGTTGGATTACGATAAACATTGATTTTGTAAAATTTGTATCAACGTGAGGCACTTAAAATCACAAAAAAAAACATTAAATGAACGAAAAAAGTATATTCAGCAGACGAAAGGTAGATCGAAGCGGAAGTTCACCCTTTCCGCTCAGTTATAGGCGATGGCTACGAAATACTATCTTTTTCTTAGCAAGTGCCCTTTTTCAAAACAAAACTTGTGCGAGATTGGTTCTTCTTCTTTTAAGTGCGGTGGCTATCGACAATTGTGTCTACCTCAAAGACTTCAACTACTCTGCGCAGGAAAGGAAACCGGCTTGTATCACGCCTCGGAAAATTTGTTCTTTTTTTTCACTCCATCTTCCTTGTACGTCTTTCCCTACTATGTAAATTTTGCGAACACAATTATATCTGAATGACAATAAGCACATAAATTTTCCTTACTCATTAGCTCAGTATTCTAAAATACTAATCATTCTTTGCTAAGGTCGCCTTTTTAGCGCGAGCTATTAATATTTGATCAACAAGAATTTTTCTATATTTAACCGCGTTTTAGCGGTAGTATGGTGTTACAGATACTTCCAATAATGTTCAGTAATGTACAAAACTTCGACGTCAGATGGAAATCGAGCCAGCATTTCACCCTTTCCGGGTGCTAACTAATCGCTCTACACGCCTATTTTGTCACCACTCTTTCTACGCTTCAACGCATCATCTTTTAGCAACCAACCGTCAACGGTTTAGCTTGGCAAGCCATATTGCCATTAATCCCAACTACGTTGATAGATATTGGATTTACGTGATTAGCAAAAATTCTGTTTATTCAACCATTTGGTTAACACGCGCCCCGTAAAGGGATAAATGCGGGTTTAATTCCCGTCTGAGTCAAAGTTTTGCTTATCACTCGACATTATTGGCTGCTAGTATTGTTACTATTACTGTCAGCATTAATATTCTACACTGACACTCTTCGTACGAGATATTGCTGGCTCCGTTAGTACGGGAACAGGTAAGTCTGCCTCTCCTACTCGGGCGAAAAGTCTGTCAACCACCCACATTGTACCTGCCCTATCATGGAGACGTTACTGTTTTTAAAAGATGGTTCTCTTTACTCTGCTGTCAGTCGCACTGAATGGTGTATAGAAGGTGAATTGTGGACACTTTCAGAAATTTAGACCTACTTCACATTCTCCACTTTGGGTGACCAGAAACATAAATCGAAAAAAATAAATCTCTGTGAAATACGTGATGGCAACGATCTGAGCCTAATGATATAGTGGCAGAATAACTAGTTCCTTTTACTGGTTCCTACTTGAACATGGATAGATAGTATTGAAAACGCTGATAAAGTTGCCATTAAGTAAAATTGAAGACATCAAACGATGGGGTGAGCTTATCTTCAAAATTAGGAGTTAGAAAATTATCTTGGCATTCGTGTAAATTTATATCTTCAGGTGAAAAATCATTTACAACCCTTGCAGCTTTTTCAGACACTAAATAAACTGATATATTGATAAGAAATCCAGAAGATCGAAATAGAAAGTCAGTAGACAAATTGGACAGAATTTTATCAAGAAATGAATGAGAAGAGGAGGAAAAGTAGGAAAAGGAAAAAAACGGAAAGGAGCATGGCGCTTTTCCGGCTTGTAAACAGCTGGATGCAATTTATGCAGGTGGATAATCGCTTGTGCCAAGAGGCTTCATAAGAGACTAAAAACGAGAAATTGATGGCAACATGAATATCTTGTTGAGCAGTCCGCGTAAAAAATTGAATCTATTATTTAGTGGCTATTCCTTATTCATGGCAGGGCACGCTTTGAAGTATAAGGACAAAAATTTTCAGATACGAGCAAAACTTGAAAGCTAATGCATGTGAAATAAATTTCAATCAAAATTGATTTTCCATAAGAATGCACGTTCGCAATACACCATCAAGGCTCTCCTGATTTCTCTCAGCAATGTTTTGACGGCAGGAGTAATCATACGTCAAAAGCATTGATCTGGAGCGCACAAATCGGTGTTCAGCTCAGTTGAGCTCCAGTTTAAGCAAAAGGAAAAGCAGTAGATTACTATATCATCATTTACATGGCCCGTCATCAAAGTCTACTGCGCGAATCCCAGCACTTCCTGTATTTGATTCTCTACCCTGCACTCATCCTCCACAAAGGTTTTAAATATTTCGCATGTTGTTTTGAGTGCCGCTTATGGATTTCGTCTTCTTTATGAATGACGTAGAATGTTCGCCAAGCAATTTTTGCGATCGCGAAGAGAGCACAAGCTAAGGCGTTCCGTAAGACGCTCTTTTGATTCATTGGAAGAGACTGTTGGAGGAGGGGGGTCGAACAAGCCTAGCGCTTCCTGGTAGCCCACATCACTAACCACTAGACTCGTCGAATGACAGAATATGTTGAAGAAAAGTATTTTTCACAACACGACACAAACCGAAATACACAACATCACGAAAAAATCGTCACTTTGCGTGTCTTATAAATCATGCATGAACGATCGCCACCGTGTCAACAATATTTCATTGGGCAGAAACACAGCAAAAAGTGCACATTCGCTTTCAACATTCAGGATATCAAGTTGTGACCAGCTTGGATTTCTATGATGCGACATCAAGTAGTTGGTAGGAAAAGCTGTCAGCGTGTGTTTTTTTAATCACTCATAGACAATAGCAATGAACGCTGGCCGATCTAACGAGCGAATGCTGAAGATTGCTTGTAAGACGAAAAAGAGAAAAGACACTGAATTAATTTCGATTGTTGCCTTAGTGAATCAAAGCACTTTTACGGAAGGATGGACATCTCACTAATTTGTTGCTCTACTCCGATGTAACTCAATTGGATACTCATTTCCTGGATACAGGATGTTTTCATTGTGATCTATGATCGCCTTTCTTTGCGATCCCTTAATGAGTGACTCGAGTTTTAACAATTCATGAAATCACATCTCCCATGCATTTTGCAGTGCATATGAAACAAAGCGAATGGAACACCGTTTATCATTTAGATCGACACGCCTCGTCGAAAACAGGGACTGTGAAATACGGCTCTGGAGATTTTTTGCGAATAAGAAAGAATGGTGAAGATAAACCAAAACACAATCTCATCTACTTTTTCTCGTCGGAAGAGTTCTTTTTCCACTTCATAATCTCCCCACCAGGCGAATTTGATAAAAAACGGCTCATTTATAAATTATGAGATAACTTTATCACTTGTCTGTTCTCTTGTACTATCCAGTAACAAATGAAAGAACTACCCCTTTTGCTGATCAGAAACTTTTGATATGGTAATCATTCGACAGTTGAATCACTGGTTAGTGCGCTACAAGCTACTCTTGAAAAGATCCTTTTATAAAGATGTAGCACTCAAAATAAAATTATGTTCCACTCCCGCAGAGCACTTCAGCTATTATACACTTCAACCATTACTTCGTTGGGAGCACGAAAAGCATATGAACGTGTAGAAGAGATCTTGTAGTATTAAGTTCATACGTTCCATCTAGAATTCCTTCAAAGTGAAGAACATATATCGAATTATATAAATTATGCATTTCACATGTTCTCCGCGTCAACGCGATAGATGATCGCCGTATGGAACACGGCCAGAATCTTCCTGTTTACGCTCTACCCCACACTAGCCGAAAAAAATGCTCGGGTATGTGGAACTTAATCTTGTTTCCCCCGTTACACTGCACTGGAACGGTTTTCACAGAAAATAAGCACAGCTTTGAATCGTGAGATCATACACTATCGAATGATTACTCATAGTCCCAAGGAACAATTCTGCCCTACGAGAAATACGCGTGTGTGAAGCGCAAATGTTTTCTTTCTGCAATAGTATCATAAGAGGGCTTTTCAAAAGAGGATCACGTAGCACATTAGCGAGAGATTTAGTTTCTTGAGTGATTACTAACAGTCCTGTGAAAACTTTTTTCTCAACGAAAGTGTTATTTTTCATTAAATGTTTCCGCATACCATAAATGGGGCCACTTGTTTTGGCATTTCCGAGATAGAAAAATATGTCTCTGCGTTTTCTAGCAGTTTAGAAATACTTTCACACACTTAAAAAGATGCTTTCTGAAAAGCAACGGCTTTCATAAAAGAAAGCCTCAGCTTGAAGTTGACTGGCAGAGGTGATGAAAGTAGAAATGCCGTGTTGACGACTACAATCGGCTACAAACTCATACACGTCGGCGCACAACGTCCCTTCTTCCGTAGTGTACTTTTTTTATTTACCTTTTTGTAGGCTTGTAAGTGACCTAAACGATAAGGGCAACACGGCTTGCGAACTAAAGTTGAACACCTTGTTTTCATTGCGGGAATGACCGTAAAATTACTTGAAGTGCAGCACCAAGGAACATCTTCAATTCGTAGGGGCGACATAATAATGAAAAAAGTATACTGATCACTATATATCATCTTTGTTAATAGCATATTGACCAGCAAAACGCTCCAATGAAAAGTCATCAGATGTTTGTATAGCGCCTTGTTTTGATTAATGTTCAATTATTAATGCGAGAATTCTGTATTTTACTGCTTTTATAGCACTACTGCGATCGCACATTCAAGAATGTTGAGTGATATCCAGAACTTCAAACCTCAGGCTGATAAGCACACATCGGCACTGAATGTAGGTAAGCTGCCAGTTACTGAGTGTATGAAATCTTAAAGGACATTTTACCGCTCTTATAGCGACACTATAATGTTTTATTATCTACAGTGTTAAGACAGTGGAATCTTTCTCTAACAAAGGTTACCCACGAAATTGCAGAAAAATCGAATATGTTCTCCTTTGGCGTAACCGAATAAGCCGGATCTCACTAGGGACGTTGAGCAGCAGATGTGTAATAAGTGTAAACTTTCCGAAATTTCGATTTTTAGGAATTTTTTCGGTAAGATGCATGAATCCCTCAATGAATTTTTCATTTTTTTTTGGCATAGAACTTGATTACTTAGGTTCCGAATAATCAAGACATTGAAGAATTGTACGATGCAGAAATTGTTGCTGTCTGACTGCATAGGGAAAATCTTCACATCGTTAAAAGCAACAGTTCCGCAGAAGTGGACTTTATTTCACAAATTTGACGACTCGATTGATCGACGTTTGAAGAACAACGAAAAACAGAAGTGTTATGGAAATACGAACAGCATGAATTATTCACAAAATCCCACCGGACTATTCGAAGAGGATTACTTTGGCCAAGCTAAACCAATTATACATTCATCCTTGTTATTAAGTAGATGCTAGTCAAGAAAAAGGCTGCCATAGTTTCACCAATAAGTTGGTGCAGAATACTAGACATTAGATATATTGAACTATAGAAAAAAGTTACCACAAAATGGGGCAATCATAAAAAATGAGTAGATCAGGTTATCAAATGCAGCCTGAATCTTTAGATGAGAAGCGTGTAGGAAAGGAAGCTGTGTCCTCTGATAAAAAAAAATTTATTACTTATCGATTATTGATCAAGAGAAGATTGGAAGGAATACTAAGAAACGATCGATAGAAGTACCGTTATCGCTTTTTAAACAGATTTACTTTAAGAATGCAAGCAAAAATAGGACGAATAGCATGCTAAAAAAGAAGAAAAATGTTAAAACGTTACTTTAGATAACTGCTGCGCAAAAGCTTTGTGGTGCTTGATTTGATTGAAACTTAAGCCTGGGTTTTTTCCTGTTGAAGCCATAGAGGTGTTAAGCTGACTGAGCTGTAGAAAAGCTAACATTTTGATTTGGAGAAGGTAAATTCAGCCGAAACGTCAGCTGTTCAAATAAATTTTAATGTAACAAACTCGTCGTTTGATTTTCAAAAAAAAACTGTGGGCCGTTGCAAAACAACCAAAAATTTTCATGTGTCAGACTGAAAAACGATTGGTCGAAGTTAAATGTGATGTAATATATGACGTTTAAATGAGTCAACATCATTGAACACTCTCTAACTACTATAGCCAATGCTTTTGTGAGTTAATTTGAAGAGAAATCAAAAGCTATAACCACTCAAACAATGTTCTTTAACGGAAAAATCATGCCAAAGAGAACATTTCTGATAGGAAAAACTCATCATGATATTTTCCTCAATCCAATAAAAAATTCTGTGAAAGTCTAACAAAAAAATCGATTAGTTGCCGTTTCCCGGATTCAGTATAGATCAGTGGTCAATGTAATTTTCCTTTGCATAGAACGCCTGGTGATGTTACGCGGTCGGAAGTTCTAGGAATGTTCTAGCTCAGCTATGCCAAGAGATTCCAGGAAAAACCACTCTCTTGCAGCATTCAACGTATCGACGAGGTGAGAAGAGAACAGACTCTTTTATTTTTTTCTTAAACAGCACACGAATTCGAAAAATGCGATCATCTATATGGCTGACGGGATGTGAACAGGGTAATAAGGTGAATAGAAGAAATGCTAAAGCTGGCACATTATCTGAATACATGTCATTTGAGAATTTAAGAAAGCAGTTTCAACGCACTAAGTTAGTAAATTATCCCTAGACATTGGTGAATGTTTGCAGAGTTTCGACACAAAAATAAGACAGAAAACCAAAAAAAGACAAGAAGTAGTTAGTAAAGGATTTCTTTAAAAACAGTATACACTCTGACACTGGATCTTTTGCTAAATATCATCAATGACGTTCTTTCTTTCCTTCAAAAGAAAGAAGTACGTCTAGCTTCATAAAAACAAGGCGATATTTGATAGAGGTGAACTAATGCGGTCCAACGGCAACGTAAGTGGACATACAATCATGCTGGTTTTATGTCTAACGTAAAGCTCATCTCATTCTCTTGGCCACTCGATATTCGCGTTTGCGTAAAATAATATGCAATAAATCGGCTCGTTGACGTATAAGCAATGACCTCATGGGAAAGGTCGATATTAGAAGAGATAATGAGAGACAGAATTGCCGTAATCCTGTTACGATCGCAACGAGCCTTCTATCGGTCCAAATGAAACGAGTTGATATATTGATAATGCTATCTTAATGACAAGTTAGTGCAGTTAGGTACAGAAAAATTTATCTGCTTAAAGTTTTAATGCCTTCATCTTTTTCGGATTCGATGATTCGAGTCGATTGTTCACAATCGTTAGTCCTCATGTTCTAGATCTTCCTTGTCGTTCGAGACGTATCTTACTCAGAGAAGCATCGCCTCTTTGCAAAATCATTCCAAGTTTTTCCAAAAAAGCTTTCTCTAGTTCATAATCACGCTTGGTTGCCGTCTTGGGCCCTATGGCAGAGATATTCCAGGAGCATAGGAGACGGACTACAACTTGAAATCATCTAAGATCTCACAACAATAATGACGATGATGGACAAGACGACAAGTTGAATGGAATAAATGTGGAGATTACATCGTATATGCAAAGGTCGCGTGAGATATGAAAACAAAATGTTTATTCTAATCAATAGTTTTTTATACTTATGTAAGATATTGTTAGCATTAGAAACGTTTTCAACTGGCGATGACTAGCCACTGTTATTTTTGAACAAGATTTTTATTAGAAATAGAAAACAATACTCTAGATTTCTAGTGTTTATTGCCATTTTTGCAGTTTTATAATGTTTCATATGTACCTAAGAGAATTGACTGGTGAGCAAATAGACAACCTCTAACGAGAGTCGAACACGCGTTTCATCCATACCGGGGACTTCTGTCTGCGGTCGTATTTTTGCTCACCACTCATTCTCTTAGGTACATAGAAAAAAGGAAATATTAATTGAGTAATATATATGCTGTGTAGCAACACACTAGGCTCTAAGGCTCGCAGAATCGCTAACTCATTCCTCCTCACCCAATCACAGCGTGGCTGCCCAACATTCAAATCGAACTCTTCAAAAGGGATTCTGATATGCACCGAAATCAGTATTTATATTTTTCATACGATTCCTCATCACAGTTTACTTACGGATCTCAGTATTTCTTGCATTTATATTCATTTCCTCGCATTTATCCTTCACAAGGGTCCTCGAACATCTTATGTGTTGTATCGGTTTTGAAAATTCGTGTTTCTAAAAGTCGGCAAATGCTGGTGAAGTAGATCTTCCTGGAAATCCTGGAGGTAACAGAGCTAAAGCGTTCTTAGGCGTTCAGTTGATTGATTGCATGGAAGTGTTGGGAGGAGAGAATCGAATCGACGCGTCATTTATCACTGCGTTTTTGACAAGCTGCAGCTCTAACCTCTGCGCTACTCCGTCCCACTATTCAGTTGGTAGTTACTGATCGCCGGACGGAGTAGGTTTTTTCAAAAGTCCTCGTTAGACCGTTTAATTCAATTAATCTTCGAAGGAAAGAAATTTCATGACATGTTGGCAGCTTAACATTTCCATTGATTTTTTCGTTGATCACTTTGGCATTTACTTTACGTTGTTCCACGATTTCATTCACTTTTTTGCTAGCTCATCGTAAGTCGTAAATTATTTTGCTTTCATTTATGGTGGAAAAACACCTTTCATCAAGTATTCAAGAAATCGTTGGTGGTCGTCGACAAAACGAAGCTCCACCCACTTGAAACTGGTAGCGTTGTGTGAAAATCTCCTTGACAAGAAGCCAACTATAGAGAATAATAATCGGAACAATGAAGAGAGAACCCCGTAAAATGGCTTGAATAACAAAAACACACACACACAAATGCATTTGCTTTGAACGCGACCATTTAATGACGGCCTAAGCGACGTCGGAACACAGAAAGCTATTCTTTCTTGAAAAACAATATTATACATTTGAAAACGTTCCTGAATTATTTTTTCCGTCTATAAATTGTTCAAGATCAGCTGCGAATGAAGTTCTTACAAGCAGTTTTAGGGAGAAATTGGAATTTTGTTTATTGTGGCAGCAAATTACGGGATAATCTCTTCAAAAACATTAACAGACTCCTTCCGAATGCTCAGTCGCTTCACACGAGTAGATGTTTGTGAGTATCGAACTTCAATGCTTAGTGGGAGTCTATCCTTTCAGTAGGATCATTTAAGCTGAGGAGTGAGACATATCCAATCTTCTGTCTAGTCTAGGAACAAAAGCGCCAATTTTTACGTACTTATTTTTTCATATGGATTGCCGCGTATAGAGCAGTGGTCAGAGGCGATTTAAATACACCCGACTGCTGTCATTGGTTCGATCATCCTGTGACGCGATCATTCCAGTTCCTTTATCCTTACAGGACTCATAAAAAAGACAAATGAAGGTGGGACATATATTGGGTTTGAAAGATGTTCGAGCATATGGTAGGTATGTCCATGTCAGCAGAAAAACTACTCATCAAGCGACAAATGATTCGATAGTGAAACTCGCCTTTTGTTCAATCACGGTCTGAAAAAAAACTCCAAATTCGCTGACATCAACATTTTTTAGAGCTCTCTTTTTTTCGAATTTTGCTTTAAATAATTACGAACATGGAGAAATCGGACCATGGCACTAAAAGAGGAAGTGTTTCAATGTTAGTAATTTTGACAGACACCAATATATTCTTTCATTACTCTAATTTTACTGTTTTATTGATTAGATGAGGGAACGTGTCTCAATATATTTGTTGCAGAACAGTAATAAAATATGACTTTTTTGGCCACCCACATCTTTCAGTGCTATGGTATCTACTTAGTCAGAAACGTGATTTTTTTCTTCAATGTCGACAGCTTCAAAACACTAAAAACCAAACAAAGAAGGTACTATCCTGACGCTTTGTGCCCAAGTACGAAAACCTAATGTAAAATTTAATATAGTGCCATCGATCCGTATTAATTTCACTACACAATCCTAAAATACAGATCGATCGATCGATATTGATCGGGAAGCTTACCTGGCTTGTCTGTGGTCGGTCATCTTCGACGGCTTCGCCGCGAATAAGTCGTCCTCGTCTTCCTGTGCTGTCGCTCTGTTGTCTCAGTACGTTCGACGACGTAAGCAATGTCGACTGCAGGAAATTCCCTCGCGTGTTCGCCATAGTTAAATACTCTGAAATACGAGATTACTATGCTTGTGCTTTTTTCTGCAGTAGCTAAATCCGTTCAGGACTACGAACGAGGTGCCAAGTAAAAGCAGTTATGTCAGGAAAACGAAATGCGATTAGAATCAATATGAACTATTCGCTAAATAAATTATAGGCCGATCCAATGATTGGCCAATCAAATATTGGAATATTCGCAGATGGGTAGCGTAAGTGAGCTAAATAGTAAAGAAGTAGTAAGGCATTTGAGAATTGTTTCTCGAAGATCTGCTAAATAGTAATTACGAAAAAGAAAAAAGAGATTGTCTTTGTCCACTAAACCGTAGGGATAGGCACACGGTGACTGACAATTTATCGCTTTCGTCGAACGAATCAAACCTTTCATTGCTTTACTGCGAATAGTTTAGGTGACAAAAACTAGCAGAACTTAACAAGCTGGTAAAATCTTACTTTCTCAGCAGTTTAAATTTCTTTCTTCTAAAAAATCTACTGAGAATCCTTTTTCTATATGCATCTGTTTTCCAAAGTCATTCCAGAAAATACCAAAATCAGTTTTGGAAGCCTTTTCACAGCTTACCAAGGTTATCATAATTTCCAGGATTTTAAAGATTCGTGACGCCGCTTTGTTCAATGCTTAGCTTCTGAATGGAAACGCAAAATTGTCCTGAGTTTGGAAAAGCTTGTTGAGATTTCTGGATAAGCTAAGTCCCGCCCAGCTTCAGTCATGACGATCGGTAAAAAGTAGAGAAAAACAAAAAACAAAAGCGATGTTTGAGCTAAGCTTTTCGCCTAATTCATTCAAAACTGCAGGTATCAGCGATTTGATTTGAGCTAGTAAAAAAACAAAAAAACCATCCAGTATGTCTTTAGCTGAAAAAACAAGAAAGTCATGAAAATCTTTATTTAGGAAGTGAGACTGCATTTCCTATTTGCTTATTTACATAGTTAAACACTGCATTCAAGGAGTGGCAGCCGTCGGGCACCCGTGGCGACGACATAGCGACGATTAGTCGAGGAGTGTCCTAACTTACCAAAACAATAGCGAGCGAATGGAAATTCAAGAAGATTGT
Source organism: Parelaphostrongylus tenuis (assembly GCA_019055375.1). NCBI lineage: Eukaryota > Metazoa > Nematoda > Chromadorea > Rhabditida > Metastrongylidae > Parelaphostrongylus > Parelaphostrongylus tenuis. The sequence continues at coordinate 227,060 of JAHQIW010001219.1, forward strand.
GGAGAAACCCAGTACTTTTCCGCTATGGGGCAGGGATTCTCAAATGGACCTCTATTGCTGGACAAACATTTCATCAGACTGTTAGAATCAATTCGAAGTATAACAAACCTCCCAAAGGAGTCTTGCTATCTTCTCGGGAATTACACGATAATTTAGGCAACGCAGATGGTCCATGACCATAGAAAGCAAGTGGCATCGCAGAGGTTCGAGGAACAAAAAATGGTCCAATTGGCGAGGGCGGCACCCAGCTGCCACCAACCTCAACAAGCAGTTCGATCCCCGGACAGCATCCGAACGGTCGTTTGACATCACCCGGACCACCTCACCTCAGTTCATTATCGATCCATTATTGCTTTCTTCACACAGTCTCGTTATCGTGAACCTAATTGCTATCATAAAGTTGCGTTCATACAACTGTCAAATGAACTCAATAGAATTGTGAGCGGAACATATCACTTACGTGGCGGAGCAAACTCACTTAGGCTATGCTCGGCCCACCACCGCGGTTAAGGGATTCTGCCCATATATAATCAGTAGTGGCCCCACTGCTGTCACAATTTACTCACCCATTGGATCCCGCCGCTGGTGTTTCTACTTCGGAGCGAACATAGCAACCTCAAGCGGGCTCCGCCGCCTTATGTTCCGTTAATAACAACATCCATGGTATCGTCACACATGATACATCTCATCAATTACGTTCACTTGTTCATATTATCGTCACGAGACGATACATCACATTCACAGGCATATGTGCACATAACGATATGTCGCAATCTCTCTCTCTATCTCTCTCTCTCTCTCTCTCTCTTCTATATATATATATATATATATTGTTCTTATGTTATTATTACAGTGATATATGTATATTATGACGTTACCGACTGGATTTCCCGGGACGTCAAGCGCTCTAAAGGAAGACCACTGACCCGTTGGTCCGATTTCTTCATGAAAGCGATAGAAGAAAGATATGATGCTACGCGAATCCCTAGAGCGAGGAGGACCCACTGGGCTACTCTTGCACGCGATAGGGAAAAATGGAAGAGTTGCTAGTACCCGCTCGAGTCACTCGACGATCAACGGGACGACAGGTGAAACAGGTGATATGTATATTACAGGTTGTTTAGTTCTACCACATTGTGTGGTACCACGCCATTGTTTAGTTCCATCCTATTATTTGCTGTAATCCATATAAAGGAGTTGAACTGTGTGCTCTTGTCGGTTACAAGAGACGGGTTGGCAGAAGACGCGATTATACAGACTAAAATTCAGCCCGTAGCAACTTGGGAGTGCAACGAGCCACTTCAAAAGGCAAAAGCCGCCGCAACCCGGAAGTTCAACACTCTACAGCACAAAGGTCAGTGCGCAGCTAAGGACAATCCAACATATTCAGATATCGATCGGATCACTGCCTGAGACATATCCAGGAACCACACAGCAAAAACCACTGAACCTCCATCACACAGAGAGATAAACCTCGGAAATTTCAGAATTGTACCTGCTTTTAGCAGGAAGGCCTTCTTACAGAGCTATGGCACTAAAAATGATGTTATGTTTCACACGTATCGCGCATTATCGCGCTTATATTTGGCGGGACACGGTTTTCTCCTAAACCGTTGCCCTGGCCATTAGACTCCGTAAATCTTGTAGACGTCAAAACTAAAGCTTTCTAGGAAATGCTTTTTTACAGCACTGTAGCAGGGGAAATAGAATTGTGTTCCGCACAGGTGACGCGTTATCGCGCGGATTTTTGTTATTTATCTGAAAAATTCGGTTCAGGTATGTTATGTGGAATAATGTGGAAACGATCCATTTCGCTGAAAAAGAAATTCACATAAGAGTGTTGACAATCTATTCAAGAGCTTAAATCTATGGCTACTGCGCTACGTGGCCCATCTCAAAAAGGACTCTTTTATAATGCTGTGGCATTCAAAATAAGATATTTTACACCCACCGCCTGCTTTCATTATTACTTCGCTGGAAGTGCGAAAGACATATGAATGTGTGGAGAAATTCTTGTCGTAACAGAGTCATACGTTTGATGTGGAGTGTCCTTCGAAAAGGAGAAGAAATTACCAATTAAATAACAAACAATTCACGTCACATGTGTAACTCATCAGCACTATCGATCGATAGCCATGATGGAACCTCGGGCAGCCCCCCTGCACCCCTACCCCAGCCCGCAGATTAGCCAAAGAACAAATTCTTGCATATGTGAACCTAGACTTACGTTCCTTGCTACATTGTAGTGAAACGGTCTTTTCAGAAAATAAGTACAGCGTTGGAATGGTGGAAGATTACGCTATCAATTGGTTACTCGTAATTCCAGGAAACAGTTCTGTCCTGTGGGAAGTACGCATGTGTGAAACACAAATGTTATGTTCTGCTATACTATCATAAAAATGCTGTCTAAAGAAAGTTATGCAGCGCAGCAGCATGAGATTTAAGCTTTTGAATAATTACTAGCACTCTTATGAATAGTTCTTGTCTATTGAGAGGGGTCATCTCTTTATTTGCCCCGAATAACATACATATACCAATATTTTCTCGCTGCTTTTAAAGATTTCTGAGTCAATTTGTTTGGAACTTTAACGGAAACTCTGCTCCAAACATTGCAATCTACTATATTGAGACTTCGCTCAAGAACAGTATAAGCTGACAATGTATTCTGAGCCTTTCAAGAAGCCTGTTATGAGCACTTATGAAGTGCAAGACACGTGTGTTGACCTTACAGGCTCGCCAGTTGCACAGTGTCTTTTCGTTCAGTCAGTTCCTTGGGGTATAAGTGCCCATAGCAGACTTCATGGAAGGAGCAAAATGCATTGTCAGAAACTTAACTTTGCTCGTTTATTTTGCAGACTTAGGCTTCTCATATTTATTTTATTTTGCCAAGTATACCAGCTACTAAACCTAAGCCTATGCAGCCTAAGCCTATGCGTAAAAAGCATGTGAATATGTTGGGAAAATCATGGAGTATCAAATCATAGATTTTGTTCAAAGCTTTTCTTAGAAGGGGAAAAAACTATAAATTAAGCAACGGTGATTACGCTTCACATCCGGTTCGCTCTGCAAGAATGACCGATTGCGTTATCGATCCATAGCCACTCACACATTATGGTCGACAAGAAGTGAGCGGCGTGTTTGAAGCAAATCTTCTCTTTTCTTCTACAGTGAAGGATCTTTTCGAGATTTTCAAGAAAAAGCACAGTGTATAATCCGATAACATATTTTAAGCCTTTCATAAGGTCTGTTATGGCACTTATATTAGTCTTGCAGCGCTGTAAGAAGCTTGTTTTGAATTCTGCGACTTTGAAGCTTCCAAATAGTCATAAAAGGCTCGACGAAAATCATTTTTCCAGCGAAAAATTCCTATCAAAAAACTTTGCCCGATCATGGAGAAGTACCGAGAATTATTTGTGATGACAAGCCAAATAATCGTGCAAATGATAATTATACTAAACTTTTCTAGATAGGAGAGTGATGCAGTGGTCAGTGATGTAATGTATCAGAAAGCGAAGTGATAAGCGATGTGTCTGTTTGAGCTCTTCCCCTAGAACTCCCTTGCAGTCAATCTACTGAACGCGTAGGAACACCTTAGGTCGGTTGCCTCCGAGATTAGAAGAAGAATCGTCTTGAACGGTATTGAAGCGAAACCCTAGAAAAACAGCTTAAGCAAAACGTGAAATGTCCGAAGAGCTCAGTGGACGATCAATACAAAGGAACAACTCGAACACAAGTGCTAGGATACTCTCAGTGAATTGTGATGACGGTTCGTGTGAAAAAATTTTTTGTGCCTTCAGTGAATATACAAATTTAATTTCTCTGTGTGACTATTTCAGGCATGACGAGGTTATTGTGGGTATTTATCACCTCGGAAATCATCATTAACCAACACTAACTGCCCACAGTAGAGATATCACTGGCTTAGATCATGCCCAATGACTGGATTTATCTTTATATTTTGCGCGATACGTGAAACTGAATTCAAAAAACCAGATTACTAAGTAAGATTTGAAATACACTCTCATACATGAATATTCATAGATTTCGCTATAGCGTAAAGCACGTTAGTGCCACTGACAACAAAGTACCGAGATCAGGCAGAGTTGCAATTCTGCGAGTTGGTTAGTTACATGGATGACCAATCTACAAATGTCTTCCAAGCGCTGCATTTCTTTCACTCGTTTACTTCAACGTCTTGTAATCGCCTGTTCAAAGACTCGATGAAGCATGTGTCTTTTTAGTTATATTATCCCTTCACCTGCTGACATGATAATTCGTAGAGCATAGTTTTTTTTAGGATGGATAGCCGCGCCAGGGAATCCTATGGTTTTCATCACAAGTAGTCTTTCGTTTTCGTGTATTGAAAGAGCCTTACTGAGCGATCACACAAATTCCTCCAGGCGGAAGCAATTCCTGAGGTTGGTTGACTAACCGATCCAAAATGAGCAAAATTCAAATGCATTTCAAGCCAGTAAAACGACAGTAACATTAGCCGATTTGTCGTTATCTTTTTTGATTCACTGCAAGTATCAAAGCATTTTCCTATCAGTTGTAAGTTCTCCACTAAAAATAATCTTAGAGCTTGGTGTAGTATATTTTTTTTTCTAGATGGATCTAATCTCTCTCGGTATTGCTGATTTTGTGCATTATCTATAATTCCTTGAACGAACATTGTAACCATTGCGATCAAATTAATCTTCTACCCACTAATGCATCACAGAAGGATAAAGGTTTTACTGCAATCCAGAAAACGATAACAACGGTGGCCTTTTCTCAATTAATTTTTCAAAGACACAGAAGCTTAGGTACATCACCAGAGTCGCCAAATGGCGATAGTACGTTGTCAGATTAAGACTAAATGCCGCAGTGAAGTAATTCCTAGTTACCATGAAAACACACACGTCATCGCTTGCCATCGTTGGGGTAACACTGATCGCATATCACTTGGCAACCATATGACCATTTTTTGATCTCCATCAAGCATCCATGACTAAAGCTCCTATACCTTTTTGTTACAAGCAAAGGCTTTCTGGTGGCCCTTGTTCGTTAGCGTGCACGGAAGCCACTTCGTTTTTGTCTCAGGCTCATTAATTTTATTGTTTTTGGCGATAGAGTTCCCTACAGATTGTTTGACAAAGTATACCGTCGAAGCCGGATATCCTTACAAGTGGCTCAGTCACATGGTGCAGACTACTTTGAAATACTCAGTGCGTCGCGTTGTGAAAAACGCTCTGTATAGCCCTCAAATGAGAGTAATCGATAAATGGGTGGAATTGGATTACAATTGGTCTCCTTTCAAAAAAAAAAATCCAGCTCAATAGCATTTATTAGAGACGAATTTCTGTGCAATCATGGAGACCACATCAGTCATCAAGAGAAATGTATTGAGAAAAAAAGACGATGGATTGACGGCAAGGCGGAATAAAGACTACTGAGTAGGCAGCTTTGAAGTAGCTATCTTCAACATGAAATTACTAGGTGATTGCTGAAGTCGGTTTAACTTCCAGCTAAGAACAAAGCAGAATCAAAGGTGCCTGTAGTGGTGGCCATGCAAGGAGAGGATCATATCCAAAGCGTAAGCGATGGAATAAAATCACTAAAAATATGCTGAAATAAAGCGATTTATAATGGCAGGACGTCCATCTAAAATTTAGATAGCCAAGTCATAAGAAGCAATTAGTTGAACTAGCAAATCTCCAAAACATTCTCATTATTGTCGTTCTCCAAGTTTGTTGCACTAGAGGAAAAGAAGGTACATTTATCAGCCAAAGTGATTGAAATTATATGATTTTGGTATTGTTGAGTTGCGCATTTCCTTCGGAACATTTTGGTATATAGCTTGCCTATACTTGCTACAAGATGAAGCTGTTGCGGGAACAAATTTGCTTGCTATCTGCAGGAATGCCGCTTAGAGATCAATATTAGTTAAGAGGTGCGCAAGAATAATGGAGCTTTCTGAGGACGGCCCGAGCGCGACTGGTCCTCCAGACTATCCTCTCTAGCTTTCAACTGCTCGAGCCACTTCCTAGCCGCCTTTCCTGCAACCACATCATCTCTTCCAGCTCCAGTAATGTTTTGCACAACTTCAATACCATTTTCCCTACGCGCCATTCGTGCATGAGTAGCAAAGCGAATTTGCTTCCACCACCACTCCATCTTAGAGCAAGCGTAAACAAGTTCTATGTCAAAATATTTGCGAGAAAACGCGTAGTTGAACGATACCAAGACCATACAGTATTAATTACTTCTGGTTAATAAATATGGTGTTTATTGCTGTAGTGTCCAATCTTATGGAGCGACCTAGATTTATGGGGGACAATGAAATAAGATTAATGATTAGAGGAATCATTTGTCATACTAAATTATTTATGCATGCCGGCTTCGATACAATTTGATATTCACGAAGCAAGCGAAATCGAACTATAAACTTTTCAGATCACACTCTGTCTTGTTTGATTAAGCTTCAAGATTCATATATTATGGGCAGAGGCATTTGGTAGAGCCAAAGACTTGGCTCCACTTTACCAACATTAGCTGAAAATATAGATAACCTTCAAAAAAGAAGAGCATAAAGGTTCTCTATTAATATATTGTAATATACTTAGGATAGTCTTCATGATTGCCAATAGAGATAGACAGCGCCAGAATGGTTTCTTTCTGAGTTGACCTTTTCTCTTTCTTAAGAATTGTAACGCATCCAACACTCCAAAATCGTTAACGAAAGATTTTTTTGAGAGTTTTGGACGAGATCCAAGCATTTAAGCAAATAAAATTCATTGTGCTACACTGCACAGGCATTCTAAACATCGATGTGAGCGAGCGCAACAAGAAAACATAACAGAAGACAATTGCAAGAATTACTGTGGAACGGGAAAAACTTGAGAGCGTAGAAAGCTGAGAGCAGCATGAGCTGACATCAAGTCAGTAAGAAAAGCCTGTTATGAATTGACTGATTCGTTCAGTTGTCCAAAGTGTGACTAAGGGATGCATTAACACTGCGCACACAGTTGAGCAAGGCCTTCTAAGATATAATCTCCTATAAGCACCTTTCAAATGGGACAACCATTTCAGAACATCAAGGAAAGAAGACATCACATCCTGATTATAAAGGATAAAAAAAGTGTCGATAGCGGAATGTCTTGGCTCATCATCTGCTAAGACGCGCTGACGTTAGATTATCGAGAAGCGCGGTAGAGTAGAGAATAAGAGGATCTAAAGTCCCTCTAGAGCGATGACATCTAGATGAGTATGAGTAGACGTAGACGACTCTAGTTGACGTCAGCAGGATCTACCGACGCTAAAGACGATTTATATGCGGGATAATGCATACAGATGTTATCATCAAGTAGATCAGTGATTGATGAGATCATCGATAGAAAAATAAATGGGAAATCGATCGTTCTTGTGAAAATTAAGCGCCAACGTTCTCGGACATGATAGTCTTTATTTGTGACCTTTCATTAGAACTGTAGCCATCTAACAGTGGTGGACATGTCATGAGATTGAGCATTTTGTTGAAAGGTTTAGTCAATAAAGGTCTCGATATCGTGATTGGTTACGTTAGACCATGGTTCTCCATAATTTTCGTCGTGTTGACTTGAATGGCAGCACCGACAGACACTCATCAAGACTATGGACTTGAGTCAGAGCTCCGAGTTCCTTCCGCCACTCGTAAAAAATTCGGGTCAGATAAAATACGTCAGATATTACTTCGTTCAACAAGGTTGACCTCTATCTTACACTGTACTGACTAACCTACCTGTCACCTACTAGTAATTCATAAATATTTTGCTTATTTCACTTATTTTACCCCTTTACAGTTTTCGCTACTGTGCGGATTCCAGCACTTTTACTTTTCAAATCGTCTTTCGTGTTCATCGCTTCATTGAGGATTTGTCTTCCTCATATACGTCGAAGAATACCGTTTGATTGTTGCAATCTGGAGGATAACCAGGCTGGGACGTTCTGTGGGGTGCTCGCTATTGATTGCCGGAGAGTGTGAGTTGTGAATATAGCACAATCATCTTTGAAGATTAAGCCGGTAGCCACTTTTTGCCCTGTCTAACGTTATGCGAAAAAAGTTACTATATGTTTTTACTAAATTTCCACAATTATTCAAATATTCACAATAGTGGCGAGAACGATTTTAGCTTAGTTTGAAGGCTAGAATCCTAGTGAAGTTTCAACAAATAGCAATAGAACTAAAATATTAGTCGATATGAAACAGAGATTCGAACCCAAATCTTCTGCGTTTGTAGGAATTAAAGCACTGTGAACCTTTAAAGAAGCCCAAATGATTGAGTATCCAACTGTTCAATGTGAGGAAGAGTCAGGGTTTTGCGAGAATTTGCAACACGAAAAAGCTGTATGGAGAAATACAAGAGAAAAGGTCGCAGAAAAACAGAAATAAAATACGAAAGAAGTTACATCTCAAAAACATGATGCTGAAGAAGTTACAGTTTTACACTATTGTTTAATGATTATGTGCTCCATGCAAAGATATTTGATGTTTTGTGGGGAAAAAACAGAACTTTCATGACAACAAATGTGTAAGGTGGCCGAGTTTCCATTAGAAGCGATTGAAAGTCATTGATGCGAAAGTTTCCAACGAATAACCAACTACGATCATTTTGCGTTTCATTGAAAAGCAAACTGAGAAAAACGAGTAAAAAGTGAGACATAAGTATAGTTAAGCTTGAGAAACCATTAAAATCGGTGAAAGCTTTACGAAGCATACTCAATAAACTCAAATGCGGTTAATCCAAACTATTCAGTCAAAGCTACATTCTTTTTGAACGACGATGCGCAAATGTTCTGACTTGCTGGCAATGCTGACTTTGGGCTGAAATATAGAGCAGTTTTGATATTTCATTGATGTGTAACTTATAATTCTTTGATTTTAATACTTCAGTAGTGGTATGGTGTTAGAATATACTTCTAAGATGACTGAATAAATGCAAAATGTGACCTCAGGCGGGAGTTGAAATCACTCGAGGTCGAATTTTTCCGTACCACTCGAGTTTTTATGTGGAAATTGCTTTAATTTGCAATTGCCCAAACATCTGCATCACCTTTTACCCCGTTAGCCATCGAGTAATCTGATCAGACCGTAACAAAGTATCCAATTGCTCCATTTGCTCTTTAGCGCATCAAGAGGCACGAAGCGCACCATATCGAGGTATGCGATACTCCTTGTTTCCACCGTACGTCACAAGAAAGCAGTGAGAAATAACGATTGGAGCTACGTAGTGGAACATGTTTATACATGGAATTGGAACAGCTGTTCAGGATAATGATGTCGCATTTCACAGTTTTGAGATCTGTGAGGTAGGAAAGGAAATTAAGAAAGAAGTAGAAAATTGAGTTTGGGTTTACCACGACTTTTGACATCTGGTAATACTAATGTTCGATAATGATGATTAGACTTAATGGAGGAGTTCTAATTTCTTATCAAAATGACTCGATTTCGCATATTGTACAGTCACTTGAACTTCTTTTATTCGGTCCGCCATCTCGCAAATCGATTCGTTTGCTGGGTTGGTTGCCAAATGAGGATGTCATTCTCTTGATGAACATCGTAGAACGCTGATCGAATTGGTTCTACATGGAATCATGGGGTAGTTGCATTAGCAATTCCAAATCATGATCATCTGGAGGCGCCAGTCATTGTAGCATCGAAGGAAAAGTTTTCCCCGGCAAGTGCAATCTGCTTTCCTGTAAGAGTTGGAGCCTTGACTTATACATTTGGGAGTCAAACCAGAGACTACGTGTGTCTTAATGCACCTCTCTACATTGCACTGTTGCTCCTCCTGAGAAATGATGATGAAGCCATCTATGACAGCGGTTGAAACTGCACCGTGCAGCGCGATTTGAGCAGCGTAGCGTTTTAAAAGAATTTTCTTAATGTTTTTATTCTCTTTTACATGCTCCGTGTTCTTTTATATACTCTCCCGTCTTTTCAGTTCACACTCTTCAAACAATTTGCATTCTCTCGACTTCAGTGTTTTTTTCACTATGCGAATCCCGGTAATTCTGGCATTCAATTGTTTTTTGTCTTCTTTAAGGTCATAGAATACTGGTTGAGCACTTCTCGTTGTAATTCCGAGGATAGCTTGGCTATAGCGTTTCACTGGGCGCTCGGTGTTGATTGTCAGAGAGCATTGAGGTGTATGCTTCGGCACCACGTGCGCCGCAACGAGCAGCACAACCACTCGGCCACGGCTCCCCTATGAAACCTTTTTATATAAATGAAAGCACTTTTTCCATGTGTCATACGCCTCTTAGTATTCAGTGATTTGAATCTTTTATTTTCATTCTTCTCTCATTTCTCACAATACTCAAAAATCATCGGTTAGAATTCTCCATTTTACACTATTTAGAGCAGTGTTATAATGCTACAACTATATAGTCGACGATGCTGAGTGATATGCAAAACTTGGATTCTTACGAGAGGTGAACCCGTTACGGTTGGTTGCTAACAGCCTTAGATAACTCATGTGGCAAAAAGAGTGACAGAACAATGAATACTTTGTCAAAAATAACGCTGCAACTGCATGCGATGCCAGTTTATCGATAGCATTCAATTTTCTAAATCCTTATTTTCTTCTCGACAAAAACAGGACGTTTCCTAACATTGCTTTATCCGAAATTGACGCTCTGGCGGTTTCGCCTTTTTCAAAGCCTGGGAAGACTAAGCTGCTGACAACCTAATCGGCCTATGATAAAAATCCAAAATTTAGCAAAGCGCTGACATCTGGGGCGCAGTGGTAGCACATGTGTCCGGTATGGGTGAAACGCAGGTTCAACTCCGGGCTGATGTCCAATGTATTCTATACCACTCAATACATCCCAAGACCGACTACCTACTGACTTCGCCATGATACAATAATTTAAAATTTTTCTTTTTAAACCAAACACGTGATTTGATATTTTTTATTCAGCAGCTGACGTTTCGGCAGTTCGCCTTCTTCATAGCCTGGAAAGGTAAAGTTGTCATTTTTAAGAATTCACCGTCTCTTCTTGTAAGCCTAACATGAGGCTGTTGTGATGAGATTTATCTTGACAACTGATCTCTCAAAAATTCCACCTTCTTCAGAGGAAAGATCAGGTTCATTTCGACTTAGTTACTTCAACATCTCCAATACCGCAGTTGAAAAATCATCGAATATAGGTCCCAATTGTCTTAGGATTAAAATATTATTCTTTCACATGCTGGCCGCTTCTTATTAGTGTCTATGAGCATATGGGAAAGTTATTTTACTCTTGTGAGATTTAAATATAGGGTTGATGATTGCTTTTAATGAAGATATGGAGGTGTTTGGCTAACTGGGTTGTGGACAACTTGATCTTTCCAGGCTCTGAAGAAGGCGAAACCGTCAACACGTCAACTCATAGAATAAATTTTATTGTAACAAATCGTGATTCGTCTTACACGGGAAAAAAATGTAGACAGTGATTAATGGGAACGATTAGTACTAACTAGTTATATTTGCGCTGGGATCTGCATTGATTTTGGTTAATATTACATTAATAGGTTGCAATGCTCTGTTTGCGATATGACCTTCTACCATGTAGAAAACTTTTGTAGACAACTTGACCTTTCCAGTCTCTGAAGAAGGCGAACGCCGATACGTCAGCTGCTGAATAAAGAGTTTCCTAACACCCCTTAATACTCATAAATAAATATTTATTACATCGTATTCAACTAAGCTAGCGCGTTGGAGCAGTGGTTAGAGGTGCTCTGCGCCGCACACGAGGTCAGTGGTTCGATCTCGCGCTCATGGCTCACCAAGCCATTCATCTTTCCGGGGTCGGTAAATTGATACCAGACAGGTTTCAGACTTGTCTGGGAGGATAAGCAGCACTGATCGGTTCAGCGGGAGGCCACCGTGAGTCATTGTAAAGGCCAAATATGCATTTAATCACCTCAAACGATGTTAAAAATTGAAGTCGAATGCATGGCGCATCCCTCAGGGATTGATTAACGCCGAAAGCTTTACCCTTTTTATCCTTTTATTCAGCTAAGCAGTATAAATGAAGGTTTTTGATTCACATTACACATTCCGCTCAGCTGTCAGCATAACCGGATTTGATGCCAGTTTGTGCGTGCCCAACCAAACCTGTTGAAGGTTGATTGCAGACAGCTACAATACGAAATATTGAAGAAAGAGTGGCAGCAGAGCAGTGGCATTGGTGGTGCAATGGTAACAGGCATCCCTGTATAGGTCAAGCAAGGGTTCAAATCCCGCTCAATGTCGATTGTTTTGCATACTACGTCCCTTATATTTGTATCTGCAACGTAATACCAATAGTAAAAAGCATTTGAACAGAAGATTTCATTCAAATTCTATCCTATGGAATCTAAAGTTATTAATTGTTTAACTATCCATTTTTCCCGCGCTATGAACATCAGTTATCGTGGTGACTATTGTCACTGGACACGGGCACTATTATAGGTGCTCTACGTCCTTTTTCAGTTGAGTATCGCTCCTTAAAGAAATTCACAGTGATTCGTCCAATCTGCACCTCCCCAAATGAATTAATGCGACCACGTGTAAGTGGTTTGAGGAGGTCCATAATATATGAAAAAATCTGGTCCGCCCACTTTGGCTCCGACGGATATCGCGCCTTTTGCACTAATCCATCTACATGCTATAAATACCTCTATATGAGTCTCTCGCAAAGGTCATACGTCACTGATTATGAGATTTTGATTTACACTCTCACAACATCGGTGAAGCAGATGCGCAACAAGAGTTATAAATTGATTCCTTTTCCAAGGATGTAATTTTTCTTGTGAAAACTGTTGACTTTTACGATGGATGGGCGTTCTTTATACTGAGATTACCTTTATAAAAAGGTTCTTTGATACCATGCCATCTTTTCTTGATAATAAAGTGCACTCAACATTTGAAATTATTATATACGTTTCAATGAACTCGCTGTGAATCCAAGCAAAGGACAAATTGATGCATGCAAATTGATGCAAAGTTGAAGCATAATTTTCTCCTCACTGACAGCACACTGAAGAAGCATGTACAAAGCTGAGTATTGGAATTTGTGTATCTCAAACTAACAAATGGCGACAGAAAGTCCATTGAAAAAAGTTTGTCCGGCGAAAAAGCAAAATAAACACCATTTAAATGGATGCACTTTGTCTTGAATGGGTTAATAACAAATCATAATCGGATTCACATAAGATTTTTCAATAACCTTTCCGCATGATAGCAGCCTGTCATGACCTCTTGAGATATTCAATCGGATTCACTATTTTATCGGTGCCTGATGCCAACAACTACTCAGTTTTCCTGATTCAGACATAGGACCATCGCAAGAAGTAGACTATTGATTTAAATCTAGATAGGTATCGAGTAACTCAATACACGTGCGTATAAACACCCGGCAAACTAGAAGGTAGGAGAAAAAAGTAGCTTTGGAGTTCATGAATCCGCTATCGTAATGGCGTTCCAAGGTTTATCGTCCCATCGTAACTCGAAGGTGTTTCTAGATGTTGACCTGCGATGAACAGTGAGTCACTGATCTTTCAGCAAAATTTCTTATGCTTAATAGTCCGATGTTTCCATCCGATACTCAGCTAAGCGTAAACCCTATCAGGACTTACCACCCGTTTTGGTATCAACTAGTCGTAAAGTGGCAAATCTTCCTCAGATCTGTAATGGTGTGCGACTGCCTGGTTGGTAACGACATGAGAAAATTTGTGGCTTGGCTAATTTCGCGACTCGAATAAACAAAATGTTTATTCCAGCAAAATCTCTGCCTCAGTACACTGCACTTTGGTTGCCACGATGACGGGCGACTGATGCAAGTCGTTAAAATCTGAGGCTCAATGGACAGTCAATGGCGACGAACATTACCACTATGCAACGATATTCTTTGAAGGCTAGTTCTTGCTTTGCACCCCTATTATCAGAACAGCCTCCTCGCCGACCGATACGCTGTTCTTGAGGCTGTTGATCAAAAAGCAGGAAGGCCGATGTATGATAACTAAATGACGGACTCCCTCTCATTCGTGAAAAAAAGTTTTCATTAGATTTTCAGAGGCACTCTGTCGCACATTCATGCGTTTCAAAGTCAGTATCATCAACTACTACTCATCGATTTGTAAGCCTAATAAAAACAAAGTGCACGCATTCTACAAGGCGTTGAAGAAGGTTTCTGCAACGAAAAGTCTTGCTATAAATTCGTTGTTAAAAACGTTGTTAGTAGAACATTAGGAGCGGTCAGCGAAAATGAATCGAGGATAAGAATATTTGGAATAAGAGAACAAAACGAGCACAAAAACTGCCTCGGAAAACACATGCCCGTAAGACGTCTCTTTCGCGGTTATTCATTTTTCAAGAAGAGAGAGCACCGTTGCTAGACATGAGAGTTTCCTATGGCATGACTCATGCTGAGATCAATTACATTTTCGCAAACAGAAAATGGGACTTCTTTGATACTTCAGTGGTAACTGGATCCTGAACGGAATCTGATCACCGCCATATATGTGTGAAGAATCTATTCAGCTAAAAGCTGGAAAAGAATTCGTATCATCGTCCAAGAGAAGCAAAACAGGTCGCGTACGAGTTCCCAATGAAATTTCTTTTTCAAGTAAGAAGAGTTGAAAGAACACACGACCACAGACCATGAACTCTAATCGATGGATTCAAAACTTATGTCGAATTAGCGTTAGCTCTCGAACTAGCATCTTCATTACCTTAAGGAAATTACTTGAAATGAAAAGGAGTCGGAGTTCGATTCTACTGAAACATGCTCAACTATGCTGATAGTAAATGCCACCTGCAGAAGATTATTGCAGAACGATTCAGATCGGCATAAGCAGTAAAAAATTAGTGAAAGCAATTCAAAAACGATCTAGCAAAAGATGTCCTCGGGATCTTCGCAACTTTAACGAAAATGGGGCTGTAGCTATGTTGGGCTTTGATGAGGAAATGACGATGGAAAAGTTCTGTACCACCCTTTTCCATTTAGCAACTTCCATCTCGAATCCCAAAATTCCCACTCACCCCGTTTTCTATCCTCTGAAGTTAGGGATGCGATAGAAAGCATGCAGAGGTACAGCTCCAGAACCTTATGATATTACCGTGACTTCCTCAAAGCTGGAGGCTACAATCTAAATGTACCTCTCGAAACTTATATGACATCGTACCTTTAATAAGAGAAAATCCCTGATCAGTGAAGGACGTCGTGCACGGTCATGTCACCTGAAAGGGGCGACCGAAGATATCTTTGCAGCAACCATTCGATCAGCCTGTTGAGTGTACTCTACAAGTTATTTAGCCATTCACGAAGAACATCCTTTTGCACATATCAGATATCTTGAATGAGGCACAAACTAGGTGGAATATTCAGAATTCTGCCGTAAGGATCACATCCAAGCCGTTTCACGGGTCATCAAAGTTTTTCAG
Source organism: Parelaphostrongylus tenuis (assembly GCA_019055375.1). Classification (NCBI taxonomy): domain Eukaryota; kingdom Metazoa; phylum Nematoda; class Chromadorea; order Rhabditida; family Metastrongylidae; genus Parelaphostrongylus; species Parelaphostrongylus tenuis. The sequence goes on from JAHQIW010001219.1 coordinate 242,488, forward strand.
TATCTCGTGTGCTAAGCTCTAGCGACAATGGAAAAGTGTATGACAGTGTCGTAACAAATGTACTCAAATCGTCGCTCATCGACAACGGTTTGGAACAGTCTTATATACAAGCACTAGACAAATATTATTAGAAGTTCACCACATTCCCATGCGAAAAGTGGTTCGACAGGACGATACCGCATCGCCAAAAGTGTCTAGCGTCGTACTGCAGTGGATAATGAAGTTGCTCAATAAAGATAAGAAGAGCATACGCATTGATAAAAAAATTCCTACTGAGCCTTTATTTTCGAGGCAAACTAGTGAGGCAGAAAACGATGTTCAATGAACTCAGTAAAGCGGAAAAAGTGGTTGAACCAGGCACAAACGGGTCGAAGACTTAGTTAATGAAGACTCCATTGTCCGAACACAAATAAATCGAACTGGCTTGTTTTCTGATTACGAAAAGTAGGTCATTTTCTGGACGTGCACCGAACAAGGATAATAACACGAATGAGTATTCAGACAAAAGAGTGGAAGCTGCCTCTGAAATCTTTAAAAAATTCCACTAGATTACGTTGGATTTTCAAGCGAGGTCTTAAGAAAGTCGATTGGAAGGTATTCCTATATATTCTTGCGTAACAGCCGTAAGCGAGGTATCGACAACCAATCACTCTAGATCGCAACATTAAGTGATCCTTTCACTTTGTTCAAAATGGGATATCTTCGGGTCCGCCACTATTAGTTGTAGGGGTGAACCAAAAGGCATGTGGTACTGATGAGCGCACGAATAACGCCAAAACGTACTTATATCACTTGAAATATTGAGCCAGATCTCGGAAAGGCTTAGAAAATTCTACCAGGTCATATCAAAACCTCGTCAGCTATAAATATTAACAACGCACTTAGAGATATCATGATCTAAACATAGAAAAAAATACCGTCTTGACATAGAAAAAACACCGTTTCTTAGGTTTTGATCAGCTTTGACATGAGTTGCAAAGAAAAAGGAGCACCATGGTATAGATGTAAATTGCTGTTTTCGATCAGAAAAAAATCTGTAGATTCTGGTGGTACTGTTCCAATTAATCGACTTCTTTTGAGCCGAGATAACTAGCTTAGAGTAGATAGCGGCCGTTATTTTTGCATTACGTAAAAGGAAACTAACTTACGTCGGACGTTCAGTATTTGGCCTGATAATTCAAAAGAAAATTTTTCCCATAAATGGAAAGCTGCTTTTATGGCTCAATGATACTCGTTTCTTGCATTCTCCTACGTGATGAGGTTTTCCCACGCTAGGGGCGCTGTGCCTCAATTACATTTGGCTTCGTAAGTGCAACTGCAAAGCAGTTAGACAGACTCAAAAAAAAGCGCAAAAGTTGGCTAGAAGAGATAAACTGATTTACAAGCGGACTATTAGACGGACAGACAGAAAGGTAGAAGAAGGAAGGACACAGAGATAGACAGGCAGACAGACATAAAGGTGGAGAAACAGGTGATTGGACCACTTATTCGAGTAAAATGATATGTTTATTTCCGACATCTCCGATAATTTGAATGTGGATCTTCTAGCTTCGGATATTTACTGAAAACTGATTACGAAGGTTTCAAAATAGCATTCAACTAAAATATGAGAGCTTTCAAAACTTTTGCAAGCTCATGATGGGATAGAAGTGCTCATCTGTGGAAGATTGTTAAGAGATATTTGCAGATCATGCAGGCAATATCATTATCTGCCATGAACACCTCTGTCGGTACTAAAAAGTTTTCTCAGCTTCACTGACCATTTATCATTGCTTCTTCATCGAACCTTACACTAAATTGAGTTTTGACTTCACAAAATCATTCTCAGAAAATCAATCAAAAATCAAAAAAAAAAATTCTGGCAAGTATTTCTTGTTTGCAAAGAGAATTTCAGCCTGTATTGAATGAAGAAATGGTTACATATAAACGAATTATTAGCAGTCCTACATTTTTTGCTCACAATTTAAAATTATTCGCAATTGTAATCTAATGTCGATAAATATAATCGGAATATCATTAGGTGAGCTTGGTGTGGTTTCCAAAGAATTGTGAATGTTAAAAATGAGTTTTCAAGAACGACATAGTTATGTAATGTGTCGAACTTATAGACGAGATCGAACTATACAAGACCTATACACATGTACAGGTAATTTACCGTTGGGTAGAATAAAATTACACATAATCAGGAAACTTTCCAAGGAATTAAATGCGAAAATGAATTCAAATTGAACATGGATAGCTGAATTGCAATACAAGCATGCAATTTTCCACTTTAATGAATAACAAAGTAGTAATATTAATTAGAAAAGTGGCCGGAATGCAACTACTCATAAACGCTTGTTTTCAATAATCAGTACAATTCACAAAGTGATTAGAGTTAATTCCGAAAAACGCCACTTATTATGTGCTCAAAAATCTCGTTCACGCATCTCAAGAGTTGTGACAGCCGTTTGAACAAATTATCACATCAGAGTGTGCCCAGGAAATCGGATGATTGAAATGTTAGTACTTGAAAGCTAGCTACCATTTCAAATGGTTAAAAATTGAGAAGTTTGATTATAAATCCACTACATATGACAATGTATTTTGAGCTTTTCATGAGGTCTGTTATGGGCACTTATACTGAGCAAGACACGCGTTTCGGCCTTCCAGCCTCATTAGTTGCCCTTTCGTACAACCCGTCGTCGATTACTCTATGTAAAGGTAGATCCCCGAGGAACTGACTGAACGAAAAAGCATCATGAAGCTGACGAAGCTGGAAAGCTGGGACACGTGTTTTGTACTGTATAAGTGCCCCTAATAGACCTCACAAAAGGCTCAAAACATACTGTCAGATTATACTGTTCTTGAGTAAGGTCTCAAAATAATCGAGGAACTGACAGAACGAAGATGCACCGTGAAATTGAAGAGGCGGGCTGAAACACGTTGATTGTAACATAAATTCATTACATCCCAGACACTCACTGAGCAAGTTCTAAAGAATTTTCGTAGTAAATTTTTGACCGAATAGGCACGAAAAGTATACGGTACATACACATCTACAGACAGACATACATACACATGCATACATGGTATATATACACACAAACAAACGTCTTTGTAAAGCAGTAAACTTTACCTTTGAAGAATTATCATTAATCCGTTAAAAAATTTGACAAAAAATAGAATTTGAGCGCCAAGAAAGAAATGAATCGCTGAGAAAAAAAAATTGAAGAGAACAGAGAATCAGACGATGACCGTTAAAAATTGTGTTTGATGAAAATCTCAAATTCGCCGTCGCACGGCAGCATCAGAACATTTGAAGAGCTTCTGAGATGATTGCAGGAATGGATCAAAATGATTGAGTTGATAAGTACGAGTTGAGAGAGAATGCAGATGAGAGAAGTAACGTGAAGAACGACTGAGTAGGCTTAGAAATAGACTTCGAGTCAGCAAATCGGCCAATCTTCCTACGACTTCCTTCAGTTGTGTAAGATTATAAGTTCTATCGAACTGTGTCATAACAAGAAATCACAATCCCCTTAACACGATAGCCAAAATTTGATTCACTTGCAATTAACAGTTTCAAAAATGCGTTACATCAAAACAATTAGTGACTTTCAAAATGAGAATATCACTGGAAAAAATTCATCAGATTGAAGAAAAGTCTGTCATATTTTCAAAGTCCAGAGAAAAAAATTTACGGCAGCATAAAGATTTTGAGATCGTAAAACTCGCAATCTTTCGATTTGAAGAAAATTTAGAGATTTTGCTCATTTTTGAGACATTTTGGAACTTCTTGCCTCTTGAAGAGTGCTCCTTCGGACAGAATAAGCGATAATCACTCGGCGCCACGTTAGGCACTGCTTTATAGTCTCCTGGAGAATGTGACAAATTGTCATTGGATCACAATCAAACTCGTGATTCAACATTCGGCAACTCATCGATGGATCTTCTTCAAAGCGATTGAGAACTACTTGGCGATCGACTTCTCATGGACGTCCACTTCTTGGGTTGTCGGTCAATCGGTCTCCTTTGTCATGGAATGTTTTGAATCAACGCTAAGCTGTATATGGCAGATTTCGCACCATAGGCTTTGCAAATTCGTCGATGCACCTCATAAACGCTGACACCCAATTTGAAGTGGAAGTGAAGCAGCAGCAAAATTTCCTCCTTGGAGAGTCCCATTTTGAAGATTGATTTATCGTTCATTTTGCAAGAAATCGAGCTTTCTGATAAGTTTAGTGTAGAAATTACATGTGTAAATGTGATTTTCTCGAGAATTGTAACAGAACTCTTGTAGAATAGGTCTCTCAGTATCACTTGAATTAAAATTTAATAACACTCAATAAGAAATTTGTAGGCAAACTATTTGTGGAACTCAACACTACTCACATTCCAGGTACAACCACAGATTTTTTTTACATTTAGATTTGCACAACCTGTTATCACAATTTTTTTATTGTGCGGATCCCACGACTTCTAGCGTTCCATTCGTTGTTAGCCTTCTTCTTGAATGACGTAGAACACTGGTCGAGCATGTCTCCTTGCGATCTCGAGGATAGCCTGGTCGTGGCATCCCATAGGAGTTCTTCTTGACTGCAGGAGGGCATTGGGAGGGAGCTCAACTCCACGCACGCTGTGGCGAACATCTCAACCACTCGGCCACGGCGCCCCTCAATCACAGTAATGATGGGAAATGAGTATAATCTGGAATCTTAGATGAGCTACAACCTTGAGTTTGACCCCAATCCGTGTTTCTCAAATAATTCCTGTTGAAGAGTTTCGCGAAAGCACCCGTAGAGTGAAAAAAATGTTAAGAGAAAGGCCTCGGTTGGTGTCGTGCATGGTTTTGAACATAATAATCACAAATCAGTTCGATTATGGGATAACTAAGCTTTATCTCTTTCCAACCAAGATTGCTGATTATTCTCTTGAACCCGTATAATAGCTTATTTACTGCTCTGTACTTAACCAAAATGGGGGATTTTTTGGTTTCAAATTTATTTGCGTCAAAAATGACTGGTTTTGATGACTTCGAAAAATTCAAAGCATTTTTGGAAATAAGGCTAAGATTGCTAGATTTCCGCTAATCGCTAGCTATACGACACTTTTTCGAACTTTTGATAAAGCCTGAGCCTTGCTTGAAAAAAGCAAAATCACACGGTTCAAATAGATTATCTATCAGGGAAGTCAATAGGTATCTGTCCTACAATCACCAGTCTTATTACTTCATTGTTCCTTTTCAATCTTTTTCTTCCTCAACATCAGTCACACGTCTATCATAATGCTGTCCTAATTCATAACAGTTTTTTCTAAGTTGAATGATTAGATATTAAGTGAGAACACGTGAAGTATAGATTTATTCTAATGAAAGCTCATAGATTAATAGAAGGATATTTTTTAAAAAAAACGATAGGCTTGTCGGAGTTTCTCTAAAAGTTGAAAAAGCTCGCTAAAAATCCGAAGTGATAATATCTGTAGGCAGTTCTGTTTGAAAATAAAAACAGCTAGCGAAGGCGATGTGGAATAAACATTGGATGTGAGAAAATTTATATGTAAAGCGAATTTCAATTAGCACAACAATGTGAGCCATATTTGACTCATTCGCCTTATTATCTTGTTGTGCGAACAGCAAATGCTGTAATAGTATTATCAAATATTCAAAAACACGTAGAACACTCTGTCACAATCATTCCAACACTTGAAGATGAGTCGCCTCAATTAGCAATCAACGACATCCATAAAGAAGAGCAATTTTCAAGCAGCGACCGAATAAACAAGTTAAAAGCTTGAAGATCTTTGTGGATGGATGATACGAGGATATGAACGGAATGCATGATGTGCTGAGTTCCTCTTCGAACATTTAAGCGTTGCTTCGGTTGCTGCTTGAGGAGTTCGTCTTTTTATGACTGGTGTAAATTGCTGATCGGAGCGATTTTCCGTGCAATCTCGGAGGTGGCCGGCTAAAGGGTTCGTAGCCGTTCAGTTGTAAGATTGCAAGAGAGTGTTGGGAGGGCATCGAACCAGCCCCTTGTTTGTTAGCTTGCTTTCTGATCTACTCTATCAGTAATCACTACCCTACCCGCGTCCTGGGAAGAAACAACTAAAGACTCCCTATTTCGGTTTTCTTAACAGTTTCTATCGAACTGAACCAAACCGATATCTGACATTTCATGAATTTTCATCGGTCATTAAAAATTATGATGAGCGTTTAAGCAAATTGAGATAAACTGGACGGTTGAAAGTGCTGAGTTCATACATTCACTTTTATAGAAGCCAGAAGAAGATGAATGTGAGCCCAGGAATGACTAGGGATCCGAGGCCATGAGTACTATAACTCAGAACATAGAGCTTGTATTGATCTTGGCATCGAGTCGTGCAGAAATAAAATATTCTCGTCAACAATTTGCGTTTTTTATTGACCTTTTCCTCATATAACTAATTAATTTGTACTTATAAAGGGTTACTTTTAGTGAGAAAATCGTTAAACACTAAGTAAATGCGGACTACAACGCTACGACAACAACGATGAATATGTCACTGATCATAGGGCTGGCGGTTGTCGTCGCCATGGACAACACAAGCCATTCCAGCTCGTCTTCGAATGTCTATGAGGGAGTAAGTGATAAGACATAGCTTTTGCTATCGCTATAACTGAGGCTAGAGATTCTGCTGATTGAGAAGCGTCATCAGCACTTTCAGAGAGCCTCATGCTGAGGAGCTCCACCTTCCGTGAGATTCATGAGTATCATAATCGACGTTGTCGTTTCGTTAAATTGGGTGAGCATCTTTCTTGCCTGAACAGCTGTCTAAATGGTTGAATATGCTATATATGTATGGATGTGAAAGTTTGTACATGTGTATAGGAATATGTGAATGTATATGTAAGTGTGTGTATGTGCTGGATCGATAATGAGCAGCTGTAATTGAGAACAAGTCGAGCGGAAAGCGTTTCAAGCGGGGAAAACTGGATAAAGCACTAGAATTGAACAGAAACTAACAGTTACCGTGAATTACTGCACTGGTCGGCTTTGATGAAAATTAAGTCATTAGAGTTAGAGCCGAGAAACATAATAGAAATGACTATTGAGAATCAAATTAATTGACCGACCAACGTCTTTAATCAACAATGTGAAATTAAAGATGTGAAGATGTAAAGCAGTATAACGGAACTTTTCATCTCCTTTCTGTTTTTCTTCTTCCTCAAGAAAGCTATGATGGCATTTTCCAAAAAAAAAAAATCAATTTATTAAATGACTAGTTTGAAACTAGAGATTTCCTCATAACACATTCCAATTTCTCTTTTTGTCTCTAAATATTTTCATCACAAAATTAGCTCACTTTAGTCATAATCACTGACTGAGTTAATGATTAAGGCATTTTGAGCTATCTCTGGAGATACAGTTGCTTAATCCGGTGAAGCGCATATGTTGCTTTAGTGTACTTTTTTCAATCTTTTTAAACTTTTTTTCTACCATGCATACATCTCTCTCGCTCTCTCTCTTCCTCTCTCAATCTTTCTTTCCTACTTTTCCATTTTCCATAGCAATTCTTAGTGATATTTTTATCATCACACATTGATACGACATGGGTAACGCATTGCAGTAATGTAATAATGTTCATCTTGAGCATATATTGTTTCGTCTCGCCTCAGGCTCAGCGTCCTTCGTATCCATACGAAGTCGGGAATCGTAACAGACTTGCTTGTGAACGCTTCGCTCTCTGTAATCCCAGAATCCAAGTAGGAACGCCTTTGCTCAGCTATCCTCGGACCTGGAGGCAATCGTCTTAACCGGAACTCAAAGCCGTTTGTGAAAAGTCTAAGAATCTAGTGATTGAACCTACACGCGAAAGTACGAAGACCTTCGTGGATGTCGGATGCGACGAAACAAATCAAATGTAGGAAGTGTTGGGGCCGGTTTAGTGAAGGTGTTGACTTGTCATGTATAATAACAAGATGAAGTAAATGACATCTATCATCGCTTGATCATCTTCATGACGTTAGATGCTTATTTACTGTCAAGAAAGTGGAAAATAGAACCACAAAGTATTGTATAATTGATAAAAAAAAATTACACCTGCGAAGAAGAAAGCTGAAATTAAGCATTTGGAACGACGAGAACATATTTTCTAATGTTCTAGATTCGGCAGTTAACATTATGCCAGAGAATTGGTTGTCTAACACAGAAATCACTGTGTCGTTGAACAATCTCCATTCAGAAAACAACAAATTTTTCTTGTTATACATTATAATCGAGCGACGGCTGTGAATTTCAAAGAAAGTCATGCTCAGTCTGTATTTAACCCTTTTGGGGACGACAGTTGATCAATAGCACAGCGCCGTGCGCAAGCGACCGGCAATTTTCGTTGTTTAGTTGAGGTTTCGCCCGTTTTGAGCAGGGCTCTAAATTTTTTTTGGTGTTATCATGACACATCATAATTTGTTCTACATGGTCGTAGCTTTTGGTGCATATACATCTCATATTACGAAGAAAATTTTGACGGGGGAATGTACTTTTTTCCACTTTTACAACGCTGTATTGAAAACTTTTTAGAAACTAAACATTATTACAGAATCTGCAAGATTTAAGCTGTCGAATCTACTATGAAAACTGCCACAAACCTAGCGAAAAGCCCTCCAGAGACTTCAGTTGAGCAAGCAAAGCAAACGGAGTATGAGGAATAATATTATTCTCGTTGCTTCAACGTAAAACGGAAGGCTTTCAAAAACCGAGTGAATTATTGAATTCGCCGAATTCTAAGCTTTTGAGTAGAGACTAAAAGTGTGCGGAAGAAGGTTCTTTCGCGAAAAAGATACCAGGAAATCGCATATCTTTTTGAATACACGTCGTCACGAAAGGATCAAATGCATATTCAATAGCATACTCGCGAGTGCACATTAGCCTGACCGTCTAAAAGCAAAAATCGGCAAGATGCCCAATCGAGAACTCGGTTGGAATTACAACAAAAAGTGCCAGCTCAAGTAAAAATAAAATCAGGAGATAAATAAAAAAATTATGTGAAAACAATTCCACGACAACCATTATTCCCTGTAGACCGTAGGAAAGCTTTCATAAAATGTTCGAAAATTGGTGACAAACCTTCCTTGGTGTTAAGGCACTAGGAAGAAATTGGCTACTAGATAAAAAATGTCGAAAGAGCACACTGATAAAACCGTAGAAGACGCTAGTGTTCAGGAGTATTCATATAAATATTTTGACTTGGTTAAGATATTATTCAACCAAAACACAGCAAATCTTCTCTTGATGCAGAGAGCCATGGGGCGACTGCTATGAAGTTAGGAACTGAGGACATTAAACACACAAAAACTTCTCACAGAAAACAAATAACACTCAAATAAAAACTCAGATTATAATTTCAGCAAAAAGCAGATGCTATTAGCATTCTTTATTCAATTGACAGGAACTGAGTCAAATTTCGTAGACACAGATGCCGCAATATTCAATATTCAAAATATTCATGAATGACCTTTTTGATAACTTGATGAATTTATCAACAATGCTGGCGTTATTTTTGGTACTATTCTCAAAAGAAATATATAAATCGGTACTTTTCGTTATCCGTACCCTGTTTCGATCCCTTGAAAAAACGCATTTTTTTGGTTGCTTCTTACCGCTAAAAAATCATTCGATAGCTTAAATCAAAGGAATATGGATGGTGCACTTTATTTTCAAAAAGTTATATCACTGCGCTGGAAACAGTAAAAATAAAATTTCATTTCTCATTCAAACATTTCTCGCTGACCAAAGCTTTTCTCTAAGACTCCTAATAAGTAATCTATAGATCAAATCTCAAGGATTCCAATTGAGTTTCTGTTCCCAAACGGTATTCTTAGTGCGTTGTAACAGCCAAACAAAAAGATTGGGTTTCGAAAAAACTGGATTATTTCCGCTATCCGCACCTTGTTTCGACTCTTCAGAAAAAGCTTATTTTTAGTCGTTTTCAATGTTCAAATAATCGTTCGATAGTTTGAATCAAAAGAATTTGAGTATAAGTGCGATGTAATAGCCAAAAAAGATTGGGTTTCACATTCGGCGCGCATGGTGTATGCTAACCAAAGAGGCTATGTTTGTAACATCGCTAAAAAGTCTGTGATCTGAACACATGCTTCATTCAATGGCCTTTCTTACACAGACGGTTGATTCGTAACACGCCATATTTTTGTACGAACATGGCTGTGTCTCTTCAGTACTTGGCAAAGCATAAAGGCTCATAATTGAGGGAACTCGATGAACACCAACAGAAATCATTGAAAGGCAATCAATGTGCAGCGGACTAATCTTACACAGGAAAAAGCGTGTTGGTTCGGCGCCAAAATGGCGGAATATTAATCACATACAGCAAAAGCGTGGGGGCTCGAAACCGGTGTCACGCTGCGCGAAACTTAACATTCTTTTGGCTGCTACAGCTCAGTAATAAGTCTTCTTCAAACATCAAAAACATTATTGAAATTCTCAAAAGTTGATCAGTCGATCGATTATCAAAATTCTGGAGAAACAACTTTGGTCAGTGAAAACTGTTTGAATGAGAAACGAAAATTTATTTCTGCTGTTTCAGCGTAACATCAGAGCATTTTTAGGAGCAAAATGCACCATTCAGATTTCTGTGATTTAAGCTATCGAAAGACTACCCAAACATTGAAATCGGCCAAAAATACGCTTTTTTTGAAGGGTGGAAACAAGGTAGGGATAACGGAAAAATATACACAAATATTAATACAATAATAAAAATATCTATAAATATGAATAACAAAGCCAACTAAAACTTTAAGAGCTGTTGTTTAGATTACACTAATGGTGACAGCCTTTATAAAAAGTTTTGCTATTTGAAACATTGAACAAAGCAGGATTATTGGTTTGAGTTTTCCGACTCATTGTACAAATAGTAGCTGAGAGTTTTGACGAACAGAAACATTTGAGAACAGGTTTTTGTAAAGCTGCTATCGGGAAAATGAACGACTAATGTAAAACTGTATAACACATGAGAAGAGGCTTACACTCTCAAATAATGACATCACACACAATTCAAAAGACCGACTTTCTATAAACCTCGTTATCAATAATTAATTTATGCAAATGTCAAAGACTTATCATCTCTGGCCGGCGCGTGATTGGTAATAGTGGTAATAGTGGCAATTTAGTGGATGACGTTTCGGCGGCTTCGCTTTCTTCAGAATTCGGACTCACGTTGTATGGAGTATTTATGTATGAAGAAGTCTTTAGGACCTCGTACAGAGTAATTTTTGGATAGCTAAAGGGAATCTGGATAATCCGATAAGTGTCAGAAAATCTCATTAGTGGCAGCAGCCGCCTGCAAAATCTCTGCTCGTTCTTGCTAAGTGCCATAGATGTCTTGTGAGTTGTGGCCGCTGTACAAGAAAAGCAACTACCATCTTATATCCACGAGGTCCATGTAGGAATTGGTCTATCATTTGGTCGCTGCTCCTTCTGCTGTGCACCTCATTTCCCGTGGGAATCAATCGTAAACGACTCTTTTCCACCGGCTGCCGATAAGACGAATCCTAAATCAGGCCATCTAATTCCCATAGTCTTAGCGTGTGCATCAGCTTCAAGATTCCTACCATTAATCACCAATAAATGTCGGCGCTAGATTTTTTTTGCTGAAAATTCATTAGAACAGGAAATTCTACGGTGTAGATAAGGTTGCCGTGCTGCGGCTTATTTTTACCATTCCAGCTACTTCCTACTCTTTTATCATCTCCTCGGACAGCTCGTTTCCTACCACTAAGATCAATCTCCCACCGTGATATTTTCTTAACTTCACTATATTTAGCAGACATTTTGAGATTTATACGATTCATTCATCACAACTATGATATCGAAAGTAATCAATCTTCCGCGAGCATCGCTTTTCTTCACTCAGATGACCGATCTCGCCATACCTCAGTATAAGAACGGTTCTTAACAAGATAAAGTGTCACTGCCGGCGATTCACATTTAGTGCTAAGTTGTGTTATTATAATTTCCGCAGCAAGGTTTGGAAAGTGAGGAACTAATTTTGGAGAGATGCTCTTACTTTTGTTCGACATCGATTGTAGCCCATACTGAAAAGGCGCTAATCGGATTTAATAGCTGTTACATAGCTCACGAAATGAATTCGTCCTTACTCAAATAGGATTTGTTACCGTGGAAATGAACTCCTTTAGTAACAAACTCCTTCACCTAATTGGATAGTTGTCCTCCATTACTCCATGTCACTCGATTTAGTTATAGTTAGAGTAGAGTTATGGTTAGAGTCGAACGAAGAGCTTGTAGATGACAGATAGCTTAGTTAGCTGACGATAGTTAGAAAAGTTCTGTAGGCTTTGAGTTTGTACAACAAAAAAGCTCCGTTGGATGTGTGTTGGCTATTGTTCATTAATCGTGGTAGTGTTTCTGTGCGTGCTAGAGTATGCCGAATGTCCGGATGTAATGTGAAGCAAATGGTGAGCTTTTTTCGGACTATGCAGTATATTGTAATTCCAGACTAAGGATGAAGGAACCGATATATTCATTCTTTTCAATTGTTATGGAAGCACTCAGGCATAGCTGCTGAAGACGTTAAAATAGATCTCTACTGAGCTCTCCTGTTCAGTCACTCTTCCAAGTGCCTTTGGGAGAAATCCCTTAACTGATCAAATCGCATTAGGCGTTAAGGTATTTTTCATCCAATATTGCAGTCATTATCTGCTTTCACTGTTTCTATGCATAGTTTTCAATTATTTCAAAAGTTTGAATGGAAGTTTGTGCTACTGCTGAGGACGTGGGAATCAACTTAGAAGTTCTTAGAGATGAACATATTTTGATGAATTATACCCGCTTTGATTATTCCATACTCTTTTGATGAATGAACCAGTCGTGATCCCCACTGGTGCTGTTGGAATCATAAGATCTCCTACATCCAATCAACAAAGTAAGAAAATACAGTAAACAGTAGTTTTAGAACTTCGCTTTCCTGAACTTTACCGCTCTCTATTTTTATGCAAATTTTGCGAAACCTCATGGGGTAAACAATGATTGGTCAAGAAATGTCTTTAAATTGCATTAGCTCCGCCACTTTCACCGTGGTACTTTCTTGTGGGAGATTCTCACATTTGAGTTGCGTAAGCTCAGCAAACTACGAAAGTGCGATTCCCTGTTTCTCCAAGAACACTTAAGCGTGAGAACGTCTTATTGTATCTTCTTTTTGTGAAATCTCAATAGAAGAGCTCTCTTTGAGGACTAGTCTTTTACGAAGTGAAGTGAAAAGGAAAGGAAAAAAAAAAGCACTCAAACTAAACTATACATAAACCCGATTACTTCTATGAATGACGAGCACAAAGCACGAACGCTAATGGAAAGAGTTCTGAAACCTTAAAACAATGTTGATAACGAGAATTCCAAGCATTCAAAGTGAATAACAGTAATGCATGGATTACTATGCTATATCGAGTGAATGTGGCGTTTAATTGCGAGCTCCATCCACCTTTTATACACTTCACCTTGCACTTGAAAATTTTGGCCAAATAGACTCAATGAATAAAATCTATATGCACAGAAATTTGCTCTTATAATAACATCGCACAATTTCTACAACAAAATCCTGTCTCGAAAATTTACATTGGCTAGTTGTAGACAGAAAATTAATGCTCGAGCCAACCTAGCAAGGAATTCAAAGTCCACTTCCTCATTAAGCTCGTTGCAGGGAGTGCACTAGTCGTTTCCATGTCGCATTAACCGCGCATATTTCACATGTGAAAGTGCCTAATAATCTAAAATCAACTAGTCAAGTTTCCTTGCTGACGATATTTAATGACTTAGAGAGCGAAATATCCAACTATCATGGCCGATCCAAGATGATGTTTTTTGAGAGAAAAAAAGAGATCGGCCGTTTTATGATCGATTTGACTTTTTTTCATCGCGAAAACACCATATTTGTATGTGGCTCAACATCGTATTCCTTTTTCACTATATAATCGCTGGGGATCAAGCAAGCAAGATTCATTCAATGATCACAATTTTGTCATAGACATTTGTATTCATAAATAGTATGACGTGCAGACCAAAAATGGAATCTGTTGAACGAGTGAAAAGTCACCGATATGAATGTCTGGAGGACGATTCGTCATCAATACTTATTCGAATGCTGTTTTATTCTTGGAGTCCTAAATCAGCTGTTCTGAGCTGTTCTCAAATCATCCGTCATGGTTTTTTTTCCTGAAACCTATGAATCAATGCAAAGTGGGTCGTCACGTGGCTATTCTCTTCCAACACGAGTTTCTCCCCCAAAGTGGCTTTTGATAGCACAATTTCAATCTCATTCGGGCTGTTCACTAAAAGTTGAAAATTCTGATCCTTTGATTTGATTCCTGACGAACACTCAGATGTTCCTGGATCGTTTACGTAACGCGAACCCGAACAGCGCGTACGTAATGGATTCATTCGACGTCACTGCTTTATATACCAACGTGTCGAATGACTCCGCATTACAAGCCACAGATGAGCTTCTGATACAACACCAGGGAGCTATAAACATGTATGGCTTGTCGATCGAGCAGTTCATGGTCCTATTGAAAGAGTGCCTGAACTGCTCAATCTTCAGATGGTCCGGGAAATATTTCGCTCAAATGAGAGGGCTGGCAATGGGGCAGCGACTGGCACCTAGCCTGGCGATTGCCTTTATGTCTAAAGTGGAAGCACCAGTAATGGATCTCCGGCCATTACTCTACTGTAGGTATATTGATGATTGTTTGGTTATCTGCTCCACTCAAGAGGAGCTAGATAATTGTTTTAGATTGCTGAATGAACAGTCAGAGTATATAAGATTCACCCGTGAGATACCAAAAGACGATTGGCTCCCATTCTTGAACGTGCAAATAAGCTTAACTGAGAGCGGCTACATAACGAAGTGGTACCGAAAGCCAAGTAGTAAGAATATCCTGGTTCACTATCTCTCTTCTCACCCCTCACATACGAAGAAGGCGCTAGTAAAAAACATGTTTCGAACAGCAGCCAATGTATGTACAGGGGAGGAGCAGAGAGTAGAATCCGTGAAATTGGCTCGGGAAGTAGCCACTTCTAATGGATACGAATTTGTAGCCCCTCGGCTTAGGCTTAGAGGAAATAGTGCACCTCCGAACGAAAACTCGAATGAAAGGAAAATCCCGTTTATACTCCCGTTCTTTTCAAATGAGATTAGTACAGCTATAGAACGCTGTTTGAAAAGAGCGGGTTTAGAGCAATCGGTGACCATTATTGAAATACCACCGAATACTCTAAAACGCCAACTAGTTCGCAATCGCTTATATGACCGTCTCTGTTTAACGAAAGGTTGTAAAATATGTCCGAGCATAGGTACAGTCTACCTAGTCTCGTGCAAAGCATGTAGTGATAAGTATGTTGGCGAAACGGGCAGGCCGCTCTATGCTCGCATAGAAGAACACCTAGCTGACAAACGTCTAAATAGACGGAACACCCCGCTAGGAACGCATAGAGCACAGAAGCACGACGGACTTGATTTTGATTCGAAGTCACCATCCTTGCGCAGGAGCAGAAAACATCAGCGCGAAAGATCTTGGAAGCGTTTTGGATAAATGCGACCAATCCAACCATAAATCGCAGGGAGGAATGCCTTGATATCACTCGTGATTGAAGTCAGTATATAAGACTGTTGTTTTGATGGCTAAGGTGCATTACGAGCCTATGTGATTTCCTTCCGGTGATCTCCACTTGGATCATTCAGTGGAACACATATAAAAAGCGGTTTGTATGTTGAGAGTTGATTTTGCGCTTGATGCGATTGAAATCTAGGTCTGGTGATTTTTTCTAAAGGAGTAATGGAGGTGTTTGACTGATCGGACTGCGGACAATTTGACCTTTCCAGGCTCTGAAGAAGGCGAACCGCCGAAACGTCAGCTGTGAATAAAGTTAATTGTAACACCTCGTGTTTTGTTCAAAGAAGAAAATCAGTAATTATATTGAAGCATGCCGAGGTTAATAGACAGTCGGTCTTGGGAATTCTGATCCTTTGCTCGACCAATCTTCGCATAATGATGAAGAGTAATTCTAAGTAAAGGCATTTCGGCACCCAAAAAAGTAACGATTACCCGCTAAATCCTTAAAAAAGAATCTATTACAAAAAAGATTTTGTGGAGCATTATAGGCCCTGAAGAGGATATAAAAATGCTTGCCGTCTCAGCGAACCATAACAAGGTTATTAGGACGTACTACATCTCTTGGACAAAATATTTAGTCTTCCTATGACATAACAATTGCAGAAATGACATGAGATATCCAAAAATGCAATACAGGACAACGATATATAATAAATAACGAAATATAAGTGTGGTTGTCAAGATATGCCAGTTATCCTCTGGTTCAGTAAAATTCTCGCCGGTGACATCTGGCGTAAACATAAATGAAGATTGTTCTTGAATGAAAATAGGCAGGCTGAAATAAAAAGTCTAAGATGTTCGAAGTACCGGCACAATCAGAGAAAAGTGACTGGTGTAGATTTATCGATGGTGGATGTAAATCTATCCAACTGCTCGTCAAGTACCCTAACTGCCGTCTTAACAATTTCCCTCGCGTTGTGAACCGCATTCTTGCAGCACATAGAGAAAAATATTGGTGAAAAGAACGAGAGAAAAGGTAAAACGAATAGGAGCCATTATAAATGACTGTAGAAATGCTTTTGGTAGTGATTTGGCTTACTCAACCGCTTTTTCAAAAATTTTTGCAAACAGGCAGCTTTAATCTCTCTTCTACATAGTTTCGCAACATATAAGGTCCAAGACATTTATCTAATTTTAGTTATTTTTATTTACAGATCAGAATTCGTGTCGTTCTATTCTTTCTCAGCTCGCTATGTCTTGAGTTCCACAACAGTTTTTAGTAATATTTATCATTTCAGTTGAAATTTTGTCATTGTACAAAGTTACACTCTGAAGTAAATGAATATCGCTAGTGGAAGTAATTTTAAAATGAATTGGAAGTAATGCAGAGATATGCAGAAAACTGGGAAGTTCACATAGGTTTTGAGACTGCTGTTGCCTTTTCTGGGCCTCATGTGCTATCCATCACACCATTCAAGGTGGTTGCTTTGACTCTTCTTTCAGCCATGCACGTTTCTCTTAGCCAGAAATAAGCCCAACATTTAAATGAAATCAAATCAGTGGATGGCTACAAACGAAACACTTTTCTTTGAATAGACATGATAGAATGAAATAAGCACGATGATATACGGTAGATTATTATAATTAAAAATTACTCCTTCATAACGTGTTCCAAATAATTCCGCGTTTTCGTAGGATTTTAAGCAGAATCAGTGGCGAATTAGGCGATAAAAGAGTTTTTTCATCGAGTGTGTGTAACAACGATAATCTCACAACTAATCCTGATTGAAGACAGAAGTGCTGTGAATAGACGACTTATTACTTTAGTGACTGCAATGCTCAAAATCGAAACGACTGATGAGATTTTCACGAGATGATTCGATAAACAAAGTACATCTATACAAAAACGAACGAGACGATGAAGAAAGAATAATAGAAGACAGCATGAGCCATGTGAAGCTTTTAAGGATTTGAAAATGGTTTGTCACGTTTCAAATAATATTTGACAAAATAGATGGCGATTGTAGCTTAGTGCAAATACAAATCAATAAAATCTTGTTTTATTAAGGTTTCCAGAGCCGAATGAACAGACTTGAAAGTCAATATGTGAATATTTCTCAAAAAAAAAATCAGAACAGATCAATATGTATCTAAGAAGTGCTGGATTTCTTAGAAAGTATATACGATATTCTTCTTATATGTGAATGTTTTAACAAATTATCTAGCGTTCAAATACACAATGAAAGAGTAGAAATAAAGTGGTTTTATGAAAAAACACCGCATATAAATCATATGGAAAATTTCAGCTGTATCATTCTCATCAACCATTCCTTTCCTTTATCTTGGATGAAATGTCTTCTTCGCTGTCATGGAATGCAGGATTAAACTACAGCATTATGCATAAAAGCGAAAGCTCAATGCGTAAGCTAAACATTAATATTAAGATGTGGAGTCATGTCTCAATGGTCATACATAAATAAATAACTAGCCGATTGAGAATCCAGACGACCTAGTCATTAATACTAATGAGTTATGAAGGCTTTCGAAGAATGGCTATTCATCGACGAATTCACCAAGGAAAACAATGGTGCAAAGCGGGTTTTAGAGACTCACGGTAATGAAGTGGCGTCGTACTTGATTTCCGTTATATTCATCACATCGTTTATCAAAACATCTTTCAACACAGCGGAATGCATTAAGCACCAGTATCATAATTGTCTTTCGCATACTGATGTAACCAGATCGCTGTCTTTAAGCGTTTCTTCATAATCGCAGCCATGTTTAACTTTCGAACCGATATGAGAACAGAGAGCTCTACATTGAACTTTATTTACAAAAACTATGTACGTTTCGAAGCGAACGTGCTCTCTAGTGGGATGAAAATTTTCAAATTCTACAAAAACCCTTGGTTTTGCATGTGTATTGACTGAAGCTCGAATGTTTATCGCCATGGCGAACTAATGTTTGAGAAATGACTTCCAAATCCAAGTCGTACAGAGAACTGTTCTATGAAAAAGCAGGTTATACGACATAGATGGATCTTCTACGACTTGTGCTTGGAGTCACTAGGAAGAAGGCGGGTGTTTAGACAAAGCTTTCCTTGAATATCCCTCTTAAAAAAGTTGTGTCTCAACTCTAGTTTCTGAACAGATGGTAGAATGACTTCTGTAAATGTGAACAGAGCTTACCTTCTCGCATCAGCGAGAGACGGTAGGGACCTCTGGGGTGGGTGCTAACGGTCTCGCTGTTGATATGACCACTAAATGATCAAAGAAGTTGTAATAAGCCGAAACTTAGCCTTATGAGCATAGAATGGAACAACACAAAACCTCATTACATGCAATCATCTGAATTTACATTTCGTCCAAATTTCGACAATCATCTAGATTTATAAATGTCAGCAAGTCACGAAGAAACCTGAGAGTTACTCTGCTAAACAGCATAAACATTCATGATAATTGGAAATTTAGCAGTTGATAAAATTTACAGCCCAAAGATGAGAGAGGCAAATTTCAAGAATACGGTAATAGTAGAGTAGAAGATGTCAGAAAAAACCTGCCTGCCTTATCCACGCTGTTATGATGAACTCTAAGTGCATTCACGAGGGTGTTCCACCTCCGACGAAAATTCGTTATAAAGAAGAAGTGATGTTTTCGAAACTCTTAAGTGCGTATGGGCATTGAAAACTTCGTTTTCGTGATCAAATAGAGATAATCAGATGAAGAAGGCAACTTGAATGACATGCTCACTGACTGACTTACGTTTGTTATGACAACCGACCAGTTGCTGCCATTAAGTTGAACAACTACTTTCGGTAAGCCGTCAAACGACAATCTAGCTATTTCAGTCACCTACTCAAGGCACAAAGCTGGAACTGTTTTACCAGTACGCACCGGCTCAAGGAATCAGTCGGTCGAAGTTATGGTTATTTGATTCCAGTATATCTAATATTTACTATTTCACGTGTGGTCTGTTATGGGCACTTGTACACCCCGATACACGTGTTTCGGCCTTGGCAGCCTCGTCAGTCGGGCAGGCAATTCGTCTTTAACGAATCCTCTCAGCAGTGCTCCATCTCCTTACATAGAGTAACAACATACGATGTACACGTGCCGTCAAGTGAAAGAAATCACTAAATTGGCAGTGCCTTACACTCATTGCTCTTGGCTGGTATTTTTGAAATATTATAGCGTTCGTTTCAAGTGTTTTCTTGAGACCACGCTCAATTTCAGTATATTCGATATAGACCTGTTACGGAGTCCTGTGAAGCCCGATTTAGCGATCAGATATTGAATATCAGATATCTTGGAATATGAGCGTGGTCTTGATAAAACACTTGAAACGAATGTCGATTGATTTTTTTCTACTTACTGAATGATATTGGGATAAACCTTTCACCGATAATACATGTACTGGCACTCGTGTAAGAAAGCGATTACAGATTTGACATATTGCTACACAGGTGGGTGAAAGTGTTGAAAAATCAAAAAGTTGAATTAATTCTCTTCCAAAGAAATACGAGGAAATTTATCTGCATTGAAGATTTTCAACTATTGAAAATGTCCCCGTCATCTAAATAAGATTTAGGAATTATTCTCTGTACTTCCACATCCCATCATGTCGCATTCAACACCGGAAAATTTTTCATCACTGTAAATTGTAAAGGTGAAGAGCGTCAAATTTTCGTATTTGTTTGTAATTCTCATTGTTAATGGCAGTATGGTGACTGTGAACAGATTGCTAATGTGCGTTATATATCTTAGGCTATTCTCTCTGACTGGGAGGGACTTTTTCTTCATGAAAAACATCCTCACTAAGCTTTCCATATACTAAATAAGAATTACATCAACAGAATTTTGGGCGGACTGACGTGTAGAACGCACGCGACAGCACTGTTTTCTACATTCACTGACAGTTTTCCTGTCAGTGCTAAAGTCTGCGGCGTTGATCAATCCCTGAGGGATGCGTCATGCACTCGTTTTCAATTTTTAGTTCTGTGTGAGGTGATTGAATACATACCTGTCCTTTACAATGCCTCATGGTGGCCTGCCTATATATCAAGTTAGTGCTGTTATCCTCTCAACACGTCTGGTGCTAATTCACCGACGCCGGAGGGATGAAAGGTTCAGTGAGCCATGAATGTGAGATCGAACTACGACCTTATGTGCGACGCAGAGGCATCTCTAACTGCTGCGCCATAGCTCTTGCTGACATATAGTGCCGTAGAATTTGTTCAGCTCCTATCGCCATTAAACAGTCTTTGTTGGAAGGTTGAATTTTTTGCTGAAATTGCAGGATAGTTGTCGTAAAGCGCTCTCAAGTCTTACCACAGCCAGTTGCCAGTCTTTATCGAACACGGGTGAGGTTGTCACCTCGTGAGCAGGCTTCCTCTAAGATTGCAGTGCATTTTTGACAAGTCGGTAGAGAACATTATAGTAGATTGACCCTTCGTTTCACTTCGCTCGATTCAAAAGAAGCCTTTGAATTAGTTGAGACTAGAGCATTAATTAAGATTTACACGAGCGAGACAGACCTACTGTCGTTCATCATGTTCTTTATGAAACAAACCACATCTTCTCGACGTAAATTTTGCCATGCTAGAGCGACATCTTCACCATATGAAACAAAAGCTTTGACAAAATCTTTGCTAAAATATCAAATTCACTTCTAAGAACGCCATCAAGGGTGTTGAAACAAGCAGAAGAATTATCTACAAGTAAAAGCCTATGACAGACATCTGTATGATCATCGCTTGAGTCTAAAGTGTTCATATCTTTTACACTTAATATACACAGATTCGATGTTCCTAAGAAGGAATTTCTTTTTTAAAATGCTTTGAAAGACTAGTCCGCTGTGAGTAGGAAAGATATGTGTGAACGAACAATATATGCTTTAAATAGCTCCGAATGTCAAAATGATGAACGATTTAGAATCGGAGCTAAGCGCCAAAGATGTTGTGAAGACGACAAAAAAAAAAACGAGGTCCGTATCCGTCTTTTAAGCCCTGTGAACACTTCTGTTATTTGATAGTCAAAGACCACATCATTTGCTGCTTATATCAAGATGTCGAGGTGCCCAAACATGTCACCGTTCTTGAATGACAACCGTTAGACAGAATGCTTTGACCACTGGGTCCCTCGAGATATTAAGAGCATAACAACAAGACCGATTATCTGATAGTGAGACTTCACTACGAGTTCGCATAAAAATGTTATGCTTCTCATTCTGAATAATCAAAATGCATTTGACAACTTTATAGCTGCAGGAACAAATGAGATTTAATTTCGCATTCTACTGATCTAAACGATAATCAGTTGAAAGGTGAACATTACAGTCATCATAACAGGTAGAAATAAGAGCTTTAGTGAAGTTAATACGGCAAAGTGGCAAAAACTTAGTTTCCGAACTTTTTAGCTGAAGTTTAGTTCAAATTCAGGAAGCTTCCATAAGAGATGAGATATTATGTAAATTAACGGCAATTTTTTTTCTAGAGACTGCTTTCGTAATTAAGCAAGGCGCTCTCATGGCTTTCTGCCCATGAATCACTTTCATCTGGCAAAAATCTGCAGCCAATCTTTTAGTTCAGCTCTATGTAGGCTCTTTCTTAAAGAAGAACTGTACTAATCAACATATGTAAATCTTAAGGATTTTTCGTATTTAGTCGACGCGGATATGGTAATATTTGTACTGTTTCGCAGCTCGATGTTGCTGCTTCATGGATTCTACTGTAACAAGTAAGGCATAGTGTTGTTGACGTCCCATTCACATCAAATCACCTAATTCTGCAGATTTCGACTTGAAGCCAACATAAAAGTTGTATAACAAAAATCGAAGAAGAAATTTGGCTTGCTACATTTAATTCCACCATTTATGGCAAGATAACGATTTCCGTTCTAACTACCTATCTAATTTGTTGCCGATTCGAAAAGAAGTAAAAGACCGAAATACTGTTTTTATAATTCGATTGCTTAAATATCGGTATTTTGAGAATGTACTTGATTTTCTGAATGGCTTTCGTACGGTGCTTTAGCAACGAAAGAAAATGCGTTTCACACGCGATGCTTGTTATCGCGCGTATTTGCTGAGAAGAGCTCTTTTCTAGAGTATTTCGAGAGCGCGAATTTTTCTATTAAAACACTGTGCTTGTTTTCTGAGAATGAAACATTTTAATGCGCTGCAGAGAAAAATAAAATTTAAACTCAAACAAGTTTTTTTTGGCAATATAAAATACAATGAAATATAATGAAATATAATAAGTTGTAATAAAAAGACTGAGTCTGCGAACGACAGAACAAAGTTTTTTTCCGCAATTTCGCTTCAAGAATCTATAATGTCTACGAAACTGAGAAAAAATTTGCAAATAAATATCAAAAATGCGTGCGATAACGAGCGACGCATGTGAAACACGACTCTATTTGCCTTTCATTGCGCTGCAAGAAGGTATTTTCCTAAACTTTCTTGAGTGTACTTCCGAAATTTCCGAGATTTACGCTATCGAATGATTACTAGTAGTCGGAGGAAAGAATTCTGCTCTGTGTGAAATACAATTTGATTTTCACTGCTACAACAGTGGAGGAAAACCTTCCTGAAAGATAATTAAACTTCCAAAAATTCTAAAATTTGAGCTTTCGAATGATTACTGAGAGTCCGGTGGAAAGTTTCTGTCCAGCAAGAATGGGGGGCTTCTCTAGAGAACCTCTCCCGATAACATAAATGCACACTTTATTTTATATTTTCTCTAATTTTTCATCAAATCACTAGTACGATTTTTCTTGAAAAAAGAAAAATTAGAGTACATAGTGAATATAGAAGCAATAATATATTAGATTGATTTATCAATCCAAAAATTTGGAAGAGTTATTGATCATCGATGCATTGTGCACTGTGAATGATGATCAAATCGAATAAATAAATTCAAAATTGAATAGATTGTGTTGAATGAATGGAGTCGAGTAGGCGGAGTTGAAGGAAAGAAGTTAAATTCACGGAACGACGAAAAAAGTAAAAGTATGCCATATTGAATTCGTCGGAGGAAAAGACAGTGAATAGTACAGAAATAGAGATAAAAAAAAGTTCTCATTACATCGGAAAAATAACTGAAACCAGCTTTCAGCGTGCCTCTTGGCGCATGCCTCTTTGTGGTCATACAGAAATCTGATGTTGTGATGCTCGCAATTCTATGCGTTTTCACTGTGCTTATCGGCAACGAAAAGCTTGAAATGCAAGAAAAGCACGCCATCAGTGGTGCAATATGATCTCATAAACGCACTGCAAAGCCGTTCTCACAAAAAATGCGACCACAAGCAGCTGTGAAACAAAGTGAATCGGAACGTATAGGCGACAAAAATACGTTAGCAAAGAAATGGAAATTTTTTAGCAGTAGCTCACTAGGTAGTAAAAGATGACAGAACGATGCTCAGATAATGGCTTGATTTAATGAGAAATAGCAGTGACGATGACGCGCCTCGTATTAACGCTTTAATTTTCCATTTTCACAATATTGATCAAAAAACGCCGTAAGAGCAATGACCATTTAAACCGTCCAACAATACGCGCGTGATCGGTGGTTCAATCCCGCAAGTCAACTAAACTCCACCGTTCGTAACAGTATCGTGGCATTGGCTGTTCTCGTGAAAGATTCGTCCTAGCCACAAAGATTAGTGACTCTCTCTGAGATGAAGACGTGAGAATATTGCGGAACAACTGTCCCAATATAAGAAAAGAAATCAACTAGGCAAAAATTCAGTGTCGTTCCATAAAGAAAACAACGCCTTCATGATCGATATGTACACTCTAACGAGCCCGAAAAATTTCACGAATGACGCGTGCAAGACAACTAATAGAATGAAGTAAAACTTCTTTCAGCACAGTCTATAAAATTGGGCCACATAAGTAAATAGAAACTAAAGTGATAACATGATAACATATTTAGGACCCGTTGTTATGAGGTCTGCTATGAGCACTTATAAAGTGTCGACTGGCGCCTGTTTCGCCCTTCTGGAGTCATCAGTAGCACACTTCCTTCGGTTCATTCGACTATATTGGGATACGACCATATAAAGGAACCGATGTCGAATGATAGATCACTGGAAATCAGGTGAGAAAATTCCCCGACATTGCAGTGATCACAGTCGAGTGTTTGTGGGTGGTATAATGAATCATATCCTACTCTCGACCATTTATGTAGATCTCACTCAAGACATTAATAATGCGATAACATGATAACATGTTTTGAGCCAGTTATTATGAGGTCTGATATGGGAGTCGATTCCGTTGAATAGGGGTATATCTCCAAGTGATCGACTGAAGCGAGGGAAACTGTGCTACGGGTGAGTCCGGAAAGACGAAAGAGTCGCCTGTCTAGCATTCTACAAACGCCCATATCAGACCCTTATAACAACTGGTTTAAAACAGCCATCCATGTCATACATCACATTATTATTGTTTTGAGTAAGGTCTATATAAATACTCAAGAGCAGGGAAAGAAGCTAAAGTAACATTTTGATCAACTATTTTGATCGCTCCAGAACGATATAATATGACAATATATTTTGAGCCTTTTCTTATGTCTTTTATGAGCACTTATACACTGTAAGACACGTGTTTCAGCCTTTAAGCCTAGTTAACTGCAAAGTGCGTAATCGACAATCAGCCCTTTGAAAGACGCCACGGTGACTTTTTCGCCGTGCGTCAAATATAAAAAATTCGTCGGCGGTTCCTTTATATATGAGTAGATCCCTGAGGAACTGACTAAACACAAAGGTGCCGTACAACTGACGAGACTGTAAGGCTGAAAAGTGTTTTCCACTGTATAAGTGCTCATAAACAGATCTCAGGAAAGGGTCAAACTACACTGCCACATTAGATTTTAGAGTACTGAGTCAGAATTTGGAAGCAAACTGATCATACCGATTTGTGACGGTCCAAACACTAAATTAATAATAGCAAGTGTTTCATGATGATCTTAAGCAAAGTGGTAGGTGGGTTTACCATAGAATGTGAAGAGGACTGCTACAGCTGTTGCTGAGAAAAAAGCTCTTGCACATTAAATGTGTAGCAATTTATTATTTGAAAACCGACTTTACATAAATCTCGACATTAAAATTAATATCTGCAAATGTAAAGACTTCTATTAGACGCAACGGTGGTAATAGTAGCAATAACGATTCCATAGTTAACCCTTCGGCGACTTGTTCTCCTTAGGAGTTGGACGTACACTCTTTTAGAAAATTCGAATAGTCTAGAAAACTTCAATTTCTAGAGTTTCTCAATTTTACGGAATAGTTTTTTTAGTTGTAAAAAGCTGGAAAGTTGAAGAAAAGCTGAGGCTGAAAAATGCGAGAATGGAAAGCTCAGGTTATGCTTTTTGCTTGAAATCTTTTCGCGTTTACTATTCAAGAAAGATAGGAGTGAAATAGACGTGGTATTAGGTAGCAGTGCCAAAACTATTGAATTATATTTCGTAAGTGCGGAAACCACAGTTTCATTGGTTATGGAGGTGGAAAAGTCAACCGGTTAGTGATGTAGGAAGCAAAGTGTCAAATCAAACTTCTCCCTCAACATTGTCTTGCAATCACGTAGAAACATTTTAGCTGTCTTATCTCCAAGATTGCAAGATTCTGCTCGAGTAGTAATACGGCATTATTTTATAAAACTTAAGCAGCAGCCGAGACAATACGCGATATTTTCCATTACCTATGTGAACGATGCCACGGACCTCCCTCTTTGAGGGATCTCGCCCGGTTAGTCGCGAGGGCACGTGGCGCGTCCCCAGGTGGTGGATAGGGGAATAAAACGCGAACCAAAAGCGACCGTGTGCTTCCCAGAGACGCAGGTGGATTCAGGAGATGAACTCCCTGCTTCTGCAGCGCCGACTTGACAAAACTCTATTTCTACGAGTCAAGTCGGCCAAAAGCCTGCAATCAAGCGGCTGGGAAGTACATGGGAGGCGGTTAGGAGTCGCCTCCAACAAATAAGCTCCTACCGCTACTCCGAGAGAGACTGGCAAGCTATTCGTGAGTATCCAGCCACCACGTTTAGAGCCTGGAAACCTATACGTTGAGTATCAAAATGCCAAAAACAATAACAAATATGGGCCTCATTCCCCTGACCCCGAAAGAGCCACTGGTACGGCAGCGCCAGGTAGGACGACTACGGAGAGGTTGACAAAATCTCAGGGCCGAACTAGGCTGCCAAGATCGAAACGGACTAAAATGACGATCCGGACCTACAACGCAAGAACCCTTGCTCGCGAATCCTCGCGAATCCGCTGTAGAAGATCTGTTGATTCAAGCAAGAAGAATAAGGTGCGACGTCATTGGCCTGGCTGAGACGAGAAGGCGCCATCCTTTTCACGCTGTCTATGACACCGGAGAAGAACTGTTCCTTGGTGCATGCGATCGCAGAGGTGTCGGCGGCGTTGGCGTCCTCGTCAAATCGAATTTGACCGTGAGCACTGATTCGTTTGAACAACTAACAACCCGTATCGGACGATTACGCTTGAAACGATGTGGTTCTATGCCGGCTTATTTTCTTTGCTTACGCACCAACATCAAGCTATGACGAAGACGAAGTCGAAGCGTTTTATACGGAACTCGAAAATCTCTTCAGAGAAGATCATACATTCTTCAAGGTCATTGTCGGAGATTTTAACGCAAAAATTGGACCTAGAAGAACGTCTGAAGAACGTCACATAGGGACCCATGGAATGGAATGGAATAAACAGGGTGAGAGGCTATCTGAGTTTATCATGACAACCCAAACCATCCATGGTAACTCGCAACTCCAAAAGCCTCTTTCTCAGTGATAGACGTGAGAGTCTCCCAATGGAGAGTACCACAACGAAATAGATTACATCTTAGTAAATCGAAGGTTTTGCCTGACCGATGTCGCTGTTGTTCATAAGTTCTACACTGGATCAGACCATCGCCTCCTCCGCGCAGGCGTTCCGGTTTTTCGCAGGAGAAAGAGAAAGCCGCCAAATTCAAACAGCGAACTCCTAGAACTACCATAAAATGGGATGTATTCCAATTCTTAGTCGGCTCTTGTGAAGATACCGTTGTTGACAGCATCGACGAAGATTACGGTCGGCTTGTTGAACATCTTCACGTTAGCGCTATGAAAGCCGAGAGCCCTAAGGTCACGAAGAGACGCTTTCTCCGCAGACATTCGAGCTGATATGTCAACGTGAAATGGCACGAGCTACAAGCAACCGAAACCTACGTCCGAATTGGCGAAGCGCTGCAGAGAAGCGATCAAAGAAGACCTCAAAGAGAGAAGAGCAGCACTTATGGCAGAAGCTGGGAAGAGCATTCGCAAAGACCAGAGAGGCTTCGCCATTTATAAGACCAAGATGATTGCACTCCAATATCCTGACGGGACACTTACAGCTTCGAGAAGGGCTATGGAGAAATTCATCCACCTATACTACTTGGATCTCTTCGCTAGCCATGTACTCTTACCGTCACACAAATTGAAAGAGGAAGAATATGTTGTTCCACCGGTCCTCCCTTCCGAAATCCGACATGCTATTTCGTCGGTGAACAACAGAACAACACCCGGTTCAGACAGGATAGTTCAGAACACGTGAAGAACCTGCCGTCAGTTCTCATTAACACCCTGGCTCGGCTTTTCACTCGCTACCTGTCAGAATGCTAGGTCCCCATTCATTGGAAAACCAGCAAGACCGTATTGTTGTTCAAAAAGAGAGACCTTCACGACATAGGCAGTTATCTCCCATCTGCTTGCTGTCCGTTGTCTATAAACTCTATACTAGAGTCATCCTAAGCAGGATTGACAGAACACTTGACGAAGGACAGCCATGTGAACAAGCAGGGTTCCGAAAAGGATTTATTACCACAGACCACATCCACACTATTACAAGACTCATTGAAGTTTCACGAGAGTACAAGCACCCACTCTGTCTCACTTTGATCGTCTGAAGAAAGCCTTTGATTCAGTGGAAACAGAAGCGGTTATAGAGGCTCTGGATAACCAGGGCGTCCCTACTCGGTACATAATGACCTTTCGTGAGCTTTATAAAGAATTCACGACAAAATATCTCCATTCTACAACAATATCACCATTGAAGTAAGAAGAGGGGTTCGACAAGGCGATACAATATCGCCAAAACTATTCACTGCCACCCTACAAAACGTCATGCGAACATTAGAATGGGACGATATGGGAGTGAAAATTGACGGTCGACAATTAAACCATCTTCGCTTTGCTGACGATATCGTTCTCATAACACCAAACATCAGTCAAGCGAAACGAATGTTGACCGATTTCGATAACGCCTGTGGAAAGATTGGTCTTCAACTGAATCTAAAGAAAACAATGTTCATGAGGAACGGATGGGTTTCGAATGCCCCATTCACGCTCAACGGAACGACAATCTCAGAATGCTCCAGTTACGTCTATCTAGGTCGTGAAATCAACATGATGAACGACCTAGCCCAGAGTTGAGCAGGAGGAAACGAGCGGCTTGGAGAACGTTTAAGAGCATCGAAGATGTAGTGAAGAGGACAAAGAACATCCGACTCCGTGCCCACCTTTTCGACTCGACAATTATCCCTGCCCTAACGTATGCAGCAGAAACCTGGTCGCTACTTAAGCAGGATGAGAGATCACTTGGCGTTATCGAACGCGCAGTCGAAAGGTCGATGCTAGGAGTATCCTGTATCTCGCAAATGAGAGAAAGGATCTGAATTCCGACCTACGTCAACGATCGAAAATCAGAGACGCCGTTCTACACGCCAGGATATCGAAAATAAGGTGGACCGGACACGTGATGCGCTTCAACGACAACCGATGGACGAGAGCCGTTACCGACTGGATTCCTCGGGACGTCAAGCGCTCTAAAGGAAGACCACTGACCCGTTGGTCCGATTTCTTCACGTAAGCGATAGAAGAAAGATATGATGCTCAGCGAATCCCTAGAGCGAGGAGGACCCACTGGGCTACTCTTGCACGCGATAGGGAAAAATGGAAGAGTTGCTGGTACCGCGCTCGAGTCACTCGACGATCAACGGGACGACAGGTGATACAGGTGATGTGAACGATGAGACTAGAAATTGAATCGAAGGCAAAGAGTGCCGAAATTTGAGCAATGGACGTCACGACGGGTCATGTAATCAGGCACTGATAATATATGCTATGGTGTAGGGTTGTCCCACTATTAACTCCGCACTATGCATTCATTTTTCATCTATTTCAAACCGCGTTATTGCGAGAACGTTGTAGCATATTGGAGGTTGTTCTAGTAGCTTTGTCAAGGAGGATGGTATAAAAAGATACTCGCGCTGGAAAGTAAATCAACGTCATTACGCTCGATTATGCTTCATGAATATACTTTACCCCATTCGGGATCACGTGTGTTTGCTTGGCTTTCTCTCCAGACAAAGTTTTCATTCATGGTGCACGCTCCTTTTGATCGTTTTCTCGTCAAGCACAGATTTATCACCAGATTTCTAGTAGTCATTTGACAGATGAGAGAATCGCGGTTTCACTACTGTGCCTGATCTCTGGAAGCGCTTTTTTACTGAGCCGTGGAAACGAAGAGAAATTTACGTCCTTTTTTTCGAAGTGTATAGTGTATTTTGGATTCTTGTTTGCTCTACTTTCTCGCCAAACAAAGCTTTTACACTGAACTTTTAGTAGTCATTCGATAGCTTGATAGACTGCAATTCTTACCTGCGCTATAACAACGACGTAGAAAAACTATTCCTTTACTCTCGACTGTTTGTAATAGACCTCGTACAGCAGTCATTCTTCGAATACTGTTTTCCTTTCTGACCTATGCTCATTACTATCGCATCTCATTGAATGTTTGATATTCTAGTTGCAGATAATCGTTTTGTCAGTCAGTTTCAGGCGAACACCTGCAGACGACTGCAAGTAGTCACGCCCATAAAAGTAGTTTATTCGCCTTAGATGCCTAGTTGAGGTCGCCAGCATCCGATCTCATTGCTTGCTCTCCTGCCTCGTCTTATCCGCTCATCTGCACTTCGATAAGACCAAACTAAGTGATGCTAAGCTCTCTCAGTAGGTAATATAGGTAAGTCTCTATAGGCATATCGATCCACTTTTTGAGCACTTTTTTACGTCACTTTCTAAAGTCCTCATACTCGTCACTCTGTATCATAATTTGTGAAATAACTCACTATGATTCCCAATTAAGGTTGCATTCAATGCTGTTGTATCTTATCCTACATCCACATATCACATCGTACCAGCAGCCCTTCTTAGAGTAGCTCTTACGTTACGCGAGTCATTATGACTCACCTTATTCTACGTACATGATTTCAAAGAACTGCTTCTCTCCGACGCTTTCAAGTGTTACGCGTATTATTCGTCAAACTTGTAGACACATTGATTGATATCGTTATTTAATGTCGTTATATTATTTATTGTATGTAAGGGCTTAACCACCCAAGTTTGAGGCTTGCTCTGGGGCGGATAACATAGCCCCGGGTGGTGGAACAAAGAAAACGGGCACTTACCAATTAACCAACATATCTCGCTCAAGAACAAGAACAATCTGATAATCTGGTAGCTTGATAGCATGATAACATGTTTTGAATCTTTTATGATGTCTAGTACGGCACATATACGGTACTCGACAGCTGCTGTTCGCCCTTACAGGCTTCGGCATCGATTCTTCTATAGGTAGGGGTATTTCACCCGCTAAACCGAAAGGCACCGTCTTACTGAGGAGCCTGCAAGGGTGAACAGCTGCCATCTACTATTGTATAAGTGCTGTACCACACCTCATAAAAGGTTTAAAACATGCTATCACATTATCAGATGCATAAAAAATAAGTTGCGCCTTCGGAGTGCTTTGCATGCTACGCTATCCTTCATGCATGGCTTTTCACTGGATCACTAGTGGTAATGCTAGATGGTTTTCCTGAATAACTCTTTAGTGCTTTGTAGCAACGAAAAAACGATCACGTTCTTCACTCTGAGTAACTAACTTGCCGCTTGAACTTCGTAGCAGGTTTATTGGTATTTTTTGATAAAGCTCAAGCGTTAGAGGAAATTTATGATCGCAAAAGTGATACGTTCATAATAAGCTTTATGTATAGGTCTTCCTTAGCAAAAAAATGCCCACGAGTTCCAAAGATTCCAACTTTCCAATACGAACGCCACATCAATGAGGAAAGAACGCATTTCCATCTTTTTTGCTCAATTTTTGACGATATTGTTGAAGTAAATTTACAAGAAACATTTTTCACGATGTACGACTTTTCGAAAAGGCTCTAATGGAAGAATAAGCCTTCATAGAGCCCGCATTCATCATTTCATATCAGTCCAGCAAAATATTAGCGCGATAGCACGCGACGAGTGCGATATATATTTTTATTTTGGCGCTTCAGCGCTGTCAAAAAAATTTCAAGTATCAGTGCATTTTTGGAATTCCGAAAATTGAGCTTATATGTAACCAAACAATCTAGTGGAAAGTTTTTTTCCACGGAGAGCTTTCTTCAGAAATTTCTGCCCTATAACGTGAAACTACCAAACATTGCTACAGCGAGAGTCATCGATAAACTAGCATACATGCACTGTTTAGCATGTTATTTGACAAACTATTCATCATTCTCTATTTTTCAGTCACTATTCTAAATTTTGAGTGTTGCATATGTTTGAACTTATCAGAATTGATTTATGTCATTACATTCTTTGCACAAGTTATTACAATTGGCAGAGTGTTACTAACACTATAACTGTGTAGTGTAAGAGAATTTTTTATTTTTATACGAACGTTATATTTGCAGCGAGAGCATACGGATGTGTAGGAAAAATCGTGCAGTATCGAACTTTCAAGGCCCTAGGATTAATCCCAAAACAATGAAAAATATCTAATTAAACAGCAAAATTTGCGCACCGGTTGCGAATCAAAGCGTGCGCGTCAATTTTCATTGTGACCCCGAAAGGATTATGACCACTGCGATGAAGACGGCCGAGAAGACTATTGTTGCGTTTAAACCAGGCACTACTACCGAGCAGACTGTAAGTCACTGATTCAAGTGCTTCAATGAAGGCGATATAAGCTGTCAAAGTTAATCTCACTCTGGTCGACCAGTCACTTTTGACAAAAACCCTCGCTCTGCGCGCTAAGTTGTAGATGCATCCAGAGTGTAGTTAGCGGGGATTTGGAGCAGACATTTGGGCACGGCCATAGCAGCATCGCTCACATTTTAAATGAAATGGGCTACCGCAAAGTGATGTTTGGATGGACAACGCATACATTGACTGACCGCGATCGAAGTAAACGCCACCTTCTGCAAAAGTCTTCTACTGCAGCCGCACAAGCAGGACAATCCAAGTCAATCATCAGTAGAGATAAGTCCTGAGTCTACTACTAGAACAACACGCTTGAGTCAATAAATGTTTGACGAGACAGCAAGGTAACAGGTGAAAGGCGACAAGGTGCATTACTTACTTGAATACTTAGACAGCCTGTTTCCATTGCTAGTGTTTCCATTCTCCCATTGCTGGCGAGCTAACACGAGGTTTCCAGCTACTCTTATTCAACCTGATCGTAGGCTCTAAAGAGACGAAGACGGCAAAACGTTAACCGAAAAAATCTCGCGTATCAACCTCGTATCTTAGCTAAATTACGTAGAAAGCTTCATTTAATATTGGTCAGCAAGTTTTTCTATTCATCTACATGCTTGGGTACTTGGATGCTTGGACAACCAGTCTTCACTGGTAGTGCGAGTCTTAGCATAGTTTCTACTTGTTTCTCTCTGGCGCAATATCGTCCCTGGTGATGATGCATTTGAAGCATGGTGACGTAGGCGAGGCCCATCCCGTAGTTTCAATAACGCGTCCGCACATCGTTTTGAGGGGGCATAAACGAGAGCGTTGCATTCTCTTGGAGTCCACTCCACTGTTTTTCTGGTCCACCTGTCTTATGTTGTGCTTACTACGTGACCGGCCCATCTGTCTTTCGCCATCGACGTAAATATTCCTGGATCACGAAAGTGGGTTGGGTTTCGAGCATCTGAGCTGCGCAAACCGGCTAGACGTTAGAAGTGCCGACTAAATTCGAGAAGATAATGTTCAAGCGTACTGTCAGTGGAGCAGATTTCTTGATATGGTTGTAGCACCAGCTCTCGTTTCTACTGCATAACAGAGTGCTGGGAGGATTGTTGAAGCGAAAAGGTGAGTATGGAGTTTGACGCCCGCTATTTGGTTGACTACTTCTTTGAGAGGCCCGAATGCGGCTCATGCTGCTCTCCTTCTTTCGTTCAATTCCTTCTTCATGTTGCTCTCCACCATCGTTAAACGTTCAGGGGCAGCTAAGAGGTGGTCGCTGTTATCAGAGAACCATCTAGTTCAATCTGTTTGCCTTCGCACCATGGATTTTCCACAAAATGAGTCTCCGCCCTGTATATGCACAGCCCAAACTTTTCCCGCTTCCCTGAGTTCATTGAGCATAGTCTCTGCTTCACTAGTTCTTCTCAAAAAAGT
Source organism: Parelaphostrongylus tenuis (assembly GCA_019055375.1). Classification (NCBI taxonomy): domain Eukaryota; kingdom Metazoa; phylum Nematoda; class Chromadorea; order Rhabditida; family Metastrongylidae; genus Parelaphostrongylus; species Parelaphostrongylus tenuis. Next base: position 276,563 of record JAHQIW010001219.1, read on the forward strand.
GACGAGTCGTACGCAAGATAAAGATTCCGTAGGAATTTTTCATCAATATATATGCCTTTCTCGTCCCAATCGAACGACTCAATTACACTGTAGTGCAGCAGTGAACAGCTTTGGTGATATAGTATAGCGGTCAGCCGATTTTCATGTATTGTACGGATCCATACCTTGGTTGACAGGCGCTGATAGATTGCATTCGTTTTGACGCTGTCAGACGTTTCTCAAGCCGATAAAAGTTTGAACATGGGACACACGGTATCCGCGACAGACTTAGGTGACTCACGACATGGTTTGAATGTGGCCTGTGTACCAGAATCCCTCGCAGAATTCTTCTTATTCACCTGACTGCGCCTCGTCCAGGATCTTCGATTTGCTCAAAAGGACGATCTTCGTGAAGAGCTTTTCAAAGTACACACAAGAAGCATAGTGAGCGGTAGTTAGGAAGATCTCTACTGTCACATTTCTTATGTAGAATAACTTTACGCAATGTCCTCACTGATCTGGGATTTTTTCCTTGTGTAGATATGATGTCATATTTCTTGCAAGGAGTAGATGCAAAATACGGCCACCAATTCTAGGAAAATCGGTAGTGATATTATCACATCGTGGGGCCGTGCCTCTCTTCATTCATTGAAACGTAACTCGAACTTCAGAGGCTGAACTCTTCAGTGATTTGTTGCCAGTTAAGATTTCGTGGTCGGAGACGGTGGATATGGAAAGGAAAGTTTGTTGAAGAATTTCAAGTTATCAATTCCATATCATTGTGGAACGTAGAATGAAGTCAGAACTGAGGGGTCATAATCCACTTCATCTCAACAGTCAGCCTGTAGCAAAGGTCTTCGTCGAGTGAGGTTTCTTTCGAATGGTGTTCACCCCAGTGGAACTGTCTCAAGGCAACGACGACCGCTGTGTACCATTAAGGCCTCTGAAGCGCCTCTAAAAATGATGTAGGGTCTCGAATGTTGATCTAACTAATCAGTAATGTAAGAAAGCACTATTAATTTATCGGGATTGGAGAAAGGTTTGTTATATCGTTATATTAGGACAGATATATTGAAATTTGAACGTGGTCTTATGAAGACGAAACGAACGAACGGTACGAACGAAAAGTTTTTTTTGGAAATATTTAGCTATCATTCCGTATATATTGATAAACCAGACTTACTATGGACTGTTGCCTGAACGAGTGGTTGAAAAGAACATAGAAATATTGTAAGATGAAGAGTGGATTGGTAACGAGCATTAAAAGTAGAAAATACGCTTTTGACGTTTTAGTAGGGATAATCATTGGAAAATCATTGTTTGCTCTCAAACGCACAGTATCAGCCTAGAACGCAAGCAATTTTTGGACAGTGCAATGAAGTTTGCTTTACTCAAAGTAGTTATGGATTGTGCAAAGTAGAAGGCGAGCAACGAATGATCAAATATGTTGTTCAACACCACCATGGCCCGTATAAAGCCAAAAAGCCTCGTCATGATTATGGGATTAGCAAATTAGTACCAGAGTGATCTATGATAACTCTTTTCAATACAATGAAAGTGGCAAATGTTTGAAAACCTGGAGAACCTCTAGCCGCACTACCCCCTCGGAACCAAAAGGCACTATGCCCAGCCAGGATACATTAACCACTTTCGGTAAAAGGAGATTATTCTCACCCTCACCTTTTCAGAAGTCCTGTTTCGTTGGAAAAAGATTTTGATTTAAAATTTCAATAATCATCGAAAGCTTGAATCTCAGTAATCTCCACTTTTTTTTTCTAAAAAGCTTCCTGCTGTAGCACGCAAAATAAAACTATGTTTCACACTCAGTTTGCTTTCTTCGGCCGATTAGGACTGTAGAACACCTTATGTTAGACTATGCTCATATTCATCCAATAGCGCAAATGTCGATAATTCCGGATTAAGTTGTGTTTTCAATAAGGTATTCAGAAAATACAATAGAATTACGTTTCACATTCCAAGTTTTCTTTGCATGTAAGAGTTATATAAGGAAAATTATATGATCGTGTAAGAAAATTCATGTTTTATCAGAGCAACACAGAAATACTTAGAGTTCTTTCGGAACAAAAAATGAAATCCTTAGAAAATAACGAAAATCGTGCACCGCGTGCGATTCCGATTTTGCTGTCGTTTGGAAAAAATTGATTTTCATGAAGAAAAAATCCTCAAATGGTAACCCAGTTTTAAGTCAAAGACCTTGGTAGACAACGGATAAGGTACAATGCATCGAATGAAGTAAATAATTAGATCAGAAAATTTGTAAGGTGGAACCACCTTTCAATACTGGATATAGTTCTGTAATGCGTTTATCGGAACAATCATCGATAACTGCAGGAAAAAATTCCGATAATGTCAAGTAAAACCATTGTACGATCTATCTCATTACGGCATCTTTGCCTAGAATCAACGATTGCCGTAATCTCTAGTGGAATTTCAAATCGTGATAATCATTGTGACCATTCGTTCGTCACTCATTTTAAATCCATCCACAAGAACCGTTATGCTGCTTGCATCATTTCCAAATGACAATTAGTTTGAGATTAGCAACAGTGTATGCATCATCATATGAAATATGTTTTGTAAGTATTATGATTTTATAGCGCCTCGTGTTTGTGATAAAAAGAATCATAGTCTAAGATTTGACGCGTTTGATTAGATGGTGCTTCTCAACGTGATCAAACCTTTTCAGTGGCTTCAACTTGAGGATAAGATGTCGTTACATTAACGGCAGCGTCTCAAGAAATTTTGCACGGAGTGAAAGTTGCTACAGAATTCAATCCCCTCCTTTTCAAGTGTTTTTTGGACCGCGCTCAAATTTCATTATGCCTAATAGTTTTTTTGAGCCATGGGTAGCCTGTCATGGGCATTTATACAATGCTACACACGTTTTTTCGGCCTTGCAAAGCCTCGTCGGCAACACAATGCCTTCCGTTTCAGCTAGTCCTCTCGAGAAGAACCCAGCCCTCTACATAGGGAAGACGAAAAGCTATGTAAGGCGAAAACACGTGTATAGCAATGAATAAGTGCCCATAACAGACCCCATGCATGGCTCAGAAATATCTATTAGGCATATAGAAATCAAGTTCGTTGAGAATCTCAAACTCAAATCCTGACACTGCATCAAACGCACTAATATTAGTGGACGAATGAACGTCGTGAAGAACGCAGTACGAACTTCAACAAGCAAGTTTGATTTCACTTGGGTCAATTTTTTTCTTGGCAACACGAGGCAGTAGGTAAAGTGTTGTAAGCTATTCCATTATCATACAGCTGCCAATTTCGGTTTCTTTTCATTGCATGGTTTCAAAGTCAAGCAGGAGCACATGCATCGCGATTATTACGGGTATCCTCATAAGTAGTCTCTTATTCGATTTCAATTCCTAAGTTCATCGAGCCTTCCATTCCTCGTAGGTCGGTCATTTGTTGATAGACTTGTCTGCGAAAACAGCAACACTGATTCGATACGTCGTTTGGCCAGCGCAAGTCATAGTACAGAGCAGACACGCATTCAATCAGCTTTACAAAGCTTGATAAAGTTGATTGAATGGCGCAGCCCTCAAGGATTGATCAATGACAAGAATCTAATATTTCGTTCTCGTCAAAATAAAATGCAATAAGCTTAGTAAAACCTGGACAACCTAAGGATTCGAAGATAATTCCAGCCCTCATATCAAAAAAACTAGGCAACTCATGCATGTGAGTAAATCATATTCCGAGCTTTAGGATTTAATCTAAGCTCTATATAAGGTGATCAGAATCTCGTGGCCCAATAGCAGGGATCACTTCCCCTTCATCCTCCTTCTCCCAATTTTTTAAACTTCGACATGGATAACTGATGCATTAATTGCTCCCAAGCTGACACAAAGTTGTTATAAAAAGCACTCCATTGTGGTGGAAGTTCTGACGACTTCCTTTCTTTGCAGTTACACTGAGTCTAACCAAGGAGTCTGTTACACCATAAGGAATGAATGAGCGTAGCCCAGCACTGCCAACAACTAGTTGGTCATTGCGCTGAAACTAAGAAATCGTCTGTTAATAGAGAGCAAGTCTAGCTAGTCAAGCGGAGGATTGAGCGTTAGACCTCTGAGCATGTATGGAAACACCCGTGCTGGATCATTGGAATCTGCGGACTTTTCATTCAAAAATCGCAAAAGTAACATGTCGAGAAAGATACAGACTCACAGAGGCATACAGTGCTAATACAGTAAATTGCCACAAGTGAACAGCATGTGGTACAGTCAGGGCAATTATATTATACATAACAGACAATGATTTAGACTAGTTTTACAATCTCTGTAAATAAAAGTACTACCGCAGTATTGTTGGAGAAATAGAGATAGAAACAAGAAAGAATTCATTCATTAACTATACGTCAAGAAGACTACTTCATTTATAGCCACATCCTGCATTGAATGAGGCTTGAAGTGTACACCTGCGATGTACTAACATTCTTTACAAAAAACATTTGATAGAAACAAAGACAAGTTAACTAACTATTATACAAGATAGAATTCTGTATAAGATAAATGCCTAAAGAGAAACAACGTTTGTCAACAATAACAATGGAAACAGGGCATTGCTAAGAAATTAACAACAAAAAAAAACCACATGTACTCATCACATGAGAATTTTTGTTATTCACATGATCTCATTCGGAGATAGTGGTCGGGATGAAGCACAACGATGAAATCTTTACCTCTTCAATACCAGGGAAGGCCGATTTTATCTCGTCGAGTTTTGCAGGATGGACGGCGATTGCTCGAGTATAATCCTAAAATGGAAGACAAGGACTAACGATCAAATTACCTCAAAATGTCAGACACATAGTCCACAAACCTCAAACAATTTACGAATTCGTAGACCACCTAGGCGGAGCATGTCATCAATAGAAGTGTTCCATACACGCTGACACAGTCTCCTACAAATACATGCACCACTAATTCAGACACTTAATCATATCCCTTCTCGAAATCATCAACCCGTTCTGGGCGGACTGTGACAAGTGTGAATATAACTTTTTTTCCGCTGCTACAACTCGCTAAAAGACCTGCCTAGAAAACAAACACATATTTGAGTTGCCGAGATTTAAGCTTTCGAAAAATTAGTGCAAGTTTAGACAGGAAAGTTCTGCTCAGCAAAAAATGCCTTCGAATAACTCGTATAACAGCACAGATACGCGCCGTAACGAACGAATTATAATATCCTTACCGTTCTTTGGAAGAAAAGGGATAAAGTTGAGAAGATACGAGCCAAATCGATAGAGGGATATCTTTATAATTTGTTGATTAATAAGCATTCAACGACTTGTCTATCAACCTGACATATTCAACCCAACTTGATACCCTAAACTCGAGTGCAATATCAAGGTCCACCCGTTTCAATGCTTATTTTGCGGAGACACGCAAAATGGGGTGGTGGCAGCGATTTTCGAGAGAGTCGTTCTACTGTTCCGTTTCCAGAAAAGATTGACGGAAAAAGAATCTAAGCAATAAAAAAGCGCCAACTGATCTAGTTGATTGACACTTTCAAAGAACTATTGAAATCGAATACGGACACTATACATGCATAAAGAGCGGATTGTGTTTAACAATGTAATGTTGTTAGTCCTTACTTGTGGTAATCCGAAGGACTTCCTCTTATATTTCCAATTATTGACAATTTCCCAGCTCCGCTCACCTGAAATAGGACAGAAAAAAATCATGTTTACAGAAGGAGCAACCACATCTAACGTACACTAATAAGTCTTTCCAGTGAAACCGATGAGAAATATTATACCCACTAATGTAGAGTGATGTGCAAAACTTTCGCGTCAGGCGGTACTAGAACCCGCACCTCATGTGCTGTAGCTTTTAAATACCACTACTGACGCGCCGCGTACCGGTATACTGTAATGGAGGCAAGCCGCGATACAAATCTGGTACTTATTTGATGAACTCAATTGATTATTCAAATTCCCGTTCTACCCATTTGATTGTTCTTATAACATCTACTACTAGCAGCTACAGTACTCCACAAAGAATTTATATTCATTGGCAAAATACAATTTGTAAAACCTACAACAATATCCACAATCACTACCGAAAAGGATCCAAAATGTAGAATTACATCATGAATTCCCATGCAGTGTAGAATCATTTTTAACAAGTAACTAATTGTTTATTGTTCAACAGCAAGTTGCCGTTGTTCTTATGACCGATAGCATTAACAGGTCCTTCTAGTCATATTTATCTCTTACTGATGACAAAACCCCATTTAGTGACTATAAACATCCATATTTCACTAAAATCACATCACTGTCATTTGGGCGCAGCCTGCCAGTCGCTCGACCCGCGCCGCGTGCCAGGTGATAATCAACCTGGTACCCAACATTTTGAACAAGAAATACTTCACCAAAGAGTGGATCGATGTAAAATGATCAATGGTTAAACTCAAACTTTTGAACACCAACATCTTTGAAAACACAAGGTGATATAAGTAAAACTAGTTGATGTAACATACCGTTTCTTCCTGTTCCATGAGTTCACAAATAAGCGAACGTTTTAGCGGCCTCAAATTCTGACTCAATAACGGTATTGCTGTTCATCACATCGCACTAAAGTGTTCAACGTTCTCAAAACCAACAAAATAAACAACGTTCACTGAACTCACCACAATCTTTTTGTCATCTCGTAAGCCTGGGCAGGTTGTGCACACCGATACAATGACAATGTGATGGTTCGTCGATCCGCTTTAACGTAAATATTCGCACCATATGCCAAACCAACACCACGAATACCTCGATACAGTGGACCTGATCACGAAGAGCAAGTTCTCTCTTCAACACGAAAGTCAGACTTAAGTGAGTTATAACTACGTATGTGAGAATGCCGAGTAGTATGTAAACATCTGACCCCAGATAAGAGCCGAATGCGCGTTTAACCCAGACCGGAGCGCGTGCTAACACTGTACTACAGAGGCCACCGCTCTACCGTTCTTTCTCTCTTCCTCTCGATAAAATGTTGCAAAGTTTAAAACCTTGACATGCTGATATGCGCTTTCGAAATTAGAAATTCATCAGCCCAAAAGTCCGACTATCTGTAAACCTCGGCATGACTAAAGAAATTTTTTCTCATTCCTTTCAGAGTGTATCGCACAAGACCGCTGACCTCTCTCGTATAACTATAAATAAGGCTCTAACGAAGGCGTCGCCGCCAAAACGTTAGCCATCAAATTTTTAGGAAAAAGAAGTATCAACTTCGTTCAAGTTCTAACTAAAGAAAAGGACACTTCGTAAAAAAAATTCATTTGGATCTCTATTAGCTGATCCGCAAGCATCAAGCGCACGCTTCATAAATTGCTAAGAAAACTTGTGCAAGTGGTCGTAAGCAGATGAATATCATTCCTTACCCTCGCACTGACTCAAGTACTGTGAAAACAGCATAGTTGGTACGAGTTCTTCACTTGTCCAGTCACAGTCCATCAAACATGTTTGATAGATAAAAGATGATTCAGATCCGCCAACACCTAACACCTTCTGCTTGCCGACGCACGTCGCATCCACATTATCACCAGATTTTACCTCAAACAGATTTTCAATGTTTCCAAGAGCTTGCAGAAATTGAATCATTCAAACAGTTCTGAAGATAATCAAAAACGTGAACAAGAAGATTGAACAAGTTACCTTAAACTTTTGAGGGGTTCCAAAGGCCTTCTTTGGAAAAATTCCATTGCTGTCCGTTGAGATGTTTGTTGTCGATAAGACTCACATTGCAGATGATATGAGCATTGAGACCATGAGAGAAAAGAGCAGAACGCAGCTGAAGAAGAAGTGTTTTTCGAGTAAAAAAGTAAAGAAGATCGCAGAAAAAACATCTACAAATGTCCTTCAGTTCGCAAAAGACTGACAAGTATTACACTTAAACATAAATCACATAGGCCCCAGTTCCAATTGGCCTATCTTTTTCGCTTTTTTGTTCGATTGCGATGAAAGAAAATTCATTGTATAACTATATTTCCGACAGTGCTGAGTGATATGCATGACTTTCGATACCCGTGGGTATTGAAACCCGCGTCTCACTCCTTCCAAAACACGTGCAGACCATTTCCATCACAGAGCCCCTGTTCTAGTATCAATACCAGTTTATTGGTATCTCTTTGAATCACTCATTAACTTATGAGAGCTTAGATGATAAAGATGATGGAAGTATATATAGTCTAAGTTATCGTTAAGCTGAACACCGTAACATTATCTGCAGAAATGTTTACAGTATTGGGCACTGGAATCCCCGCAGCTTTCCAATTAACTTCAAGAACAACCTCTTCTAAGTTGCGTACAACCTCTTTGGTTGTGAATCGCATAGTTTTGCCACACGTTCATGAAATGTACTCCAACACGAGTTCGTCATACATATGCCCATTACTATCTGAAAAACGTGTCCTGTTTAAATTGAATAAGCGTTCTTTCCATTGCAATGCAGCCTTAGACTGCTTTATTTTGAGAGAGAAACAATCGCTCACTTTTTTCGTAGAGCATTGAAGCCAGAGCGATGCTAGCAACACTGCATCCATCACGTTTCTTTTCACGGGCTTCACTAGCTAACTTCTTTGCGCACTGCTTAATACGCTGTACATCGAAGACGATACCAGTTGTGAAAACCTCCGCCCATTTTGCAAGATGCGGGAAACCGGTTTCAGCGTCCACCTGAACACACACATAAAAATAATACATCTGAAAAAACGACTATACAGTCAGAGTAGTTTACTCGTTTTATCTATTACGACTTATTAGCACATTTCATTTTGTAAATCCCAGTACTTCTTGTCTTCACTTTGCTTTCCTCGAATTCATCGTCCCATAGGCCTTCTGAGCATCTCACGTAATGCCGCGGTTGGTGATTGAGGATTTCGCCTTGTTTACGAATGTTGTACAATACTGGTCGAGACGATTCTCCATGCAATCTAGGAGGTAGCCAAGCTAAGGCATTCACTTGACTGACTGCAAAAAAGCACTGGGGATGGTGCCGAGTCAACGTATCACCATCACCTCGTCTTCTAAGGCACTGCATCACTAACTGATGCGCTGACCCCTCCCCACTCCCCTAGCTACCATATTTAACAATTTAAAGTTGGGAAAATGTTCCCAGCTAATATAATCCACCTCACTAACATACGAGCTAAACACGGTGCATTGATTTAAGGTGCTCAAAAGCTTTTTCTTCCTCTCAAACCATTTACGTAATTCTGCAACAATTTACTGCAGCAGACATCTATTTCTGGCTGTAGTTTCGTCTTTGATCTGAGTAAAGTGGACAGTTTTGGAATGACGAGTGAGCAGTCTGTGGCGCTCAGTCGTCTTCCCCTCCATCTACTAATGTATTGAGAAGAAATTCTGTCTGAAACGTTCTTATATAATTAAAATTCCCATTTCCGTCGACAACAAGACTCTTTCCATTGTGCGGCTAAATCGCACACAATGTAGAAAGATGGCATCGTAATAGTCTCAAAGACTGTCCTCAAGCCCCATCAGCACGGTGCCATTCGTTTCAACCAAGCCTCTACATATAAAGGTATCGGAGCAGAGAATCTTATACTGCACGCTAAGTGAAGAAATCACCTGACTTCCCAGTGATAGTCGATTGCTCCACGGCTGATAGAATAAATACACTTTTCCTATTCGACTGATTTTGAAACCTCGTTTAAAACAATATAATGTGGTAACATGCCTGATAATTATTTTTTTGAGCCATGTACGTGGTCTGATATGGCACTTGTACAGCCCACTACACGTGTTTCGGCCTTGACAGCCTCATCAATTGGGCACGCTCTACAAGTTGCCCATGACAGACCACAAGCATGGCTCAAAAAATAATCGTCAGGCATTTTGAAATCTGAACGTGGTCTTGACAAAACACTCGAAACGAAAGGTGAGATAAATCTGGTAGCATATCTATACTTTTGTAATATTTCATTAAACTTTCACATATTTGGGTTATATTTCTTTCATAAACACGCGAACATCTCCTAAATAAACGTCGTTCATTTGAAGAAATCATAGTCCTCGACTTGGAATGATAAGTATTAAGGGTTAAATTTTTGATGACTACGTTAAACGATGAAGATGTTTTAATTAGAACGTCATCACCATCACTTACTTCGTAAGCGTAAGTACTGCAAATGCTTACCACTAGTCGCAAGTTGAGAAGTTTCTCAAAATTTGAAGACAAGCCAACTTGTATGGAATGATCGACGAGATCCTGAAAGACGAATTTGAACATATTTATACATATATATATATATACGTATATATATATACGTATATATATATATATAAGTATAGATACTGAATCTAGAGCCATTACTTGGTCTACGATGCTTCATTTTACTCAAAAACGTCAAAAAATTAGCTAGTAATTACTGTCTGGAAGCGTTTGAGAAAAGTTCATTCAAGCTTTTACAGGAAAATCATGGTTTGATCTTATGGAACGCACAAGGACATACTGTGTCCACGCGACTCAGTGCGGCGTGTAAAATTTACCGCTTATATATACGGTTTCCTGGATAACGCACAGAATTTAAAACCTGAAAGGACAAAGCTCCCGGCATTGATCAATCGCCGAGGAACGAGTCATTCATTCGACTTCATCAAGTCATCGTCTGAGGTACTGATGCATATCTGGTTTTTATAATGACTCCAGCTAGCCTGCCGATGTATCAAATCAAAGGTGACATCCTTCCAAACAAGTATGGCACCAACTCATTGACCCTGGAGGGATGGAAACCCTTCGCAGGCTTTAAGGCATGGGATCGAACCATCAAGCACGGGTGCGTCGCAGCACCCTCTAATCAACTGAGACACGCGCACCCTTCGTGAATACATACATATTATATTACGCTGGAAAATATGAACGAGACTTAGTTTTCTTCTCCACTGAAACTATGTGAAGACGCTCATACCTTCGTGTACAACCTTGCAACATCCTCAGGCGCTCTTCAGCTCGCCGTTGAATCGTAGCCGGTGACTCGAACAAAAGTTCAGTGTATAGGTGTAGATAGGCACGTTGTTCCATCGTTAACGAACTTGAGTCAAACAGAAGAAAGAGTTCGACAAATTTTGTCGGACAATTGTGCACTGTGGCAGGAAATGGGAACTGATCAAGAAATCTCTCTAAGCTCCTTTGATGAGGTCGATCTCTCCACGTTGCATTTAGCATCCACAGGGAAACGATCGAATGCTTCGAGTTTTTTTCACAATCATCTCATCAAACAATTCTCTGCTGGGCTTTTCGCGAAGTGTTTCTCCTTTATAGCCATTTCTAATTGTTCTCCACATTGTTTAACCACCGTCCTCACCAAGTTTTTTTACGCTGCAATTCGAGACGTTCTTTTTCTGTATTGGCCACCTGAAAAATGAGTGTTGATAAGACAAATGTATTAATCTTTTCAGCGAGGCGTTGATTTTCCGCCTGGCACGCGATGCGGTCGAAATGCAAGAGGGGGGCGTTATCACCACAATAATAGTTTTCTAATGAGATTTCAGAACTGTATTGTCACTAAAGAGATAACGAAAAAAACCATTTGAAAGACCTTGATGGGACTATCGGTAAAAGAAACAATGCCAAAAGGCTTTCAGTGAACAATAGAACAACAATCGATTACTAGTAGAATATCATAGTTCATCAAAATGCAATTTGCATTCTACGATGGACAATGTAAATGCTCTTTCGGAAGTGTTTATGTATGTTGGAAATTGTATGCTATCAAGGGATATAAATTCACTGTATTGTAATTCTGCTTTAGAAGATATTGTAAGAACAATCCAATAACCAGAACAGAGATATGATAATGATAAAAAAGTTTCTTTTCATTATTATTTGAGCCAAATTGTCATGTGGTCTGGTAGGGGCTCATGTATAGCCCGATACACGTGTTTCGTCCTTACAAACTCGTCAGTCGGGCAGAACCCGTCGTCTTTCAATATATAGTCAGTTCTCTCGGGAGCCTTACACTCCTTATAGAGAGTCATCGAAGACGAACGTTTTACAGTCCATGTCAAGTGAAATTTTCACCTAGCACAGAGTTTGTAATGACGAAACTCGTGTATCGGGCTGTACAAGAGCCCTTACCAGACCACATGACAAGTTGGCTCATATTATATCAAAAGGATCTATTGAAATTTGAGCGTGGTCTTAATAAAGCACTCGAAATAAAGGTATAAAAAAGGTCATCAATTGAGGTACCTAATTTTTGTCGCGAAGCGCAGTCATGACAGTAAGCCGGTATCGACGCCGACATACGACGCGATAAATGGTGAATTAGGTAAGGTCACGTCGTAGCGTAAAGGGGCGAAGAATGAAAACTTAAGTATCAGTGGACTCCTCCAAGTTCTTAGATCTTAGTACCAATAGTCACACTTTACGTGTTTGAAGAACAAGTAATTCTTCAACGGAAGCGCAAAATTGTCATAGATACCTACCTCTGTAACCATCTTTTCACTAGGGACTCCAATGACGGCAACATGAGGGCTGACGAAGTACTTTTTTATAAGCCTACACCAGAACGACGGAGGTTCGGACCGAAGGCGACGGATCAATTCTAACTGAAACGAGAAGAATTCTCACACAACACAAGTCTCAGGTGAATATACATATGTAGATATGCACATATATATACGCATATAAATATACATATATACATATGCATATATACATATATACTATACATATGCATATATATACATATACATTGATTTGTCATCAGCACGGTTGACCCCTATCAAGTCGTCTGAAAAGATCTTCTTAAGAAAACTTACCATCATTTTCCAATTTAAAGCTACTTCATGTTTTGAAATTGATTTTCCACCCACCTTGTTCACTCGAGTTTTCAATTGGTCATCATTATTACCATATAATTGATGGCCGATAATATGATGAAATAATTCGTGAGCCGGCTTCTTCTCCATCTAGAAACTAAATACGTCTTAAACTGTTATTTGAATTCTTATGACATCAGTTGAGTGCCCAGCGTTGCAAACGTAGTTATCCCCAGGAAAACAATGCAAAAACGTATATCGAGGAACTAGAAAAAAGTGGAAAATAACCTTCTTCAATTCGTTCTTCACTGTCTGATCAATAAGAAACCCATTCGTTCCATATCCCATGTCTCCTCTTCCAGATGCTCTTTTACTACCTTGTCCATGAATCTGAATAGATTCCAGCTCCACTGGTATGCCATACAAGAACACAACTTCCAAATGACTCAAACTTTGACAGGCATCTTGAAAGAGATGGATCCTTTTTTAGAACACCGAAATCGCACAAAGTTTTAAGTTCATGAAATGTAATTGGAGGAATCAAAGGTTGATGGGGTGCGACCCGATTCGCGTTCAACAACCGACAGCAATTCTCAGAGTTCTCAAATATTTGATTCTATTTGTTGAAAAGGGGCACCATGGCCGAGTGGCTGTGATGATCGTCGCCGCGCTTGTGCGAGCTCCACCCCTTAGCTCGCCCCGGCGGTCAACGACAACGCCATGTGGGACGCCATAGCCTGGCTATCTTCGAGATTTCAAGGATACTCGCTCAAGCAGTACTCTACGCCGCTCAAGAAGAAGATGAAAAAACGAGTTGTAGTGATAGAAGATCTGGGATCCGCCAGGGAGGAAAAAACGATGATGACGGATCAAATAAATGCTAAAGTAAAGTGCTTGTTGATAATTGGGAGCGGATTTGAGAAAAAAACAGAATAATTTGATAAACTATTCCAATTCAATTCAACACACTTCTTTTTCACGTCATCTAAACGATCCGTTGGAACTCCAGAGAAGTTCAGGCTTATGATGCACGTGGTCTGAGAATACTAATAATTAGTGAGAAGTAAAATCTAGTACTATTTACAAGTTGGAAACAAGTGTATTCAATAAGTCACCTGTTCAGTGACATGAAAGCTGACACAACTAGCCAATGGCTTCTCTATAAGCACAAATTCACGTTGCAACGGAGAAACTGGTGAGTATGTGAAATAATCAAATAATACCTCGAATGCCACCTCTTCTTGGAAATCGTTTGGTTGATAGCCAAACCTTAAAAAGTAATTCAAGATCTCAACACATATAACGACATTTTTGCCTTCAACAGCGGTAGTTGCCCAATGATATCAACATTTTTAAGCTTGGAAATTGAACTTGTGGTCACCTACAATATTCAGTACAACCACAAGGATGCTGAGATCAGCGACCAACCTTGAAACTTTAGATAGGTGGCTTCGAACCCGCGGTTGCCTTTTCCGTGGGCAGCATGATGCCCATTCACACCAACTATGGCCCTCTCCTTGCTTTTTTTCCTGGAGAACGTTGAACCTATCGCTACTGTTAGCGAACCACCTCTCTAAAGAACTGATCTAAAAAATATTTATCGGCTCTGAACCTAGATAGACTGGCTGGTGCAGTAGATAGCATGTTAGTTCCGGAAAGGGTAACAGTAGGTACGAAGTCCAACTGAAGTTCCGAGTTTTGCCCGTATCTCGGGCATTTCTCGTGGTTGCCCTTCACATGGTAACCTGCTATGGAAAGTGATAGACAGTGGTTAAGTGCTGAGCATACAATATAATTACTACATGTCTTCAGCTTTAGACAGGGACTTCAGGAAAATCGACATGTAGTCCAATCGCTCTCACAAAAGCTATATCTACATATGGACTACAGCGAAGTAGTCGTTACAGATATTTAGCAAAAATGATAGCTCAGTTCAAGCTGACACACACTTTGCATGACATCTATCAATACTTTGAGAAATACAAATACTTACCAACTGATCTCTACCATGCCACGAGATTCATCCTCACTTGGGCAAAGTACACGATGCTCGCTTGATTCGACCGGTGGCTTTAGTTTTATTGAAAAGGGTCGGTGGAAAGTTTTCGGAATGTTTGATAGATGCTCCTGAAGATTATCATATGGAAAGAATGAAAAAGTTACATATGCTTCGTCACAGCCGTAAGCCATGCATTCGACAATCAATCACTCTGAAAGAAGACCACGGTGATTTTTTTCACCATATGTTGAGTGTAAACAGTTCGGCGTCGAATTCCTCTATATAGAGGGTCATTCACCGAGGAATAAGTCGATCAAAAGGCACCGAGCTACTGATGAGTCTAAAAGGTCGAAATGTGTCTAGCACTTTATAAGTGCCACAACAAATCTCATGAAAGCCTTGGGATATGCTGTCGGGACACAATGATTTCAAGCGAGGTCTCAAAACAGTCGATTGAATGGTATCGCCTGATAGAAGAAGTGTTTCCATTTCTTCACTATCAAAATCACTATTTTTTTACATTATTACTGCATTCACGTAGAAAATGTCGTACCTCCTCAGTAGCTTCAATAGTCTGCAGAAGACGTTCGTGATCTATCCGACCAGCCACAATAATCATCATATTTGATAGGTGATAAAACTTTTTGTGGAAGTCACGCACCTGAGCAATGAAATTTCAAGCAAAAAAAAGTGAAAGTGGACCTGATGCTGTCTACAGAAAAAATCATATTCGCTGACAGAAGATAGTTAATCGATCTTCAGAAATCACATACCTTATCCAAGTTACATGTAGTTCGAAGGCTAGGTAAGCGGCCACCGGTATCAACACGGTAACAATTGTTTGGTGGATATAATACTTCTTTCTTCTTCCTTAAAAAATTTGCCATTAGATCGTTTCATAGGTCTTGGGAATAGATCAATAAGCATCAAACTTATTAACCAACAGCAATTAAAATTAAATGATTTTGGTCTCGCTCAATTGAGAATTTCCTTGTAGACATTTTGGTACACAACGTACCTATACTTGCTTTAATGGAGCTGCCATGGGAACAAGTTCACTTGCTACACACGTACCAATGGCGCATAAGGTAAAATGTTAGTTAAGTACAGCGCGTCAGATTAATAGGGATTCCTGTGGACGGCCCAAGCGCGACTGATCCTTCAAACTGCTCTCTATAGTTTTGTACTTCGCCAACCATTTCCTAGCCGACCTTTCCTGCGACTGTGTCATCACCCCAAGCTCCATCAATCCTAGCTTAACTAGCATTTTCCCCTTTGTGCTATTTGTTTATGAGTGGCAAGAATTTATTTCCACGACAGCTCCATCTCAAAGCAAGCACAGACAAATTGTGTACTGAAATGTTTGCAAGAAAATGCGCAATCGCACCATACCAAAAGTCGAGCAATTTTGACTACTTCTGATTGATAAAGCTGGTTTTTATTGCTCTAGTGCCACAACTTTTGGAATACCCTAGTAACTCAAAACATCATAAAGCACACTTTTGAAGGAGACGAAACTCAATTTAGAGGAGCAAAAATGAACTGAGCAATACCTCTCCATCATGCTGGACATTTCAGATTCATGATCTTGCATTTCGCTATAGACGACTCCGGCATCCTCTCCGTTTCCATTGATGTGATGCACTTCGGTGGCAAACTGCGATTTCTTGAGAAAAAAAAAACCATTTCTAGCTAATCAAGGGCCAGGGCTAACAAAAATTAACAGTTGCCAAAACTTGTAGACTTACTGTTAACATAGGTGAAAGTAGGTGATTGAGGTAAACAGGCAACACCTTGAAGAAACCCTCGCTTCCTACCTTAAAATAACAATCATCAATAACGCATCTCTCACTTCTGTGTGTGTGTGTACAAATAAATGGAAGATAGATAGGACAAATATGGAATACAGGTGAAACTAACGGTACTAAGTGTATAGGCTGTGTGGTCCTGATCCGTCCATGCATTTGTCCCACTAGCCAAACAACGGCTTGCAATCATATCAAGCACACCCTTAAACGGATATTTTTTGCTGCCCAGAAACACCAGATGTTCCAACGTATGGGGTAGGCCATCATCACTGTCCGTCTCAGTCACTAAATTACCCAAGTTTTAGGTACTTGAAACTACGAAATGTTCCAGATCTCTGTTCAACTACAATTCGAAACAACATTGGGACATAACTTTCTAAACAGCTCATAGATATTCACTCGAAGATGATGTCCAACATCTCTAATGTAAAAGAGCTTGCAAAACAATGTTTTTACGGAATTGATCGATAACATTCTACGAGGAATAATATAAGAAGAAGTTGGACAGAAGTCAGGAATTGAGCCCTGTTGAGTTATTTTCGGAACTAACGAGAATTCTCGACCTCATCACCTGTATCACCTGTCGTCCCCACTGATCGTCGAGTGACTCGAGCGGGTACCAGCAACACTTCCATTTTTCCCTATCGCGTGCAAGAGTAGCCCAGTGGGTCCTCCTTGCTCTAGAGAATTCGCTGAGCATCATATCTTTCTTCCATCGCTTTCGTGAAGAAATCGGACCAACGGGTCAGTGGTCTTCCTTTAGAGCGCTTGACGTCCCGAGGAATCCAGTCGGTAACGGTTGTCGTTGAAGCGCCTCACGTGTCCGGCCTACCTTATTTTCGATATCCTGGCGTGTAGAACGGCGTCTCTGATATTCGATCGTTGACGTAGGTCGGAACTTTGGATCCTTTCTCTCACTTACCAGATACGGGATACTCCTAGCATCGACCTTGCGACTACGCGTTCAATAACGCAAGTGATCTTTCATCCTGCTTAAGTAGCGACCAGGTTTGTGCTGTATACGTTAGGGCAGGGATAATCGTCGAGTCGAAAAGGTGGGCACGGAGTCGGATGTTCTTAGTCCTCTTCACTACATCTCCAATGCTCTTAAACTTTCCCCAAGCCGCTCGTTTCCTTCTGCACAACTCTGGAGCTAGATCGTTCATCATATTGATTTCAGGACCTAGATGTAACTGGAGCACTCGGAGATTGTCGTTCCGTTGAGCGTGAATGGGGCATTCACAACCCATCCGTTCCTCATAAACATCGCTTTCGTTAGGTTTAGTTGTTAAGTTGGTTCTTAACCTAATATTATCATAAGAAAGAAAGAGATAGATAGAGGTCAAGAACGAATTGTAACAACGCACCAAATGAGATGCAACCCTTCACCATCGGACCAGGAACATCGCCTACGGTAACGGCTAATCTACTCCGAGTGGAACGGTACAGCGAAATGCTAATTGTGCCATTCATGAGCACCTCAGATTTTGTCCAAAACCGGCCCATCATCCTGAAATCTGAATGACTGTTTTGTCATAACCATTACCTTTCTAGCGCAGAATTCTTTTGTCGGGATTATGAAAAGGAGACAAATAAATGTCGGTTCGAATTCATTTCCAATCAGTTGTTCTCATACTCGTCACCCTTTTCATGGGTTTTCCATTACACAACGATAGAGAGAGTTATTGAGGGCAAAATCGCAGTGGACAATTGACGTTCATCTCCCGATCACCTAAACTGATGAGTCGACAGTCTGAAGCGGTAGACTACCTAAAAGTAGACTCTCTAAGGACAAGCAGAATATGATATATTGATTATACTAGCCAAGAACAATCGAGTGTACAACGCTCTGTGTTCAGTGATAATTTCACTGGACACAGAGTGTAAAACGTTCGTCGTCGCTAGCTCTTACTGTGGGGACTTAAGCACTCACACAGGATTGGCAAAAGATGAGAAAGGGTAACTGCCCGACTGACGAGATTACAAGATCGACCGTGTGTCGGGCTCTATAAGTCAGCTCTCTTTGATAGACCACTGACATGCCTGGCTCAAGAAATAATTGCCAGGCATATTGAAATTTACTCAAGCTGATTGCCAAGTCAACACCCACATCACGATGCCTTCTTGTTCTGTGCTTGTTGCGTGTTAGACGATGTCCAATTTTTCACAGTGCTCACTGTGACACACACAAAGGTCACATCCGCTCCGCTAAGAAAAAAGACTCGTCAATTAAGCAATCATGTGCTTCAGCAATCAGTCAAATTCTACGGGGTCTGCAAGGTGTACTACGAAGTTTACCCTTTAGTTTTCATATCCCACCATTTTAAACAATACTAAAAAGTTATCATACCGTTCGAAGATTATAAGGCAGCGGATTGCTCACCAAAAAGGATTCTTTGTACTGCAAGCGATGGCTAATCACGAAAGCAGAATCATTTTTACGCTTCTTCATCGAGCATCCTCACTAAGCCATACGGCCGCGCTCTTCAACGGCTACAGTCTCCCGCTATAGAAAAATTTTCGATCCAGCCTTAGTGATGACGGCAGGACCCATTCAGGAGGAGATAGTGGTTTTGGTGCTGGAAGCCGCGGGTTGAACTCCTAGCAGTGTTAAATAGTGGTGGGGGTTGCCACGTTTCGTGCTCTATACTAAACTCATCGGTGTTGGATGAGGCGAGCCCTGTTCCACGCAAAAACAACTTTGATAGATGCCACGATTCCCTCCCCAGATGGAAGCCTACACTGACAGAAGCCGCAACTTCCCCTTCAAACGAAAACTGTCGTCCAGGGCTATGCGAATTCACTCCCAGTAATGGCAAATAATGGTAGCCGTCGCGGTTTCCACTACGTTTAAACCTACTGGTGAGGACGGCACGGTTCCCACACCAAGTTCAACATATTGGTGCTGTACTCGCGCTTCCACTCCAAGGAATGCCCCACTCTGGTGGGTGCACCGTTTCTGGTCCATTTTAGATCCAATAGTGAGGACAGCACATTCCGTTCCAGGTGGAAAGTAGTGGTGATAAACGCAGCGATCTCCCTTTCACGCTACCATGATTCGCACTTCATGTTGTGGCCATTAAAGCACGATTCCTGTTCCAGGTGAAAGCCAGTGGTGATGAAGGCCGCACTCTCGCCCCAAATACAACGTGGTGGAGCTGGTCCAGCGGTTTCGACTCCTAGGAGTTGTGGTGAGTGCCGAGGTTTTTACTCTATGATGAACCGATTAGTGAGAACAGCATGATTACTGTTCCACACGAAAAGTAGTGGTTTCAAATGCTGCGATTCCTCTTCATGCTAAAGAATGTTGGTATACGCCAAGACTCGCACTCCATGCTAAACTCACTGTCAGTGACGGCGCGATTCCCGCTCCACGTTGAAGCCGAAGGTGATGAACGCCGCTATACCCGCAATAACTTCAACATAGTGGTGCTCTCCCTCTTCATTACATTCCTAACAGTGACTAGTGGTGGCGGGTGCCATTTCTTCTACTTCTTTCCAAACCTATTTACTGTGTACATCAAAAATCCCGTTCCACGTGAAAAAGTAGTGGTGATAGGCGCTGCAACTCTCTCCACGGTAAACCACCGTTAGTTGACGAAACGGTTCGCCCTCTACGTTAAACTCATTGATGGCGATGGCGCGATTCCCACTCCACGTGAAAGGTAGCAGTGAGGTACGCCACGTCTCCCACCCTAACGTTAACACAGTGGTGCTCTCGTCGGTATATCCTATTTCCAACAGTGGCCAGTGGTGGTGGGCGCCACGGTTTTTGTCTCACTATGAACTTATCAGTAAGAACGACAGCTACCGTTCCACGTGAAAAGTCGTGGTTATAGGAGCTGCGATTCCTGTTCCACGGGAAGCCAATGTTGGTAAACGCCACGCTTCACACTCGATGTTGAACTCAATGGTAGGGATGGCGCGTATCCTGCTGCGTGTGATAGCCAGTGATGATGAACGCCGTGACTCCCGCTTAACATAGTGGTGCCCGGCCCGTGCATTCGTTCCTATGAGCTGTGAAGAGTGCCGCGGTTTCTTCTGCATGTTGAACCCATCGGTGATGACGGATTCCTGCTCCAAGTAAAAGCCAATAACTATGTACGCCGCGACTCCCGCCCTAATTTCAACACGAAAGTGCTCGTCTCACGGAGCCGACTCCTAGAAATAACACTTCGTGGTGGGTACCGTAGTTCCTACCCTTTTTACCCTCACAGATGAGAACAGCACAACTCCCGTTCCACGCGAAAATAGTGGTGATAGGCGCTGCTATTACGATAAACCACCGTTGGCAGACGCCACAGTTCGCCCTCCATATTGAACCCACTGATGTCAATAGCACGATTCCCTTTCCACGTGAAAGCTAGTAAAGATTCACGCCACATCTCCTGCGCTAAGATTAACAAAGTGGTGCTCTCACCGTGCATTTGTTTCTAAGAGTTGCGATGAGCGCCATGGTTTGTACCCCATGTTGCATCACCGAAGGGCGGTACGATTATCGCTCGACATAAGTGCTTGTGGTGATGAACACCGCGACTGCCACCCCAAGTGTAAAATAGTGATACTCGCCGCGGTTTCTACTCCATTTCAAACCCATTAGTGAAAACGGCACAATTCCGATTTCACAAGAAAAGCAGTGGTGATAAACTCTGCGATTTCTGCCCCACGCTAAAGCAACATCGCTAGACACCACGTTTCACACTCCATGTTAAATTTCTTGGTGAAAAGGAGCGATTCCTGCTCCACGTGAAAGCCAGTGATGACGACGCCGCGACTACCGTCCCGAGTCTAACACAATGGTGTTCGCCCCGTGCTTTGATTCCTAACAGGTGGTTGCCGTGGTTACCACCCCATTTTCAAACCATTAGTGAAAACAACAAGATTACCGTGCCACGTGGAAAGTAGTGGCCCCTTTTCCACGTCAATTCAACGCTGCAAAACGCTACGGTTCACGCTCCAGGTTGAACTCATTGATGGCAACTGAGCGCTTCCCATTCCACGCGAAAGCCAGTGGTGATGAATGCCGCGTCTCCTGCCCTAAGTCGACATGGTGGTGCCCTTGCCGTGAATTCGATTTTCGACAGTGACCGGTGGTGGTGGGTGCCGCGGCTTCTTCCCTTTTCAAAACCTATTAGTGAGAACGGCACAGTTACCGTTCCATGTGAAAAGTCACGGTAACAAACGCTGCGACTCTGTTCCACGGTAAACCAACGTTGATAAACGACACTGTTCGCACCCCATGTTAAACCCACTGGTGGATACGGTACGATTCCCAGTACACGTAAGAGCAATGGCGATGAACGTCGCATTCCCGCCCTAGATTCAATACAGTAGTGCTCACCCCGTGTATTCGCATCCTAAGTGGGCGGTTACTACTCCACGTTGAACCCACCGGTGAGGATAAAGCTAAAGGATAAAGTTCTCGGCGTTGATCAATCCCTGAGGGATGCGTCATGCATTCGACTTCAATTTTTAACTTCGTTTGAGGTGATTGAATGCATATCTGGCCTTTATAATGACTCGTGGTGGCCTCCCGCTGAACCGAATCAGTGCTGCTTATCCTCCCAGACAAGTCTGAGACCTGCCTAATACCAATTTACCAACCCCGAAGGGATGGATGGCTTGGCAAGCCATGGGCGCGAGATCGAACCATTGATCTCGTGTGCGACGCAGAGCACCTCTAACCACTGCGCCACATGCGCTCATACGCTACGATTAACGGTGAATGAGGAAGGTATGATTTATTGTCTCAGATAAGGGCCAGTGGTTATGAACGTCGCGAGCCAGCCCCAAGTTCTGTTGAACTCGCTCCGCTCGCTCTCGCTCGCTCGCTAGTGGTGGTCGCCCCGCGTAGTCAAGTTCTAGGAATGTCTCGTCGTAGTGGGCAAAGCGCTTTCTACCCTATGTTTAACTTACCAATGAGGACGGAACGATTCCTGCTTGAGGTGAAAAATCGTGGTGACAGGCGCTGTGACTCGTTTTGCACGCTAAACCAATGTTGGTAAACGCCACGATTCACACGCCATGTTACATCCACCCACTGGTGGTAATGGCACAACTCCTCTTCCAGGAGAAAGGTAGGGGTAATAGGCCCTGCAATTCCTTTTCTGCCTTAAAGCAACGGTGGTAGATGCCAGGATTCGTCCTCCATGTTGAACTCGTTGATAGAGACGGCGGCGCGATTCCCGCTCCACGTGAAAGCTAGTAGTGATGAACGCCGTGACGCTACTTCACTCTTCCCCAAGTTGAGATAGCATTGCTGTGCGCTGTGGAATCGCTTACGAGCGATGACCAATTGTCGTGGATGCTGCCGTTTCTTCTGCATGTTGAACCCATTGGTGGGAATGACACGAATTAAGCTCCACTTATGTGCCAATGGTGATGAACGCCGTCATTCTTGCTTCAGGATAGTGGTATTGGGCTTTGCCGATTCGACTCCTAGAAATGACCAATTGTAGTGGATGTCGCAGTTTCTACTCCACGTTAGTGTCACTGATGAGGTCGCCATAGTTCTCCCCTCACGTAAGAGACACTAGTGATGAACGGTGTGACTCCAGCTTTAAGCTAAAGATAGCGACGATGAGAGTCCGGGCTCAACTCGTAGATTGACAAATTTTGTGGGCTGCCACGATTCACGTTCCATGCTAAACTCATCAGTGTTGGATCCCGCAATTCTCCTCCAGGGGAACGATGATAGCGCTGGGAGCCACGGATTCAACTCCTAGCAATGACTAGTAGTGTTAGGTTCCGGAAATCCCGCACCATGTCAAGCGGAAAGCTATTGAGAATACTCTTCTTATTCAGTTGATTACAACAGTGTGGACAAAAACTTTAGTGCTTCAAAACAAATCACTGGAAAGGTGACGAGTTTCACAGAAGTTAAGTCGAGTACTGTATTCCACTACGAACGAGATCTCTGTAGAGGTTACCTCGTTGCGAATGTCCCCACACAATGACTCTCTAGAATCACTTTTGGTGCAGTCTTACCACAGTAAAAAATACAACAATGGATAAGGGGAGATCCAATTGCTCTCACATTCATGTATAATTGCATTTAATTAACAGATAGTGTGAAATGTAACGCAAATGAATACTAGGACATCAATGATAGATTGAAGCAAAACCCATCAAAGGAGTGGTTCTAAACCTCACTTATAAGACTAGCTAAAAAACAACATCAGAATCTTTATTCGCCATCTAAGAGATAAAGATAAGGGAAAAGGACAAAAGGGACCAAAACAATGAGGCCTCGCTTTGTCTGCAGATCGCACAACACCAAATAGCATAGCAGTATCACAGTACAACGATTCATGCTAGAAGCGAAGTTCATGAGTATGTTAAGTCTTGTGAGGGTAATTATGGCTTCTTAAGAACCTTAAGTTAAAGAACTCAATTCTAAATCATAAAAAGGATTAAAATGCACCAGCTGTGTACAATATCAGAAATATGAGAAACTGGTTACATTCAGATGTTATGGAACAGAGCGATCAGCATTCTTTACAAAGAATTTCACATGATAACACAGTAAGTGAGATGTAACAAGCAGAGAGAGAGAGAGAGAGAGAGAGAGAGAGAAAGAGAAAAAGCAAAGTAAATGAAGAGACGATGTCCCGCTTGAAGTTGCTCACTTATAGTGATTTTACCAGTTGACTTACTTTAGAGTACGCTTCCTTATTGGAATGTGATTTCATGAATATGTGTTGCAACGTTTCGCGATCGCGTCTGTCGAATGCCATTTTTGCAGCTCCAACAAAGTTCCTGAACAAATAACATCTTTCGATCATACTGAATTACTTCTAAGCATTGAGTTTATAACATAGAAAAGTAAGACTTTCTAAATGGATTCTCAAAAAGCCTGCCACATCATTGATCAAATTTATGTACTTTGATTATTTGGGTACAAAATCACTGCATGGAAAATTCGTGGCAATAACTGCTGATAATATTTTGTTAGTTGGTGCACGGGAGAACATGAACAGATAGAAACTTATAAGATACTGTGCAAACACTTCAATAGCACTCATGATTCTAAATATTTTATAGGTATGGGTTTTAACATTAACTAATTCAACCCAAAAATATTGACCAGTAGAGAAATTTTGATATGTTCAAGGCATCTCTAGGCATAAATGACGTATCTCGTGAACCATAGTAAACTACTCGACGAAATTCCCCCTAATCATTCGTTCCCTTTTTGGCTTTAGTAGGCAAATACAGAGAAGGTGACAGAAAACCACTTCTAGGATCCCTAAGTAAAGAATCCTATCGCGGTAGAGTAGGTAAACTAGCGTCATGTTGTATATTTCTGTAGACTCAAAAGATTTCATTAGTCAACAAGGAAGTATTATCAGATGCAATGTGCCATGTTGAATTCAAACGACGCAGTTCAATTACTCTGCATTCGTTTTCAACTCAATTGGCGCGATTATTTTTGGTTATACAAATATATCTCAGCTCACGGTGAAAATTACTGAATAAAGTGAAAATAAACATTCAAATATTTGTCAATACTACAGAAATTTGTAACAAATCCTCACGAAATGATGGAATGCAACAGGAGTTTCATATTTTGAAACAAAACGATTGATGCTTGACTTCTCATAAACGTATTTTCTACCTTTTCTACCAAAGTTTGAACTCCGAACGGACTACACCTTCGTGATTGATTCAGGCAGGACGTGATGCGTCTCAAAATTGATCAACTTATTGTATCTGTGGTTAGGTTTTAAAATATTTGTATAAGGTCAGAAATCACTCCAATTTCCGAAAGTTCCAGTTGTCAAAAGAATTAGGGCCACAATAATACTTACAAAAATACCTTTCGTACACCTTCTTTTTTATTTTGTTAATGAATTTTCTCACTAATAGAGCAAGGCCTGTTGAGTGCACATGAGATTTCAGACTGTGAAATAACACAGTTCCCAAGACCGACTGCCTATTAACCTCGGCATGCTTCGATATAATTCCTCATTTTCTTCTTTAAGCAGAACACAAGGTATTACATTAACTTTATTTGACAGCTGACGTTCCGGCAGTTCGCATTCTTCAGAGCCTGGAAAGGTCAAATTGTCCGCAATCCAATAAGCCAAACACCTCCATTACTCCTTTGAAAAAATCCCCAGACCTAGATTTCAATCGCATCAAGCACAAAATCAACGAAGGCGAAATGCCGAAACCTCAGCTGTCAAATAAAGTTAATGTAACACCCTGTTGGCTTAAGAAGAAGATCAAATAACACAGCATTGAAGAATTTATCAGCAGTTAACATGAAACGACTCCGCTAAATATGAAGTGGAGTTAACTTCGAAACTTTGACTTCTTATTTACTTTCTGATTCATTTCCAACGGCGAGATACAATGCGGAGTATAACCACAATAATGCTAAAATATTAGTTGATCTGAAAAAGCTGAACCAGCTACCGTTGAAAATAAACTGTTCGAATCTATGGCACAAAAATTTTGGCCCAAGTTTTCCTGCATCTCAGCTTTCTTGAGGCTTTCCTTCACTTAGTACCCTGCTGCCAGAAGTAAAAGGACAGTAAATACTTGGTTACTGGGGTGGCCCGCCTTCACGGATTATGGGTCTCTAACGCAATTCCTATTCATTTGTCTCTCGCACAAATGTCGTCTATAACGGTACTCTGTTTCGAACATGACACGAAAAACACATTCCATAACCCTAAACTCGCTGCCTTTTTTCTCATTACCAGACCAACCCAATTGACTTTCACTACCGATTTGCATATTTTTGGAAATCAAAGATGGGATAATTATCAAATCTGAGCCGCACAAATCGGCTGGACGTTGTGAGTGCCGACTGAACATGAAGAACAACATGTAGGAATAACTGAGTAAAAGTAGAGCAACATCGGACTCATCCGGCTTTTCCAAAGGAACCATTGACTAAAGAACGGATCCTAAACTCCGTGCTCACCTGTTAGTTCTCTCGGCGCTCTGTTATGCAGCAAGTGGCTAATACTACAGTCACGTCAAGAAATCTGTGCACCACCTACAGAGCACTTGAGCGAAGGGAGTAGACTAAAAGTTAACTTGTGGTTTCAAGTACGGCTTAGCTTAACTGAGATCCAAGGTTGATTTGTGCTGCCTGAATCTCTTCCGTTGACGGACGAATGCTGCACTCACCGAAAAGTTTTAAGCATGGCTGAAAGCAAGGAAGAGAGGCCTCAATGATGTAGTAGAACATTCAATGAACCTCTAGAAAGAATAATCGATAGTTCGAGGTCATCCCAGGTTCCATGTTTTGCTTGGATCCCAGTATTCTTGTGATTATGAAGTGACAATTCAATAAAATTTCATTGATACATAAGATATTTATGAATTCTAATGTTACGAATGTGTCAGATAAAGAACAGTGAAACTACAATATTTTAACTCGTAGGATAATTATTCAAAAAAGCCAAATCACCACTAACCCCAAGGCTACGTAGGCAGCAACTAGATCGTGATATCCGTTCACCTTCGCAATATATTTTTTGCATTCTTCTCGTCGATTATACTTAATGCACGCCTTGATGAACGGCTGAAACGAGAAAAAAATCATTTACGGTTCTCATATAGTTCTTACCACAATATATTACTGATTACGATTAATGAAAAAACATTAAGCCATCTCGCAGAACTAACAAACAATTATGGAAATATCCAGAACAACAACACGGAAGTCATATTCCGTTAAAAACCTATACGGAAGAAGTCAAATTGATTCAGTAGAAAGAACTTAAGAGTTTAAGAAGTCTAATAAATTATTGAGCAACAGTATATTAGCTCTCACCACATATCCGACGGGAGATTTCTTTTGAGCCATGTCGAAAAGTTGTTCCATTTTACCCATTTTCGCTAACCCTTCTATAGTCCATAGGTGTACCCTCAAAATAAATTGTTCAAAATCATATCATCACTATCAAAACAAGAAATTTAACAAGCGATCGATTGAATGTAAGTGACAAAAGTGCAGACCAGGTATATTGGAATCATGCACAACTTCTTTTTCTTTTTCATTGCCCCTTTAACCGGAATGAATCGTGCCTGAACCATGCACTGATGAGTGTTTCACCCGAGGCGAGCCACGTAATATAAT
The DNA here is from genome assembly GCA_019055375.1 of Parelaphostrongylus tenuis. NCBI lineage: Eukaryota > Metazoa > Nematoda > Chromadorea > Rhabditida > Metastrongylidae > Parelaphostrongylus > Parelaphostrongylus tenuis. The sequence continues at coordinate 304,252 of JAHQIW010001219.1, forward strand.
TTTTTTTCGTCTTCTACTTAACGCATTGTTCTTCTGCTGCATATTTCTGTTCAATAGATAGCTTTTCCACAACAAACGCAGCAGACATCGCTGTGGATGAGACGAAGGGAGATCACATAACAATTCACACACCAACTATCTGATAACCACTCCACTAGGCCACACATAGGGAACAACATCATAAAGCATAAGATTTCGACTGGAGAAATACTGAGAATCCAAAGATGAACCGCAAAGAAGAATGCCTCGTTGTTACGTGCGATCTCGCACGAAACTTCAGGACCAATTTTTTCTCATCTGAACCAATCATAGTCTTCTCTATGGAAGACTCTCAACGGTTTACGCTTCGATGATTTATTGGAAGACTCAGCCTAGCTTTGTCAGTTTCTCGAGCCTGTCGCATACCACATCACTGTTGATGAGGTTGGAACAAGACTTTTTTTGAGCGATAACGGTTAAAGATTTTCCAGGGGTTTTGCCCAAGAAGACAAGTGTCTTCACTTTGTCGTTAGGGCCTCTTTGTCTGAAGACGCCTGAGTGAAGGGTGTGCTAGTACATTGCCTCCAATTCTGGTTGTTGGAACTTGTTAACCCTTTGACGGCCAGCGTTGATAGGCAGGCGGCGTCGTGCCGTCACTTGCGCGGAAGTCAGACAAACGCCTTTGCATGTCCTGTGCTTGCGTGTCTGGATATCCGCTTGCTTTCCCACGCGACGCAGCACCGCCATTACAGCAGCCGAGTGAGATCTGACGTCGTGCGATGAGCATTAAAATGACTCTCATGGCCCTAAAAGGGTTAGATGATCCGTGTTTAGCTGTAAACGATTCGCTTTCGAAGTCTCGTGCAGAACTCACTGCTATACAGGGTTACGGAATTGATTTGACTGAAAAGCCTGCAAGTCAATTAGACGTTTCCAGAGTCTACAAAAAGGTGATATCGCTAAAACGTGAGCAAATATTTCCATCATTCTGAGTGATATTCAATAGGTTTTGCTACTAACAACTTCGCGTCTGCTCATCAAGAAAAAGATGCGTCAAGGGAAGAGTTATGAAATCAAGACCAGTTCAATAGACTGTCTTGTATGAAAACGTAACTTACTGTTTATCCGACAACTCTTGCTTGATGCTTCAACTGGGCAACTTTCTGAGCATCACTCGCATTCTCTATTACCGTATCACGAATTGTCATATGCTCCTCACCTCGTTCGAGCTGTACTGGGGCAAATGCCTGCCTAAACTCTTCTCGTAAGAACCATAACTTTGCTTAGGCATGGCATTTTTTTAGAATAGAATTCTAATGTATAAACATTTCCTTATGTTCAGAATCCATACGATACAGAACCTAACAGGGGCTGTCTCATTCAGAGACAATACAGTTACGTCCAATTTCAACGAAGAGAAATCATTTTCCAATTGCTTAAACGTTTGGTCATTGATAAACGTCCAAAAGTCGAATCCTGTCATGAAGCTTACTCTCTGTTTATTTATTTATTGCGGTTCAATTTGAAATGGCCATCCAAATAATTTTTTCAATTCAAAATAGGACCTCTCTGTCGCTCCAGTGTGAGAAAAATAGAGATCATCGGATACATGACATAATCTCTGTAGACAAAAAAATGCTTATCTATTTACGATACTTACCAAATCAGTCAGCAACTCTTCCACACCTTTATCACCCATATTTCGAGCAGCTTCCTTTGCCCTTCTCAGTGAATTTAATCGCTCATTTGGCTGAAAAATACTATATCTCTTCAATGTCCCCTTTCATATAGACGTGATATAAGTCTACTTTGAAACATTCGGACTGGGAATTGCTTTCTGAGTTCAACTGAAACTCACAATTATTTCGTTTTCGACTGCGTCTAGATGAAATATGATCTGACGTTCGAAGTCGCTGGCTTGTTCGAGCAAAGCCAGCATCATTTTGCCCGAACCACGTTCGCCTTCTTGGCGCACCAAGTCTTGGTATAGACATTGCGCCTGGAAATCAAAAAATAAATGGAATCATATCATACAGGTACTAGAATATTCTGAGCAGACTACAACAAACCAAGGAATCTTTCGAATGGCAAGCTCGTATTCGGCACGTTTTTGTCCTTTCATTAGATGACGAATGACCTGGTGCATCAGCTGTGGACGCTGTGCTGCAGCTGCCCTGGTTAGAGCTTCTTGTACGTCGCCCAGTTGCAACAACACGTAAACCTATGTTAAAGGCAAACGTTAGTATTCTAAAATATCGCTACGACCAATATGTAAATATATTCCTTATATTCATTTAAGAGCTTATTTTCGATACTACGCAGTGACCTAACAATGAAACGAGATTTTAAAGATCAGATAACGTCGACGTAACTCAAAAAATTGTTCGCATTGATACTTAGAAATTAGTTGTCGAATTATATCCATTGGGAACAATATGGGTGACAAAGCGGTGCTAGCTGCACATCAGACATACTAAACCTTTCGATGGACCCTTTCAAGTTCGTAGTCCGTCTACGCTTTCACGGATGGTGAGGGGTCTTTTATACTTCAACCTGCCCACCCCGTTCGGACAACTACGAAGGTTGGTGCACGCTGTCAACTGAAATCCGGTTGACTAAAGGTACGAAAGAAACGTTGTTCTCATTAGATGAGGGTATATCATAATGGATACCTCTGTAAGGATATTTCAGTAAAATCGTGGCCAATACTGCCCAAAACCCACATTTTCTAACGAAAAAACCACATCGTTGCGAAAAAACATATTTTCAGAAGTTAATGCATATTTTTCCTTATTTTATGTTTTTGCAGTTAGTCGATAGTTGAAAAGACCTGATTCTGATGGTACGTAGTTTTCTTCAAAATAAAGGCTATCATTCCACCCAGCCGTGCAGTGTCAAAAACATCGGCCATTATCATTTCATATCTCATCTAACCAGCCGTTCCATGTCAAAAACCCGTGCGACTCACCGTTTGAAGCCATTGAACCTACCCATATGACGTACGTCAAACACCACCGTATAGACCCACCGTATAATATCAAACGACATCTGACCCCACCATATCATGGTTACGTCTCGCTTGAGAAGGCACAAAAGCAGACTGGTAACAGAGTAGGACGCATTCCACATCCATATCCTTCGTGGTTACTCATTACTCATCATTAGGCCGAATCTACGGGACTCCCAACCCTGCTTCCACAGGTTACTCAGAAAGCTTGAAAATCATCTGGATCAGCTTCGCAACAACATCTAGGCCAGCCTCCTAATTTACCAACTTTACGTCAAACCAGACGATGCGAAAGGTATGGTGACAACGGAGATGTAGACTAACTGTGGCCCACTAAAAGACCAAAAGAAGAACTCAAAGTCCGTTACTCACTTCTTCGTCGTACCAGTCAACTGTATGACATCCCAAGACAAGGTTCCATTACCAATATTTCGCACGGCCTTGGAAACTCTCATTAAGAGTGAATCGATGTTTGAGAGTCTCAAAGAGAATATTTGCCATCTGGATAACGCGAGGGAGGCTATGGCCCGCGAGGATCTCATACACAAGTTGACCTAATAACTGCAGGCAGATCCGAGCCTCCATCCCACGGGCCTCGCTACCTCAGGACGAGGACGATGGCGACTCTTAACGCCAGCCTCGGTTCACCAATGATTGGAGATCTTTTCATGATAACCTTCAATGGTTCGGTCATTGAGTTATTGAATTATGCTTATCGCATATATGTATACTCCTTATTATTACGTCTATGTCCAAATTGTCAATGTACCTCCCCCCTCCCCCCTCACCCCCTCGGTATTAATAGCCATTCAAATCGCCCACCATTCAAAATGGTCGCCGTGCGCAATGGGCTGTACTGCTTAAGATAAATCTGCGTGTCTGATAGATTTTGCTGGTCGTATTGCCAGACTTGGAAAACCTCATTCACATATTTAGGCGAAGAAAAATGATTGTACGCGCCAAAATACTCTACTCATAAGCACCAAATAGGGGAGGAAAATATAAAAACGAACTGAAATAGAGCAAACAAATTGCTTACGAGGATACTGACCTGTTTCGAGTCGTCTTTCTCCCTTTTAATCAACAATCGAGCCAGTTTAGGAAGTTTTGCATCGATCGCACGTTTTGCAGCATCTATTAAATGCATTGTTCAGTGATTCTAGGTTATCTAGTCTACATTAAACTTTTCAGATAGAAAGTGGCAGAAGTAGATATGCCGCTAAAAAAAGATCTTAGGATCTTATCATTTCTGAATTGTGCTTTCTTACCAGCTAAGGAGACATGTGGATAACATAGAAGTTTTTGCGCAATTTTCTCATCCAGAGCTTCCATGTTCAACTCACGAGTATTAACGGAAGACGCAACTTTACTTATGGTTCGACGTACCTAAGCAAATGCGAGTTGAAGGTTCTAGTTGGAAAACCACTTAAGATCAATACTCAAGTATTAGGGAACTCTCAGTGCATACCCATTCAAGTAGCACACGATCGATTCCTTCCTGCTGTTCTCTTCCAAGCCATGAGCATATTTCGGCTGCTAGGCCATATGCGCCTATATCAATAAGGCGATTGATGAGGCATGATTCGCCCAACTCTTGAAATCTATAATCACAAAGACAAGTAGCGATGCCGAAAAGAACAAATCAATCCTTTACTTACTGAACACTTGTGATCGGCATGCCTGTCCGCTCGCGATGCACCTCGTTGAGCACTCTCAGTTCTCGAAGGGTACGAACAAAACGGGTGGAGTCGAAACCAGTGGAAAAAGCCATACCAAAGTGAGCGGCCTACAGGAAAAACGAGCAGCTCTACCTTCTGCATTTGTTTTCTAACACTTCGATAACAGATTACCTTTAACAAAGCCTTCTGCATTCTAGGTGACCACGTAGAGAAAGCTGTGGAGATACACTGATCAATTGCCACAGAGATGTCACTAATCTTGAAAAAGGAAGACTTTAGCATGAATACTGCGCTTGTTTTTTGATTGTGAAAACACTGATAGTAGAGGCAACTCTAAATCAACTGACACAACTCACTTGCATAGCATATTCGTAAGAATTATGACTTTTATTACTATCCAGCCATTGTGCAGCCTCATACAGTAGAGCACCGTCAGAAGTAGAAGCAACCCCAAGTACAGCCACCTCATCATCTGTAGAGAGCAAGGAATTCAGAACCGCTCAACAAATAAAGTCCTCAATGAAATGAGGCCAACATGAGAGCTTCAGCGAAGCAAACTCCTTCGGAAGGCCTTCCTAATGACTTTTCAGCAGTACGTCACCGATAATATCAACGATGTATAGGCGTGTGTAGGGTGATGGTTAGAGATGCTCTCCAACACAAAAATGGTCGCAGGTTCAATCCGATGCCGTGGTTCCACCAAAGTTCCATCCCTCCGCGTTCGGCAAATTGCTAATGTCTTGTCTGCGGGGATCAAACACTGATTGTCGAATGCACAGCACATCCGTCAGGGACTTATCAACGCTGAAAGCTCTATCCTTTATCCTTTAAGGGCTACGCCTATGACTTTGGCTGTAGCATAACAGTATGCCTAACTTTCGTTGCACTCAATTTGCACTGAACTTGACTTATCTCGGCCGTTCTCTGCCCTAAAAGATCAGGTCAACTACACTTTTACGTCGTTCATAGCACAATACAGTCCCCCCTTCCCCGCTCCCCCCTTCCTTCCTCCCGGGATTCTCTGAACGCTCATTTTTGCGACTTTGAACTTATTGAACGTAGTGGGATTTCAAGGACCACTCTCAGGCTGGGATCTGTGTTGGATAAGCCGCTGAACATAAGAAGTAAACAAAAGTTCCTACGATTAGACTACTACCGGAAAGAAAACACTTTGAGATCTACGCACGTGGTCCATCAAACCCTACACCCAGACCCTCCGTTTTTATCAATGCATGGCGTTCATTCGTCCGATTTTGCAAACAACAAATACTGCCAGGCTTAAGCGAAGTTAAATATCCGTTTCATGAGTGTAAAGCTGAAGAAATAGGGAACGAACAAAACTACTGACTCTATGTCAAAGAGAACGAAATACTTACCTGAAACGGGACTGACAAACTCCATTTCCGTGTCCGTATAGAGTTTTATCCCATCACATTCAACACCTATTTGTACAAACTCCGTATGCAAACTGAAAAACAAACAGTCCAAAGGTTCTCAATCCTTAATAAACAATATAAACAACTTAACACTTGGTAATGAACTTTTCAAGAAGAACTTCTTTAGAAATCACAGTACCAGCGTCGCAAAAAGCTTATAGACACGCGTTTTACGCATATTTACCTCATATCAATTGGTTTAAAGGTTGATTTTCCCTTTCACTATTTCTTGTCACCCTCTTCATTATTTCGAAGGATTAACTGTTTCACAATTTCGTCTAAACAACTAAATTTCCCTCATCTGCAACACAAATCCGCAGCTTTACTCTAATTCGCGTGCGCACAAAATTTCAATAACTATTTAACCCCTAAGGAACGACGGGTACCAGCTGAGGTACACGACTGTTTGGAGGCCTTTCACGCTGGACTAAACTTTTCCCTTAGATCTTAGTAACTACCAGAGCTTAAATATCTGCAATTTCAACGGTAAGGTTCAATTCTCGAAAAAGCCTTTTTATTACGTGTAGTAACAAAAACGAAATTATGTTTCACAGTTTGCTGCACTGGCTTGGCTAAGGCTTCTATATGGCTCTTTGCTAAACTCTTACTAGTCATTCGATAGTCCAAATCTCGAAAATTTCGATGTTCTAAATTGTTTTTTTTTAATACTGTCATAAAACGCTGTGAAAGCGAAAAGAAGATTACCTTTCGAACTCAAAGTTTTTCCGTACAAAAAAATTAAACATGTACAAAAAACACATGAACATATGAAGGAAATCATGTGGTATTAGAGTAACAAAATAAACCTGGGGTTTTTCTTTCCAAATGAAGGAAAAACCCTAAATGAATAACAAAAATCGGGTGCCCCTTGCGAGTTGCGCTGTGCGATCAAATAACTGCCGTCCCTAAAGGGTTAAGATACCTAGGAGAGCCACTGATTCCCAGACACTTTAACTAAAGATGGTCCGATTTCCTTGGCGATATAAACTCTTTGATGGACAAGGTAGTTTATTCATTCGATTATCCGTGACATTTCACAAGACTGCATACCACATGGGGTTCCCATTTAACGGAATTCTGGAGTACTTTCGCAATGTATTCTTTTGTGGTTGAAAACATTCCCACAAGCAAATTTAGGACATTAGTGGGACCGAACGTGCAATTGCGGTACGTGTAAGTGGCTTCTCATAGTATTCACCTTCTATTAAACAAAGACATCACTACATAAACCGAGGCAATTAATCATCGGCGACAAAGAAGACCATACAAACTGACCGAAAACATTTCAATCTGGATGCCAGATGACTGCTCATTACCAGTTCTGATGCTTAATTACATAGAGTTGTTCAGGAACATGAGCTCATTTATTCGAAGTTAATTCAACGGCATATATAACTGCCTATGGCATGTGAGGTTCCACACTTCCGTTATCGCTTGAATGCCTTGTTGTCTTCATCAGCAGCCTTCCATATTTCCTGATTTCTTCATGGGAGGCGGTCTAGCGCTGTGGTTAGTGAGGTGGAGGAACAGAAAGCAAGGCGATGGTTCAAATACCTACACCAACACTCCCTTGCAGTCGATCAACGAACACCTTAGCACGGTTACCTCCAAGACTGCAGGAAGAATCGTGCCTACCAACACACAACAACAATCCTAAAGAAGACCAATCCTCAATCAGCGGTTGAAGTTACAAGTGATATATTCGAAGACCTTCGTAAGATACGGATTCTAGGACACGAGGCAAATGTAAGAAGTTCTGGATCCGCACCGTAAATTGCGATGACCGTCCGTGCAAAATAAGATATACAGATAACATTTTGACCAAAAAAAGGTTAAACTTGTTCAAAAAAAGCACAGAAACCTACTCATAGTGCGCAGTCTCATCATGAACACTGAACAGTTGAATGTGAGTAGGTGTCCGTTGCAAAAAAAGAGCACCTGCTCCAACCCAACCTAGTCGGTAAATCGACTGGTCACCAGGAACCGAGATGCGAGATATTTCCTTCGATAGATCCGATGTGACCACCTTGAATTTATACAAAAGATTTTACCACAACAAGTAAAAAATTAGAACAGCAAGTAATGGAGACCTGAATCAACCGCGATGAATGATACAAAGCGATGAGAGAGTGGTCAGCACTTACTACCATTCGCGCATATTGACCATCGCCTTGGGAGAATGGCGTGTCCTGGAAACTGGAGGCAGCGAGTTAGCGTGATCAAAAATGAGACAATGCTAGCAACTTACAATCAAACTCAGTTGTTCCCCTTGACAGCCAGAATAGAATGCTGTTCCGTTGGCAACAATAACCCGGGTGAGCTGCGATCGTGGCTGTAAGACTGTCCAAGCGCTAGGAGGTTCCTTGGCGGCTATAGAAAATGACTGAGCTATTCCAAAATGTACTATGGCTCTACACAAAAAGCACTTACGATTATGCATACTCCAAGCGATAGGCTCATTGACTGAATTCACAACAAATATCCTCATCTGGTCGTCCAAAACAGCAACTCCGGAATCTCGTGCGGTAGGAAATACACGCACATCGCGCACTTCCCTGATTCCCTGCATATAAATGGAAAGCGTTGTACAATTACATACCTTATTACCTTTTTTTACTTATAATTCGTTGATAAGAGCCTACTGACATTGCCAAAATGAAACTCGGAGATATGTTCGCCTAGAGCGGAGTACAACGATACGTTTCCATGACGATCCATTACCAGAAGGCGGTGTCCTAAACCTGGATGATGAGAATCTATTGAGCCCAAACTCGGCTCTCGGAAAACGAACATGCGTCTAAAAGTGCGGTATATATAGGTAGACTTGCATGTATATATATATATATATATATATATATATATATATATTCTACGGATATAAAAAGTATAAAAGATGGAACGCTCGGCGCTGACCATTACATGAGAGAAGTGTCATTTGCTTGACTCCATCAAACATCCCTAGTGGTGATTGAAATCGTATAATCACAATTCTGACTTCTTTATTTATTGTCTACTTTTATATTTTGAAAAAAAAAAGTACAAGCTGAAGTACGACCACAATCACGACACTACTGAGAACCCTTCAGTGATCAAAGATTGGGTTCAACAAACCACGGAATCAGATCAAGACCACGTGTGCTCCTAGGCACAGATAGGTGGGAATGTAGCATACATATATGTGTACTGCTGGTCCATAATATTTGGCATTGAAACAATAATCACCAAAGTTATCAATAAGAAGTAATTGAAATAGCAAAACTTTGGTATAGTTGAAATCGCATTTTTTTGTGAGCATTTCAGCAAGCATACAACATGTCATTACTTAATTTGAGATAGAGTTGTCAGGAAAAGAAAACTGCTTGCTACTCATGCACGAATGGCGTTCAGGGCAAATGCTGGTGAAGCGACACGCAAGATTACTGGAGCTTCGTGTAGACGGCTCGAGTGCGACTGATCCTTCAGACTGTTCTCTCCAGCTTTGCACTTAGGAAACCACTTCCTAGCCATCCTTTCCGCAAACGTATCATCGTCCCAAGCTCTGTTACTCTTGCGCGCCGCTACACTAGCTTTAACCCCTATGGGCCATTCGTGCATGTGTAGCACGCGAATTTGTCCACTACAGCTCCATTTTGAAGCGAGTATAGACAAATTGTATGCCAAAAAGTTCACAAGAAAATGCACAATTGAACGATAACAAAATTATGCAATTTCAGTTACTTCTGGTTGATGAATTTGGTGGTGATTTCCCTATACCAAAACTTATGCAACGACCTAATACATACACATATATAATAGTAATATATATAATAATATATAATAATAATATATACTAATAATAATAATAATATAATATATATAATAATAATGCTTTCGGCGTTGATCAAACCTGAGGGATGCGCCATGCATTCGTCTTCAATTTCTAACTTCGTTTGAGGTGACTGAATGCATATCTGGCCTTTACAATGACTCGCGGTGGCCTACCGCTTAAAAAAGTGTGCCGCTTATCCTCCCAGACAGGTACAAGACCAGTCTGGTACCAATCTACCGTACCCCGGAAGGATGGATGGCTTGGTGAGCCATAAGCGCGAGATCGAAGCATTGACCTCGTGTGCGATGCAGGACACCTCTAGCCACTGCGCCACATGCGCCCATATACACATATATGACAGATATATATACGTGCATTTGCATGTATATACACACATATATACATGCATATATATTTATATATATATATATATAAATATGTACATATACAAATGTGAGCGCTGGTACATGTGCACGTATAAAAATGTGCAAGCATATATGGACATATAGGCGTGTGTATACGTATACATATGGGTGTATACATGCACACGTACACATGTACGTGTGCATGTGTATACACGACACATTTATGTATATGCGTACGTGTATATATGTACACAACATATAGTTATAAATATCCAACGTACCTTTGGTCCAATCAAGTGCAAATACGTCTGGTACTTCAATTCTTTCCTTCAAGTACAGTCCTCCACTCATGACGATGTTGATGAACCAAGCAGTAGTGGAACTCGAGAATGCCAAAGCTGAAATCACAGGCCTAACAATGTTCGAAAGAAAAGGGTCAAACGTACCAAGAGGGCCAGAATAGGTGCAAGCCGCGAAATGAATCGCATTCTTGATTCTCAACGGGACCAAACCAGTATAATTCTTTACGAACCTGCAATAGAAAATATAAGCCAGTAATCTGCGCAATGAAACATTATATCGAAACCGTACTTGATCTTGATATCACCGACGTTGATCCAGTTTGTTAATAAGCCATCACTGGCACTTTTTCGACTTGCCATCTCCACCGATTGGAAGCCTTCTTTAGGTCAACTAGAATCACTGATAGGACTACTATACTTCCTAAACTAGGAGCTATGGAAATCGGAACAATATGGTAACAAAGTTAAAAAAAACGAATCACTCGAATTAACATTCATACCTTACGTTACGTCGCACTCCAGAACTAATCAGCATTGTCAAACCAAATCTCAGAAATTTGTTAAGCAACCTACGCATCAAAAAGAAAGCAGTAAAACAACAGAGATGGAAAATCGAAGGTCGAATGTTAGCTATGCAATAGATAATACAGCATAAACTCGATAAACCTCACGATTCTATTTATCTTTGAAAGGTTTTATTGAAGTAGATGAAATCACAGTTGGTCGATAAGCATTAGAATCAGAAACATACATAAAGAAGATTACAAATGTTCAACAAAAAACAACTCAGAAATTTGAACCTTCCAACGGACTATTACAAGACTTCGCTAAAAACTCAATGAAATCTAATAGAATGTTTCAAACTTTTCAAGAGATCTCGTACGAAAACTCAGAATACAACAGCTCAAATCTTTGAGAATCTGAAAGAGAGATCAGAAATATAGAAGACTTCCATGAAAACAAAATGCAAAAGACAGAGATGAAAACAACGAGGAACGAAAAAACTACGAAAAAATGCTAATAAATGAGAAAATTGACGCGATCTAATTACACGTTCAAGGATGCTGAGTGATATGCAGAACTTCTGACACCAAGCGAGAGTTGAACCCGCGTTTCACGTGCCCCAGGAGCGCGTGCTTCCACTGCATCAACGAGGCGTACATTGTATATCATTATTTATATCATAGTTTAATTCGGAAATTAGTGAAGATTATTTCATAAGAAAAACAAAGCGATCGCGTTCATTATAGTCATGTTGAGCTTGCGTAAGAAATAAAGAGAACCGCTGTGTCGATGTCATCATTCGGTTGCCAAGCGAGCTACACTGCCCGTGATACGACCACTTGTCGTTTCTGTTGCGACGAAATCCTCTTCATCAGAGAATTCATGGTGCAAATTTTTCGAAAATGAAGACAACGATTACGTTCAATGGGGTCATGTTGAAGCTTGCGCAAGGAATGAAGAGGGTTGTTATGCGTATGTCATCATCGGCTAGCCAAGCGAGCTTCACTGCCCGTACAATGTCTAGTCGTCGTTGCTGCTACGATCACCTCGACCTCTTCTTTATCAGAAAAGTCATCGTCACAGATCACGAATCTCAAAGAACGACCACACTCTGCGGTACGTTCAGGTAAGAACTGCCACGTAAACTGAGCGGGTGGAGTTCTATCGAACTATTGAATAAATTCATGTCGCGAAGAATTTCCCCCGTCCTCATCATTGCCGTTTTCGTTGTCGACTGAGAGAGGCTGACTGCTGAAAAGTTCTTCAACCGCTGCCTTTCTGGCAGCTTCAACGTTTCTCTCAATGTCGAACCCTTAATAAGTTTCGAACAGCTTCTGGGTTGTGTCTCTTCAGGCGGTACTACTGGCAGCTCTCTCAGCTCCAGCAGCTCATTCATATTGAATTAGAGATTCACTGATTCCTTGATGTATCGTAACAGATTACCGAACATCTGAGCGACTTCTGGTCGTCACAGCTCCAGTGCTAACGAACACAGTGGACCATCGACCGATGTGTTCATATTCGTGAACTAATTTATTCAGTTCCAATGGAAACGCGTACTTACACGCAATTCCTACATTGGCGACTGGTCCTATTGCTACCGACAATTCGGATTAGCGCAAGAGGTACCTGCCAGGAATTCTCTTCTGCGTCAGTGTATGCTCCACTTCCGAGATCTTACATCTTCTCAAGTTTAGATAACTCAAATCCGTGAACATCTCAGTGATTCGCTTCTGGAGTTACTGCGGATATAGCTTTTGTTGCAACGATTGCACAACATAAACAAGTTTTAAAAAATGCGTCTTATGAACAACCCGCTATATTATAGTGTAAGAGTGTATGCGATGCAGTGATTAGGGTGATCTGCAACGCACACAAGGTTTATGTTTCGATCTCGTGCTCATGGCTTACTAAGCCATCGATCCCTATGGAGTCGGCTAATTGGTACGAGACTGCACAGACTTGTCTGGAAGGATAAGCAGCACTGACTTGATGCAGCGGTAGGTCACCACGGGATTTTGAAGGCCAAATATGCGCTCAATCACCCCAGGCGAAGCTGGAAATCAAAGAAGAATGAATGGTGCATCTCCTAGGAGTCTATCAACGCCAAAAGCTTCATCGTTCATCGTTTTTATATGGATAAAAAATATGTAATGACCTCGGTGGTGCAGCGGAAGCACGCACCTTCGGTATGAATGCAACACGAGTTCAACTTTCACCTGCGGTCGCAAATACTACACGTCACTCAAAATAAAGATTACTTTTACTTGTACATTATCTATTACAATTCAAATTGTTACGATCTCGCGCTCATGGCTTACTAAGTCATCGAATCACGAGGAAAACACCAAACTGGAAAAAGACATGATAGAAATGAACTACCAATCGTCATCGGATTCTCGAGCTGGATTGCTGGATCGGACAATTTCTCTTCTCTTGTCGCTCAACTTTCGCCTTCTCAATTTTGATAACACCAGAACGAGCCAAACGATTCTCGAGAGTCTTTAATTTACAAATTAAATCATTATGGATTATGTTCACGAATATCAGAAGTGCCTGCTGATTGTGTACTAACCTCAGTGCTAAATTCATCTATTCCTCCGAGATCGTCGAAGCCTCTGATGTAATCGATGGTTTTTTGATCTCTCACTATAGCAATTGTAGGGATTACACGAATATTTAGCCGATTAACAAGAAAATTCACCTTAAAATGAATAGAATATTACGTGACGGATAACTCTTTCTTGAGTTACATTTGTGAAAGAAAAACATAAAGTCTTCTGACCTTTTCAGCATTTACGTGAATAAAACGAGTTCCAAAATGTTTAGCAGCGAGAATATTGAGATGTTTGTCAACTATTTTACATCTGAAATAGCAGAAGATATTTAGAGAATCAGTCTTTACTTTATTTGACCTGCACCACAGTTTCTTCTTACCTCTTGTGCAAATTCAAATAGTTTTAGCATTCGGCTCGTTCTCCCCGTTTGCTTGAGGATCTCATTGTACTGACAGCATATTTCAAGCCTTTTATGAAATCTATAGTGGCAGTTCTGCAGTGCGATAGACGTGCTTCGCCTTGTGACCTCGTCGGTTGCACAGTACCGTCCGTCTGAGCCAATCCCTTTCGGGACAGAACCCCCACCCCCACGTAAGGGAATCGTCGACAAACAAGCTACACCGCGTGGAAAGTGAAAACCACTTCACCCACGAAACACGTGTATTGCACTGTATAAGTACTATGACAGACCTCATGAAAGGCGCAAAATACGTTGTCAGGATATATTGATTTCAAGTGAGGTCTTGAAAAAGTCGAATATAAAGGTTAGTTATGAAATACGAGCCTTGACCAGTCGACTGTTAATCACTGCGATATCCGGAGATCATGTCAATGGACATGCAGTGATATGTTACCGTGGGTTACGTAAATTTTCAATTTACACGCGGTGTAACGTGTTCGTCGACGATTACTTTATGTAAGGGCGTTCACCCAGAAAGGGATTGATTCAGACGAAAGACACTATGCAAATGGAGAGACTGCAAGGCTGAAACACGTGTATTGCACTGCATAAGTGCCATAGCAGACCACATGAAAGGCTGAAAATACGCTATTGGGATGTATCTGATTTCAAATGAAGTCTCAAAAAACAGATGAATATGAAGACTTCATCCTCTTCGTAAACGTCTTAAAATACTGTCCGAGCACGTGTCTTTGCAATTTCGGGGATCCCAGGCTGTAGTGCGCGTTTATTATAGTCTCAGACAGTTGGGAGGCCTGTAGGCTCGCTTTCACGTCGAGGCACGCCCAGCATCACTAGCCATTCGGCCACGACCACCCACTTGATGAATCACAAGAAATTTCGCAAACTAACTGCTATCTGACCTCATATTGCCGTTGAGATAGAACAGGCACACAACATTTTTGCTCTTCTTAGTCGCTTCGAAGAACTCCTTCTCATCGGCGATTTCTTCGTATTTTCCGTGACCAATGGATAGCATTTCCTAGATGTTAGCGATGAAGAGTAATTCCATCGAATCAATCGAATGTAGCCAGACAGCTCACCGCCTTTGCCTTCTGCATTTTCCTGAGTTCCTCCATACGACGGCGACGAATCGTTTCAATCTCACTTTCATCAATATTGTCGAGCCTAAAAAGCTCGAATACCTCATCACAACGTGGTCAAACCCATTGAGATATCGCTTGTATACTAATCGGCTGACTTCCGTGGACCCATGGGCGTGTCTAACGACTCCACCTCCCCTACCCACGTTAACCGCCGATTACAGCTACTTTTCGTTGCAGGATCCGCAGCTAAGTTTTGCAATGATTCGTGTGCGTTCTGCGCCGGCGTGCTGAATGCTGTTTCTTGATGATGACACCACATTTGCGCACAGAACATCAAGAATGGCAGTTACACGCTCCCGCGCAGATCGCACCCGAATCAAGCGAAAACTAAGTCGCGAGTCTTGCAACAAAAAGCAGCCGTAGTCAACGGCTAATCGGCGTGGAGGAGGTGGAGTCGTTAGACACGCCCGTGGGTCCACGGAAGTCAACCAGTTAAAGGTTCAATGGCTTCTCACCGTTCTATCGCCTTGTCGACGTGCTCCTCGACAATCTGAGCGGCTTTCATAAGCTGAGCGCCAAGCTGCTCACCAACGTCATTCGCAGACATTTTACGGACGCTGAATCGAAAAGCTTGGAGAAATCGGATCTATACACTTTCACAAGAACGAAAAAAAGTGCTCCAATTGAACAGGAGTGACCACTGCGATACGAATTTCAAAATAAATAAAAAAAACACGATGACGCCATACTACACCTGCCAAGTCGATAACGAGAAGCTAAAGTAAAAGCAAGGAATGGCAACAACTGAGGTGATGAATTGCATACGGTAGTGAGAAATTTCTGCATTTCCCGAATTTACGGACACTTTCGTACCAATCGCTGTCAGGCCAGATGAGCCCAGCACTGGCTGTTCAATCTTTTTTCGTATTTTTCCTCCTGTTCCTTCTTTTCCTCCTTTCTTCCTCTCCCTTCTTTCCTGTCTTCCTCCTTTCCTCCCTTCCTCCTCTCCTCCTCTTCCTCCTTTTCCTCCTCTTTTTTCTTTTTCTTTTTCCTTTTCTTTCTTTTCCTCCTCCTTTTCTCATCTTCTCTTCCTCTTCTTTCGTAATCTGGGCTTCTCATTCGCGCCCAATCATTTACAGTTCTACGTGCCGCTTTGTAGTGTCGATCACCTGAGGAGCGATGCGAATTGAGACTTGCTATTTCTGTTCGTCTCCCATCTATCCCGGTCACGGTATTCAGTTCGTAAGGAACGACTCGACGGTGAGTCTTTGCAGAACATTCACTCTGATATTACAACATACCCAATAATGTGGAGTGTTGTGCAAAAAAATTGCGTCAGCCGGAATTCGAACGCGCATCTCCCTCTTTCCGGGAGCGTATGCTAACCGTAGCACCACCGACGCTCGTCTTGCACAGCACTCCGTCAACAGCCAACCGTTTCTTTCTGATAGTTTGTTATGTGTACCATCGGGTACTTACATGTTAGACGGCGACAAAGGCAAAATCGATTCCTTTCGCTTGACAAGAAGTTTTCATAAGAGTATTAATCGAAGGGGGCGCATGTGGCGCAGTGCTTAAAGGTGCTCTGCGTCGCATACGAGGTCAATGGTTCGATCTCGCGCTTATGGCTCACCAAGCCATCCATCCCTCCGGGGTCGGTAAATTGGTACCAGACAGGTCTCAGACATGTCTGGGAGGATAAGCAGCACTGACTCGGTTCAGCGAGAGGCCACCGCGAGTCATTGTAAAGGTCAGATATGCATTCAGATCACCTCGAACGATGTTAAAAATTGAAGTCAATTCATGGCGCGTCCCTCAGTGACTGATCAACGCCGAGAGCTTCATCCTTTTTTATCCTTTATCATTCGAAAGCTCAAATCTCTGGCTACAGCTCTCCGTGGCCGATTTCTCAAAATACTCTTTTATAACGCTGTAAAATTCAAAAGAATATTATGTTTCACACCCGATGCGCGCCTTAATTTTCCTCGCGCTTATAATTCGCTGTAAGCACAAAAAGCATATGAATGTGTAGAGAAAATTTTGTAGTATCTAGATCTTTCGTTTTTATATAGAGTTTCTTTCAAAGCGGAGAAAAATTCCTAATTGCAAGCAAGTTGCACCCCACATATCTAACTCATATCGATCGATCGCCCCGTTCCCCTTCTCCCCGCTGTAAGTTGGCCGGAAACAGGATCGCCAAATACGTGAAGCTCGATCTTATTTTCCGCGCTACAGTGCAGTGGAACGGTCTTTCCAGAGAATTATTTCAATGTTGGAATCGTTGAAACTTACGCTGTCGAACGTTTACTAATAGTCTGAGGAAAAAGCTCTGTCCGGCCAGCTGCTGAAGCACAAATTTTTTCCCTTCTCCTACATCGCTATCAAAAGAGCTTTTCCAAAAAAGCAAGCACATTTTTGAGTTCTTTCGCAACTTGTGCTATCGAAAGAGTACTTAGCAGACTAAGTAATGAGTTTTGTCCAGCGAAATATAAGCGAGATAAGATCAAAAATGCGCGATCGTACGAAGCACACTTTTATTGTGGATTTTACAGCGTTATAAAAGGTGCTTTGAAAAACTCGACCACATGGGGTTGTAGCCAGAGATTTAAGCTTTCAAATGATTACTAACACGCCTATGAAAGAATTTTGCCAGCGAATCAGGTCAAATTTTCACTTGTTGCCCTCTAACACATAGGCACTTACCACTGATTTCTGGGCCCTTGTGGAGAGTTGTCGTCCCGAATTTTCAATCTTCAAAGTATCAATCTAATGAGGATATAACATGTCTTTGAGCTATTAGGTCTACTGCTATACAGGTACCCATTTCGTCCTATTGGGACTGATCAATACTACCTTTCTTGTTTCAGCTCGTCCGCTGAGGTTAAATGATCCTCTATAAAGGAATCTAGGCCGAACAATAAGTCCCCAAGTGTGATGACGAAGTTACCTGACATTGTGGTGACCTGTAGTCGAGCTCGTAGCTATTACAATGAATCACACCTCTTCTGTAGACCGCCTTTTATAGATCTGCTCAAAGTGATATAATCTGATAAGGATATAACATGTTTTGACCTGTTAGGTCTAGTGCTATACAGGTACCTATTTCGTCCTAACTTCAAAGTATTTTTAGATTAGTTTCTACAAGTAAAAAATTACGAAAGTACACTTAGGCTTAGGCTCAGGCTTAGAAAATTGGTGGAACCACAACTCTCCAATAGCGTCAAAATTTCAATTTCAATAAATAGGAGATCATCGTCACTTCAGATATTCAAATTTTGTCGGTCAAAATGCAATAAGTTGTTCAAGAAGAAGCGTAATCCAAGAAAGCTTCGCTTCACCAAAGCGTCCCGTCGTGCTCGTGGAAAGGTGGGTGTCAATGAGTGCTTTCAACCGAATTTAGGTTTCGTTTCCGAATAATTTAGGTCCAACCAGCTTTATTTCATGAATATTACAAATTACGATTGGGATGCATCACCGATCAAACTATACTTTGGTGCGCTCTCCTCCCCCCCATCAAAGCAGTCGTCCTTTCTCTGCTAAACAAAATTTGGGCGAGGCGGGTACTCCTCCTTTCAAAATCGGTCTACTTTTCCTCTTCCAGAAAGCTTAATTGAATCAGCACCTACAGAGCAGTTCTCATGATACGATTCTCGATCACCTCGGCTTTGATCGAATAATTACCTAATTTTCTTAATCAGCAGACACATTCTCAACAAATGGTCTCTTAATTAGAATATAGGCCGCACAATATAGAGTTGCAGTGACTAACGTTTCGGCGGTTTCGTCTCTTTCACAGTCTGCAAGAGTCAAATTGACATCCAATCTATTCAATCAGACGCTTTCGTGACCAGAGCGGATTGAACTTAATTAAGCATTGAAACACTTATTGAGCAATTCGTTTTATAAAATATCACTTTGTCGTCATATGGTGCATCGGATATTATGTTCTCCAGCTGCACAGAATCTTGCACTATGCGTTTTCAATGCTTACGTAGTAAGTTCAATCTGCTTTGGTTACGAAAGAGTCTGATTGAGTAGACTGCCTGTCAAGTTGACTCTTCCAGGCTCTGAACAAGGCGACATCGCCGAAACGTCAGGCACTGAAATCTACATTGTACTGTCTATTGCTTTAAGGTAGTCTGTTATCAACCTCATGTCTATTGAATAAGATAGTAACGATTCATTGAATATGGTGTGGCGAAGTCTTAATAAATGGTTCATCGCCTCATCGTGGTCGAGAAGTGCTCCTGAGCGTCGAGGTGCGAAGTTCAACGGTGGTTCAATCCCCCAGCAAACGCCACCCAAGCTAAGAAGTAGTCTGAGGTATCCATGCGGAAACCCAGCTAAGAGTAAGGTGTACCACGAACGCTTCGTAACTGCTGGTCGCTATATTGTAATCTCCCTGTGATCCACAAAGACCGCCGACTGGAATGCGGTGACGACCTAAAGGTGTTGAGGCCCGCACAATTCGTGAAAACGGACCGTTCAAATGTCCAAGTAAGGTGTTGTACAGTAAGTCGTTCGGCAATGAGAGGGGCGAAGTTGCCAAAACGTAAGCCATCGCATTTCAGTGGAGAAATATCAAACTCCCTGGAGTTATTTTTAGAAAAGAGGGTGGTTTATACAGAAAAAATTTCACCATTCATGCCGAAATCCAATAAAAGTCGGACTCTTGAACTGGTATCTTTTCTTTAAGGAACTTATTAACGACGTAACGCAGCTTATGGAACAGCGAAGAGATGTACCGGTCAAATACGAGCGTGAATTATTCAAAAATACAGTAGAAGCTGCTAAAGTGGTCTCGACAATCAAGCATAAGAGGTGGGTGATTTTCCTGTTTTGTTGCCGCATTCAGGATTGTCTGATCATACTTTTGCCTTCTTGAAACATATTATAATTTTTTAGTATACCCAATAATGTGGAGTGCTGTGCAAAAACGTTTGCGACAGCCGGTTTTTGAACTCAGATCTCACTCTTTCGGGGAGGGGGGGGGGGGGGGCGAATGCTAACCGTTGCACCACGGACGCTCGTTTTGCACAGCACTCTTATTTACGCTATAACGCGTTGTCTGTCAACAGTCAATCGTCGACGGTCTGGCGGGGCAGCCGCTATCGGCATTGAACCCACTTGTGTTGACAGACATTGGATCAATAATCAGTCAGAATTCTTTTATTTGACTGCCACTTGCAGTGGTATGATCCTATAGTGTACCCAATAATGTGGAGTGCTGTGCAAAAACGTTTGCGTCAGCCGGGATTCGAACCCAGATCTCACTCTTTCCGGGAGCGAATGCTAACCGTTGCACACCAATGCTCGTGTTATAATTTTGTTGGCTGTTTCTGGGTCCCTTACTCTTGCACAAAATGATCGATAAGTTAATCGAAGGGTGTTTTCTATTGATGAAGGAATTTGTCGTAATACTTAGTTAACCATACGTGTCATCAGGCAGCACTGGAAATTCCTCGGATTTTTCTTTGTTTTTTTTTTTGGTATTTGTTTGCTTTGGTGTGGTTATAGATTACCAATGTTGTTCTTTCTAAGGTACGCCAATCTTATCCGAAAATCCCTCCTACCCGGCAAGATTGTGAAGAAAGCTGGTATGATCAAGAAAGCTGAAACGAAGCTTGCATCTTATCCGTGCCCCTGATGGCCAACAAGATCCCAAGCAAGCAGAAGGAGAAGGAAAAGGAGCAAGCTATGGAGCTGAACTGAACTATTGGTATACATTGTCTATAGTTATGTTGTTGAGTAGTATGGAGTGAAGCTGATGACTGTTACAGTAATGGTCTTTGTTGTCTTGTTTCGTGAACAGATCATTATCTGTAGTCTCTTTCAACATCTTCGTTGTAGCTAATCGACGCCACCTAATGCTACTGCTTTTGAGTGTCTGATAAGAACACCCAAATCTGTGCGTACGTCAGCTCAAATAATTCTATTGTTTTACAGAGTTTATGTTTCATCGTGATAAAATTGTTTGATCCTTACAGTTACAGTTTTGTTTGTATCATGTTCATGAAAACATAATTATATGAAATTGGCTTCTTCTTGTTTTTGGTACTGTTTTTTCGTTATGTAAAGAAGGTCGATCTCGTCCTAGTTAGATACCAGATTTGCTTGGCTAAATAGTCCTGTGACTTTTACATTCTCTTTTGAAGGTGAAGTCAATGTCTAGACCTTCCGATGAAACTCCTCTGATCACGGACAATTTGGAATCACTCAGAGAAAATGAGGTGTTCGTGGACAATGAAACCGGCAAGAAGTATCGAGTAAGGAAAACAATCATGCCGCATTATTCATCGGCTGGACCACATGGACTAGGTGCGTCGTGCATTCTGTTATTGTACTCAGTTCTTGATTATGATGGATGTCTACAGGTTTCATATAACCTGCCTTTCAAGTGGTTCAATCTGATGCAGCCACCCAGAATAAGATGAGGATGTGCTATATATAATTATATATATGCATATATATATATATATATATATATAATGTGATATATATAAGCACTAGGAAGTAAATAAATTTTGAACTGACATAATGAGAACTTTTCCAGTATCAGTAGGACATAGATATATATGTTATTCTTGGAGCATTTAGTATTTTCGACGAGTTTTCTACTGTCCGAGCACCTACTCGTCGTGGGAACGTCACCGACTCCAATTACCCCTTTTGTCTTCTCAGAAATCGATCGGACCAGATTATAAGGAATTAAATCACAAAAATCTCTGCTGTGAGTAGGGCCAACGTGCTATGATAGCAAAGTTTCTTCAAAGTTACTAAGTAGTTAAAGAATGTTTCTAGTAAGTCATGAGTTGATATCATCCTCATCCAGTCTCACTCTAGTTCTCTGCGTTATCCTATCTTAGTTTCCAAAGTTTTCCATGTGCAAAAGAGCAGTCCTGCTATTTCGAAGTGCTGGTTGGCAGCGCTGAGCGCTTCGAAAGTTTGTGACACTTAGCACCGTTAGCACTCCTTTTTCCGATATCACTGGTTCTGTATTGCTAGGGATCATCTCTGTAACAGGGCTTCGACGATTTAGCACAGCTCAGATATGATATGAAACATTTCCCTGACCCGTTTTTTCTAGTTCTTTTTGTGTTGTAAAAAAGATAAGCATCCGGCATTGATCTCTGAGTGATGCGCTATTCATTCGACTTTGTCTCGTATCGTTTGAGGTGATTGAATACTTATCTAGCCTTTACAATGTCTTGTGGTGGCCTAGCGATGTATCAAGTCAGTGCTGCTATCTTCCCAGGCATCTGGCACCGATTCGCCTACCCCTAAGGAAGAGGCTTGATGAGCCTTGAGCGATATATTAACCATCTACCATCGCTTGTCGGTCGTATGTGTCTCAACCACCACTGTTCACTGCGCCTCACGCGCTCTATCGTGGCATAGAGTATTTGGTTACTTAAATCGCTAGAGTTATCGAGGATGAGTAATATTAATGTTTGAGATTCTAATTGAAGCACGATTGCATTCCAATAAAGCTACAGAATGTCGCCATGTGGTGTGGGTGTAAATGATAGGCGTTTAAAATTAGAGTAGTAGACTTCTTACAGGTTTATGGCCGTGGTCACTTTCGTTCCCCTTTACTTTATCTTGTTGCTCTGATCTAAGGTGTCCTATCCGTGCTCGTTTTTTTTACAACATTTTCTCACGTTTATTTGGCCTATGTATGCAAATCATGCGGCTTGATAATGTGAGTACTATTGCCGACTGCTACTTTTTCCATCAGGTTCATGTAGTTTTTTTCATCTCAAAGTTTCAATGTCTACCAGAGGTACATTGTTCAGGAGATCCAGAAGACCGAACACTCCGACGTATTGAAGCTGATGTTATCATTCCAAATCGAATGAATCAACGAATTGAAAAAGTGGAATGCAATGACTCTTATTTGGGTATAATGGCTTTCGATTGTTTGCTGTTTTTAGTCTACTTTCTTTTAGCTGCATCTAGTCAAGTTAAGCTTGACTTCTCATTCTATCTTCTTCTATCCCGACGTCGGTCAATTTCTAAAGTTGCGCTATGCATGCGACTTCATCCAGGCATCGTTTGGGACGATTTAATGGTTATCTGGTCTTTACAGTAACTCATGGTGGTCTGCTAGTGCATCATTATAGTGATGTATTCTCTCAGAGAAGTTAGGTATCAATACGGCGACGCATGCAGGATGTAGGGCTTTGTGACTCTTTGCACGGTATCTAACCATCAACTACGTGTGCAGTGCATAGGTTAAAGGTGACTTTCAGCAGACTTGGTTGATGGTTTGATCCCGCGCACATAGCCCATAAAGTCTTCCATCCCTCCGAGATCGGCGAATCTGTTCCAGACTTGTGCGCGGAGATAGCAGCACTGACTTGATTAATCGAAAGCAATTGCGAGTCACTTGGTCTAGATATGCATTCATTAACGCCTAACGATGCTTGATGAAGTCGAATGCTATGACGCATCTGGCAGAGATTGATCATCGCCGAGTGTTCTATCCTTTTATTCCCTATATTTATGAAGTATTGTTCATATGCTGAGTGTTTGTAGATGGGTATTTCAGATTTGGTCAACTGTATGCGTGAAAATGGTGCCGTGAAAGGGCTTATATTGTGCAAACCAGTTTTGGCTGTGTTTAACGAATGTAAATCTTTGAAGTAAGTTTTTTTCGGAATCTGCATATCATTGATCATTTTATGCTTATATCTCTAGCAACATGCTTTTGGTTGTTGTTTATTGCAATTTGGAAGTACTGATTTCTCTTAAGGGAAGATTTTACGTGCACTACCATATTGTTTACTTCGGGTTCAGATGTTTACGTGATAATCGTCCAGTTATCTGTATCAACTATGACTTAAATGAGCCATTATAACTAAAAAAGATGTTCCCTAAAGAGGTTTTAGCAGCCAATGTGACTTATTATTTATCAACTTTTCAATGGCAAGTCGTTGCGAATAATTAAGTTCTTCACACGTCATACTAGGATAATTATTGGCAGTGAACTTGCCTATTGTATTTTCTTGAATGTTCCGCTAGGAAAGTCGAGGTCACCGACATCCTGAGTAGGCTTGAACTCGTTTTCACCATAGCCTTTATGTTGTATTTTAAATGAATAAGTTGTTATAACGTCCGCATTTTTCTAGTCGTAAATGTTTAGTGTTAGATTCCCGAAATTATTGACGTTAACAGCTTTTTTCCGGTATATTACCGGAATTTTATTGGTAATTTCTTCTCGAATCAGTCAATAGGAAGACTCAGGACTTCATAGCTTTTCTATCAGGAGGTTCTCAACGGAAGATCTGGTTACACTGGGCTCAACGAAACTAATACGTATTGCTGAAATGATTTTTGACATTTGGGATTCTTGAAATCACTATAGCACCTCGTTAGCTAAACTATACCTCTCCTAGCTAAGGTTTTGAATGGGGTTTTTTGACGCGAAGGAAATCCGAAAACAAAACGTCTTATTTATTGGAGTCGACCCGGAGTCGCCTTCCAGTCATATTATCGGCCTGTTGCCAATCAGTGTGCAAGTTTCAATACACATTGAAGCAAACACAGCTATGACAAAAATTTTCAGATTCCATGATACTGAATTTCGAGAGAGAATGACAGAGGAGTATCTGGAAGAACGTTCGAGAGTGCGAAGAACAGGTTTGACAGAACGGCAAAGAAAACTTCAAGAGTATCGTGAGTGGAAGAAGAATCATGAAAATTCAGATGATTGAAGGTCCTCTTTTTCATAGCAATTTTTCCTACTCTTTTGTGAGAAAACCGCATGAATATTTGGAGAACTTTGCTCAGTCACACTTTGTCTCCTTTTACTTTTATGTGGTCTTTCAAGTGCTTTCCTCTACCAACTTCAAAGCTTTTTTTGTAAACGTGGAAGTGCGGTATCAGTGTTTAGTTGTCGCTGTAAAGAGTCTTAGGTACTGATATTGAGCTAGGTGTACTGTCTACTATTTTTATAATCGTAGAGTGACTTTTAATGATACGGTGCTTTTCCGTGAACCGGTGGGAAGGCTGAATTTTTTTTTTGTTTACCGAAAAACCGACTTTCTCTGAACTTCGATGTAAAATGAAAAATGTAAAAAAAAAGCCTAAAGTTCGCGCGAGGACGAGATTTCTTTTTTTTGCAGCGGATGTCCGACCTATCGGCGACTTTTTCAGAATATTTTATGTTACACTATTCATTTAGGTCGAATTATTCGTAGTATCTTCCCAAGACCTACTATCGATTAACCTCGATATAGTTGAATAGATCACTAGTTCCTTCTGTTAGACAGTTCTGAGGTGTTGTTTGTAGTATCAATGAAAACCAGTTGTATTTATTAACGTCAGTTCAAATGATAAAAATTTATCATCGTTTTTTTCAAGATTCATGACTACCTGTGTTCATTGCGTGGGATCACATTTGTTCCTCTCGCCCACAAGTCAGTAGATGAAATGAAATAAGGATATCACTTAGAGTTTTTTCCATAGCAGCACTCATTTCGAATTTTTTCTAATTTGTACAGGATCACGAAAGCAGATAGCATTACCAGAGAGGGTTTCAAATGACATTTAAGAACATCAGACACCTCTTAATCTCTAGTAAATCCTTCGCCAATATACCAAATGAGGTCGAAAAACTCTTTCTTAATCCTCATTCCCCGCGCTTAGTCTTCATTCGTCATGTTAGGATCACTAAGAATTGGACAGATCTCGCGATCACGACGGTGCTTAATTGCAATTATTATCTTAACCAGAAATTCCCAAGAAGTTTCCAACTATTTATTGCTTGTTGTCCCGCTTTAAGCTGTTGGTTTTGCGATATTTCTCTTCTGTAGCTCTCCTTACCATCTTCAAGTCACGCTAAATCAACTCTTACGGAAATCAAACCATCTACCCACTCCTCCATGTCTCGTTTCCGCTGTCGATCTGCACGCGTTTCCATGTTGTCTCCTACGTAGTTTAACAGAGTACATTGTATGTACATTCTTTGGTAAGGAACTAACTCTTAATTAAAATTCTCACGAATTGTGTGAATCCAATTTTTGTTGCACAATTCCGCCTCAAGGTCTCCGACGCAGGTTGTGACGTTCGAGACAGGCATGTAGAGCTCCTGCGACTTTCGCATTATCCCTTGATTATCATCTCATTTGTACAACCTACAGTCGAGTGGACATCGTTGAGACTCAACATTAGTCTGTGATAGCAATTATGTTATTCGGCAATCGCGTTTTTGCTTTAAGAAGCGTTCAACCAGTGCTGCTTGCTACGTACTTTAGCTCCTTTTTTAGTTTTCTTGTTGTTAGTTTATTACGGTAAACTCGGCCACTAGTTCTATGGCTCCGTTGCCACAAAGACCACGATTTTCTTTCTAAGCTTCAGGCATTTCCTTCAATTCAGGATGACACGGCCCTTCTTCATTAAATTCCATAGCAACTCATCTTCCTGCTCGCGGCAGATACGAAGGCGTGCAATCATATCATCTAAAAAGCTTTCGTTGCTAATTGCATTTCTGTTCTTCTGATATCCTTGATCTTATATTCAACCATGTAGGCCTTCACTTCACTATGTAAGTTAGCTCATCTAATAGCAGAATCTAACAGACTTGTACATGAAATGAGTTTTTGACCTAAACTACTTCAGCTAGTCTTGTGAGTTCATTAAGTAGGCTAATCCATGAGTGTAAAGCACCGATGGTTTGCATTCTACTCGTTTTGATCGCAGTATAATAATCAGCTTATCGGACAATCGCTCACTTTTTTTTTAGATTTCTTTTTTATAAATCTAGACTTAAGTGCTGTTAGATGCTCTTGTACATGTAGATGAAATCTCTCTGGTAGTTTTTTTTTTTCGTTGTGAAGCATACTATGAACTCAATTGATCCATTTTTAATAGCAGTTTGCAAGGCCGTTTCGCTATCTCCGTTGACAGCAGTGCAAAGCTTTCCTTCAGGATCAAATTGTGCTAGATAACGAGTTAACACCTTGCCTGCATTCTCGTTTTTGCTCAGGCAACTGTGGTGTAGATTGCCGTGGATTTCTAGCAAAAACATTTGCACCTTAACCAAGTATCAATCCAAGGACGTACAAAGAGTTCGATTCTCTAAAAAAGTAGATGAGGGCCGTGGCACTATACTCATCAACTATTATTTAAGATCCTTTGTGTATTCGATATTCCACGCAGTCGCACTGTCCACGCCATGTCGCCAAATGAAGTGCAGTTCTTCCAAAAGGGTCACGTGCCGAGATAGGTCGTGGATCCCTTTCTTACAGACATATGACACGTGAATGGTTTTCAAAAATACATCGCAAATAACATACCAGCTCCATTGCAAAGTTCAGCATCGTTCGTTCGCTTACTAGATGTCTGTAGCATACCATTGTATGCCGTCTCTTCAGACATACTGCTAAATAGCGATGTCACGTTTCCACTGCCAAACGCTGAGTCAGGAATAACTGTTTGTTGAGAAGATCGGCGAAGTTCACTCCGATGTCGCTGAACTGATTGTAAGTCTCTTCATAGAGAATCACACCAGAGATATGCTCATAGAGATGCGGCGTAGTGAAGAGCAGTTGCCTGTGTCTACATCCTATTGTTCTCGTTATTTTCGAGACTGATAGATTAAAGGTGCTTTCCAGTGCTTCTAGTCGATTTATGAGCAGAATGAATTCTTTTGCCATCGCTGCAGTTTCAGCGATTGCTCTCAGCGACCTTTTGAAGCTGAGAAAGATCTTGAGAGACCGCTATAAGAATCGATGCGCGCAGAGCGATTTGCGATATTTTGGTTGTTTGATTGAGGTTTTTTCTGTTTTGTAAGAATTTTTGGAATTCTTGCACTACTTGGGTAGAACAAGATTTTTTTTACTCGCTGATATGCTTTCGGCTTAGATGCATGTGTCTGGTATAGAAGAAAAACGCTGGCTTACTATTCAATCATACTGAATTTGGCAACCAGTCAAGGTATGGATCTTTACAAAGGGCATCACAGCAAATA
This sequence comes from Parelaphostrongylus tenuis, assembly GCA_019055375.1. NCBI lineage: Eukaryota > Metazoa > Nematoda > Chromadorea > Rhabditida > Metastrongylidae > Parelaphostrongylus > Parelaphostrongylus tenuis. The sequence goes on from JAHQIW010001219.1 coordinate 332,369, forward strand.
TCTCCAGTTTTGATCTCCCTTAGTATTATGCAAGACCCAAGAGTCATTAGTAGGTAGAAATTAAAAAACATTGAGTAACTTATCAAAAATGATGATACATGTTGTATGCGATGCCAGTTCATTGATAACTCTCACTATAACTAAGTTTGTACCAGTTACTCCGTTCACTTCCAATTATTTAGAGTTGAACTATGCGAGAAAAAATTGAGAACATACGGATAGCGGAAGGAATTCTTAGCGTGAAGCGTGCTTTGGTTTTTCTATGCTTCACACTCGAGGATAGCTCGCTGCACATACCCTTTTTCTTAGACTTTCAGTATCCATTCGATAGTTCAAATCCCGAACATTTCAATGGTATGCTTGGTCTTTTAGGAACGACTTGTTAGTGTGTTCTTACACTAAAAGAATGTTGGGTTTCGCAGTCGGCGCGCAGGCCGCGCATTGCACACCACATGTGAATTGCACTGGCCGTCGACACGGCGCTGAGTGCAAAATGTAATATTCTTTCAGCTGTAGCAACGCACTAAGAAGTCTTTCTCAAAACCAAGCATGTAACTGAAGTGAGATTTTTTACTATCAAATGACTGTTAAAGTCTGAAGTAAAAGCTGTATTCAGCGAAAAGTATTCAAATATGCAACACAATTTTATACTGGCTGCTACAAGCGCTGAAAAGTACCTTTTCAAAAAGCAAGCTCACCGTTGAAATTCTCAACATTCAAGCTATCGAGCTCATTGAAAGGCAATGGCTTAACGCCAATGATGCAAAATCCATCCACATACCGGTGCATTGTATGCGCCGTATGTGAAAAGGTATCTTAATTTCAGTGTTATAGCGCAATAAAA